>CM029021.1:59844168-60444168 GCA_016801055.1 Panax notoginseng | reverse complement strand
TGATTTTGCTTCAAAAATATTTGCATACCTCTAATGTGGTTGATTGCTTCAAAACTATTTTATTGTGGATTAATTGACATTTGTGGAGAAACTTACTGTTACGTTAGGAATAAATTCTTGATTGTGAAGATATTTCTACTTCAGTGTGCAGTTATCTAATTATAAGCTTAAATAAGCAGACACATCAGTAATTTACCAAGTTCACAAGTTTTTTTGCCGTCAAACTTATAGCCTATCCTCTCCTGTATTGGAAAAATAAATAAATGACTATCTCTAGAGAGAGCGAATAATCTAGAAGAAATACAATAGCATTGCTATATAAGCTGAACTATCTGTTTGAACATCATTGTAATTGTCCATATTCCCCATACATTTGAGCCATTAATGCCGATGGATGTAATTTTCCAGACTACATAACATGTACAAGTGTAATTTTTTGTATAGATAGATTGGGGATTAATTGACGGTAAGTAAAGGAGAAAAAATCCCCTAAAAAATTCAAATAAATGCCATATCACTTATTGTTAAGTATGGAAAAATGACAAAACATGCAGTCATGAGTAATTCCATTTAATCAATTCTAAGTTGCATTGTACAGTTATCTAATTATAAGCTTAAATAAGCAGACACATCAGTAATTTATCAAGTTCACAAATTTTTTTGCTGTCAAACTTATTGCCTATCCTTTCATGTATTGGAAAAATAAATAAATGACTTTATCTCTAGAGAGAGTGAACAATCTAGAAGAAATACAATAGCATTGCTATATAGGTTGAACTATTCACTTGAACATCACTGCAATTCTTAAATCGTATTCAAGTAATCACGTGTCAATTGTTTCGTTCTTGCAGTACTACTAACATTTTTCTTTCTCTTATAAATAACAGATTTTTGTTACAAACAATATTTGTTGACCGTGGACGTTGCCGATAGATAGCCTTTCTTTTCAAAGATTTATGTACCAAAGACATGGTAGAGCTTGACACATCTACAAGGTAAATGTTATTATATGTATTTTCGGGTATCTATTGAAGGATACTTGGTGTAAGCTGTAAAGAATATATTTGGTGTAAGATGTAAAGTAAAGGGTGGTGTTCAACATGTTGTTTCTCTATTTTATGCATATATGTATTTTTGTTCTTCGTTTTTTGTAAAGTTGGGTAATTATACATGGTTATGATGATTTTGAGTATGGAATGATGTTTTTTTTTGTGGTTTGTATATGTATGGATGGTTGAAGTTTTTTAAACAGGTTTAGATTTTTTTTGGATATCTATTTTTAAAGTAAACTTTGCCGAAATTTCTTGAAATTAGTAGCTACTAGCTTGATATTTTGGTGGTTGGATATGTGTTGATTATTGAATATGTATTAATTTCTGCATGATATGATGATTTTGGGTATGAAATGATGGTTTTTTTGGTGGTTTGAATATGTATGGATGATTGTAAGTTTTATAGACAGGTTTAGATTTGTCTGGATATCTATTTTTAAATGAAACTTTGCCAAAAAATTTTAAAATCAATAGCGACTAGCTTGCCCAAATTTGCAATGGCCCAGATGATTTTTTTGGCTATATGTTTGGCCAATTTTCACCTTTTTTTGTGGTTGGGTCAATTATTTTTGAAGTTCTTATTTTATTTTAATTTTTATTTAATCAGGCAAAGGAGCTTCAAACCAATTTGGTGCACATGAACATTTTAAGCAAGTGGGTATCAATACGCTATTTCAAAATTAAAATGCTTTTACCTGTTAATGTATCAGCGATTGGTATTCAATGGACACATTTGTATGATGTATTGCGCTTAAAATAGTTTTACTAATTAATCCATGTTCCATCTAAAATTTCAAATAAATGAAGGGAATCAATAGCATATACGTGAAGAGAAGTGCTTTTAAATGTGCTTGAAGAAAATATGAAGGTTATTGGCATTGGGATTGTTTCGAATTTAATAAATGTAGTTAACTGGCCTAGGTCAAATTTATTGTTGAGTGAATGCAGATGTTGGTTTTAGTTGTTTCCTTGACAAATTCATTTTTTCTTGCCAATCTTGATTTCTAAATAATGAGTATGTAGATACAATTTGTGGCAAAATTCTTGACTTTTTTATTTTTTGGGTGGGATGTCTATCTTGATTAGAAATTTTCTTATTTACAATATATAATTACGAAATTTTCTAATTTTTATCAAATATATACTCTTTAAATATTGTAACTCATATTTTTCATTTAGATTCACTTTTTAAGTATTAAATAATTACACGAGTATTAGCAGTGCCGAAGTCACGTGGTTAACCCTAGTATCTTATACAAGAGCCTAAATCTCTCATTCCGAGTCAAGCCCTAATTTCTACATTCTCTGCTATTTTTTATAATTGTGTCGACAGGTGCAAGAACCAGAAACCCAAAGCCTCCATCCTCAATAATGGAGTAATGGCGCATATTCAAGTTCAGCTGCAGCAACAGATTCCTGTATCTGGAGCTAATGGTGTGTCGGCGGCAGCGGCGGCGGCTGTTGGCGCCGGTGGTGCGAACCAGTTTGTGACGACGTCGTTGTATGTTGGAGATTTTGACTTCAATGTGACTGACTCGCAGCTGTATGATCTGTTTAACCAAGTGGGTCAGGTTGTTTCGGTTAGGGTTTATAAGGATTTGAGTACCGGTCGATCTCTGGGCTATGGTTATGTCAACTATAGCAATCCGCAAGGTGGTCAGTTGATTTTGTCTCAAATCCCTCTAATTTATGTGTTTTTGTTAATTTGATGATAAATTGTTATGTTCTGTTATATTAATATTGTTGTTGTCTATGGAAATGTGGATGTTTTTTTTCCTCTTTTTAACAATTAATATACATAATTACAATCCGGCTATGCCATAGGCTTATAATTGGGAATTGTGAAGTGTTTTTGTAATACATATTTTAAATCCACTTTTGTTTTTCGCATCAATTGGCTTATATCATCAAAGACTGATGATGTTTTCTGTTTTCAGTTTTGTCATCCTGCCCTATAAATTAACTTATCACAATTTTATTTATTTTGATTCTTTATTTCATGAATTTGGTTTATTCAGTCAAGGAAGCACCCATTGTATTGTGCATTTAATATTCGAGTTCCTTTCAAAAGTAAACATATTGAGCTTTCTCTGCAGTAATGTGGTACTCCCTTCATGCACTTCACTTGCTTCCTTTTTTTCTACACGAATTTTAAGACAGTAGTATAATTATGTAAAATCTAATTGAGGTTTCAAATGTACCCTCCCCAATAGACCCGCAACCAAAGAGTATTAATAGACAAAGACTAAATGGGTCGAATTGATACAAGATAAAAGACTAGGGCAGCTTAGTTTTGGAACAGTTAAAACAGGAAAGTAAAGCAACTAAAAGTGGGACAGTGGGAGTATGTATCTTATGCTGTTTTAGCAAATATAAGGGAAAGAAAATTATTTTGCAAGTGATTTCACTTATAGTCTCTTCCTTTTCCTCAAATTCTTCTAAATTTTGTACATACACCTGTATTAGCAGTATTACAGGTGGATTGTTTTTCTGTTAGTAATCTTCTATTTCGGAGTTGTACTTTTCTTCTTCAAGACTTCAACCAAAGTTCATACCTACCGATTTTGCAATATCCCATTTCGTGAAGGAAACTTCCATTGGTTTTTAAGGATCAATACAAAATTCCTTTTCTTTATGACTTCAATCAATGTCCTCTCTAATAGTGATTAATGAGTTCTTGTTGCAGTGCTATCTTGCTGAACAGAACTCCAGATTTCTTAATTCGAGATTTAAATCTGTACTTAAGTATGAATATTGGTTATATTTCTTTTAGTTTGAAGGAGAATACCTTTTATATATAGCTTCTTTTACGTATATGTTTGTTCAATACAATGTCATTTATAAAAAATATTTTAAGCATTGAAATCCTCGAAATACATACTTAGTGTTATCCACTAACGTCGTTGAATATTAATTGAAATAGAATTTGCTATTAATTTGTGATGCACCATTTAATATTGCGTACGCTTGACAATTCTGTTACGCTTCCTATGAGCTTTGATGTCTGTATTTGTTTTTGCAGTTTAGTTTAATAAAGTTGTTTACCTCTTCAATATTACTATGATGAGATGTCAGTGAATGTCTTTAGGTAGCTTGTACTTATGAATACATATTGATGTTATTGTACAGGTATGCTAGTGCAATAGAGAGAAATCCAGACGATTATGAGGCTCTATACAATTGGGCACTAGTTCTTCAGGTCTTTTGCTGTGCACTTAAAAATTCTCCTCCTCTCTCTCTCTGTTCTGTACATTTTGCATGAAACAATGTCCTGTATTTTGTTAACATGATGTGAAATTTCCCTCCATAAATTTTTCCATCCAATGCAGGAAAATGCAGATAATGTTAGTCCAGATTCTAATTCTCCTTCTAAAGATGCTTTGCTTGAAGAGGCATGCAAGAAGTATGATGAGGCCACACGTCTTTGCTCTACTCTTCATGATGTATGTACTAAATTCTATACTTGTAGTCATGTTGAATGCCTAGAAATGTCTTATTTACTTAATACGACAAGGATCACTGCCTAAAGCAACTATACCAAATAAAAAATTGAATAAAGGACCAGAAATTGATTGATATTATCTATAGCTGAACCATGTGAAGTTTGGTGCCTCAGAATATTGGATCATTATACTACAGTATGGATTTTTAAAGATAAGAATTCTACTATCTGTTGGACTATTTCTCACTAACAGTTCCATTAGTTGCACTTTCAGAAATGAGCTTTTATAATGTATCACAGCTGTCTCTTGAATCATATATTTATCATTTCTTGTCATCATATACCAGGCATATTACAATTGGGCCATAGCAATTTCTGATCGAGCAAAAATGCGTGGTCGTACAAAAGAAGCTGAAGAATTATGGAAGCAGGTCCAACATTTTAATGCTGTTATTATCTCATACCATATGCTATCATCTCACTCTTTTTCAGTATAATTGTTTTAACCATTTATTTCTCTATTTGTTTTAGACTTTTATTTTTTTGAATTTAGTATCGATGAGAAAATGTTTTGGGTTCCAAAGAAGCATCACAAAGTATATCTTTGAACATAACATGTGATTGGCTATAAGCACTTGGAAAGCTAAAATGTAAAACATGATAAAAATAGGGCACAGTGGAGTGTGGTAGGCTGTTGGACTTAGTTGTGCACAAGTGATTATGGGGTAGTTTAGATAAGTTGTTGTAATCCCCCCTACATTGACATGGGTAGTTCTGCTTTTCACCAAGGGGTGAGTGAGAATACAAACCACACCAAAAAAAATGAGTACTATTTCTTTCATGATGATGCCATACTAGTCCACTTCCGCAAAAATGAGTATTATTTAAGAAATGCAATTCCGCAATTTTGCATAGCTATTGATTTACTTACTTCTTATGCATCATTGTAGATTTGGCAAAAATAAGGTGTAATCTTTTACTGGTAAAGTTTAATAAGGTTATCTTTCATATATAATTATCTAAGCTTTCCATTATACTTGTTGCTATATATTTCTACCATCTTGTTATTTTAGTTTGAAAGAGTGATTGCCTTATTTGCTTATACCTTATTTTTGCCAGTTGACACTAGTACTTTGTGGATATAGCATTTTCACAGTTAGTGTATTTGATAAATTAATTCCTGTGGTGTCTTTGATAAATTAGTAGTGTATTTAGGTAGATAATATGGCCTGTAACTTGGGATGTGAATGGGTGGACTATACTCAAACTATTTATAGTTCCTTAGCGTACAAATTCGGCTTGAATTTTTTGGGTTATGTTTCTCGTTTTTGAGAATGGCTATGCCTGTGATTTCAAGGCTTCTTATTTTTTTATAACTTAAGTTTAAATGGACTAAAAAACACTTTTTATCTCATCAGTCATTGTTTTTCAGAAATTGAAATAATTTATTTACCGTGGCACATATATATTTCCCACTTAAGGTTTTGAAGGAAGGTTCTTTCTTGTTGCTTGGAGATGCATAGATGGGGGGGGAAATACAACATCTCACAGTACCGAGAGAGGCTGGACAAGGCACTGGCAACTCATGACCTTATAGACAAGGAAAGGATTAAGACACTTGTTAAGAATCAAATCATCAGCTCATCAAGAAGTGAACTTCAAGGTTAATTTTTCCAAAATCCCCTGTCAAAACTTTCTGATATAGGGATATCTACTGTTTGTGAAGGATATTTCTGTTCTCTGAATGTACTAATCTGAAAATTATTTTATGCAGATCATATTGATGGTGTAGCAGATAAAAAAGCCAAGGAATTATCAAACTTTCTTGGCATGTTGAGGAGTGCTGCCGTGAGCGATAATGAAACTCAAAAAAGAGAGAGGCTCATGGTGATTGGAAAGTATGATGTTTACCCTGTATAATTTATTCAATAATTCGATTGTATATAATTTCGTATATGTGTTGTTAATTTACTCGAAATGATTGAGAGAGGACTTATGAGCTTGAGATATGAGTGGTCTAAACGGTCCATTGTCCAGTTTCCTTTGTAAATTGGTCCATGTATACTGTGTCAATCTTTTTATGCTCTTTCTCTCCCCTTGAGGTTTAGATTTGAAAATCATAATTACTTAGCTTAATGTTTGATTGTTGTGAAATCTTACAAACTGTAACATACTGAATGGATAAATTGTTAGTTCTTTCCGTGTTATGGATTTTGTTTTACTCGTGCTCACTCATCATGTGGTTCTGCGGGTGTAGGAGTTCATGTTTTAGGTCTGAAGGACTAAGACATCATAATTCAAATTATTTTACTTTCCCCAGGTGAAACAGGATACACAAGAGTACCGTGTTATGTATCGAGAAGGACCAGAAGGCACTCCTTATCACACACTACTAGTTGAAGGCTATGTAAACGGGCCACTAGATGTTTGCAAGTAATGAGCATTTTGAAAATTTTTATTCAGCTTTTAATATTGAGTTGACAATTGCTTGACGACATTAGAAATTCTCCTAGTTTAAGGGTTGGACCAATAACTTATTGCAGGTTTATGCATCTCAACGGAATCAAGCCTTTAAAAAAAGTGGTAAAAAGATTTTTCTATATCGACTTTGTTTTCACTTTCAAAATGCATGATAGGTACCAAGGCTTTCTTTGTCTTTCAAATATATGATATGTACCTCATGAGTTATTTTCTTGTTGAGGGGCCATGGATGAAGTGGAAGGAGAGAATATTGTGTACTTTATGGGAAGCTAACCTATTTGACTGAAGTTTTATGATCTCCTTCAATGAATGTATGATGCTATCAAATTTATAACTTTTTCAGATTCTGGACTGGTTAAAGCACAGTCCTACGGATATTGAAAGCTACATCAGACTTGGCTGTATCATATTATCAGTATACCTTTGAATGGAAAATTTCAAATGGGAGGAGGTAAGTTTTGCTTCACTTCTAGAATGTAGATTTCTATTTCTGAAGAACCAAACTGAGGTTAATATTGAGAACCAACACATCTTGGGGTGAATATTTATTCTACCATATAAACTGTAATATATGCTAGTTTTTGACAGGCACAGATAATGTAACAATGTTCTTTCTTATCTGTACGTTTTTTCCACCCTATAATATGTCTTGGTACTCATGGTTTTTGTATAATCTGTTACGTTTCAGGTTCATGAAGGAAGAAGATTTCATTCTCGGAGCACATAAATATGAAATGACACCAGTTGTATGTGCAGTTTCACTATACTTCCAATTCCCCATTTATTTTCTTGTTCTTTTTTTATTCTGTCTCAAAATTTGGATAATGTGCATAATAAAACTTTTTAAATTGTAAGTGGCCTAGGATTTTAGCCTATGTTGTAAAAGGGCAAGCACTAGTGGAAGCATGATGTAGATGATTTTTATAGGAATGAACTGTTACTGGCCAACCAATATTGATTATGAAACTGATGCTTTTATACTACGGTGCAGAGTGTATCAAAAAACTCAGTTTTTGTGATGGGTGATAATCGCAACAACGGCTATGATTCGCATGTATGGTATGTAATCTCAATCTTCAGCTCAAATACTTTTCACAAGATATCATTTTTCAAGTATTTTTGCATGCTTTTTGAAGATAACCCATCCCCTTATTAAATTGAATGCAATGATGGGAAATATTTTTGGCAATGGAAAGTGGAGTACTTGTTCTAACTTGTGCTATAACCATGTTGGAGAGTGATTATGCATTGATGTGTCAACTATATTTATTGTTTAGTCATTCAAATTGAACAAGAAATTGGTGGTATTCTAAAGTATTATGAAATAGGAGCCAAGCCTTGACATTGTACCACGTAGCAACTCTATTGTCTTTGTGTATTGATTTTGGCACTAAGTGCCTCTGGTGATCTATTTGCTTCATTTTTCTGACTTGCTATTATTTTTAAATGTGCAGGAAGACTGCTTTTACGACCTGCCTTACAATACTGGGTATCAAATTATCGTGCTATGTTTACGAAAGACAAGGGACGAAATTATGAAGTGTACTCTCTATATATGTAGATATATACTTTGATTGAAGAACTGTGGTAGCTTTAGATGGTTAATTGTAAAGATAATAAACGATTATGTAGTGAATGATTTTATTAAGTTAATAATATTTTAATTTTTTGTATTTTTGCCATTATTTGTTATGGGGACATTGTTCTAGTCAGGTACACAAAAAGAATGTCAAATTTTGATTTGGCAACAATATAATTCGTTACCAAAGCATTGAACAAGTTTTAATATAGCAACAATTTTTTATACATTTAGCAACAAATTTTTGTTGCTAATGGCATTAAAAATATAATATTTGACAACGAAAAATTAATCTAATAACAACGGAGAAGATATTGTTGCTAATACTAAAATAAAAGGTAACATTTTTTATCGTTGTAAATTATATGAACTTTTGTTGCACATATAAAGAAACGACAACATATAATGTCGTTGCTAATCGATGACTTTCGTTACTATTAAAAAATAACTAGCAACAAACATTTTTGTTGCTGATTCAGCATAATGTCGTTGCCAAATAATATAATCAGCAACGAAAATCGTTGCCAAAAAGTTTACATTCCGCAACGAAAGCAAGCTTAGGCAACAATTTTCATAATTTACCGCAACGAAAAAAGTCATTGCAAAATGGTGTCAATTGCAACGAAAATGCATGATCCTTGCAAAAATAAAAAAAAGTACATTTCGTTGCCAATTAGCAGGCTTTTGCAACGAAATAGGATTTTTAGCAATGACATTTTAATTATTCTGCAATAATACATTTTGTTGCTAAAGGATCGATGTCTCTGTACGAAAGTCAAATTTCGTTGTAAAATGTATTACTTTTGACAACGAAAAAAATACGTTCGTTGCGGAACAATTAGCAATGCTCATTGCGCAACGAAAGACGCAACGACAGTAAAGTCGTTGCCAAAACCCTTTAGCAACAAAATTTGACTCCTTTAGCAACGAAAATCGGTTATTGCTGAAGCCCCATTTTTTTGTAGTAACTCCATCAGTTCTTTCTTGTTTGGCAAATACTACGATCTTGGTAGCTTCCAAGATCATTGTCTTCTGTCTGCATGACAGCTACTGCACTAGCTGACTTTCCTTAGTCAGTTACAAAAGTCTTCTTTTGATCTCCTTGCGGAAGACTTCATCTAGAATGGCTTCACAACTCAATCTTGATGCTGATTGGATTGGTGCTTAGATCTTCTGTTAGCTTGCATGCCATTCTTTGAGTGCTCTCTGGTTTCCTTCAGGTGGGATGTATCTATGCAGTGCCAACTAGATGCTTCATTCCTTAAGATATTTTGGGAGTGCTCATTTATTGAGAATCTTATTTGCTCTACAATTTTGCCTTGGCATTGTGAGCACATCTGTTGAGGTCTTAGTTCTGTACTCTACGATTCTGCTTCGACAGTGCAGACACTACGATTCCGAGATCAGATCTTGACATTCTACGATTTCTGCCTTGTGCTTGATGTCATCATCTGATCTTGCTCGACTACGATCTCTGCCTCTGGTATGATCAGTAGACTCTACGACTCAGAGTGCAGTCTACGATTCTTGACTTGGCTTCGACAGATTCTCGGTCGGCTCATAGGCAGGTTGTCTCTATGATTCTGAACATGACTTCCTCAGTAGGCTACGGCCTTGAAGAAGTTCTTCTCGACACACTACGATCCTTCCTCGTCTCTCCTGGCAGTCTACAAACTCTGAGATCTACTATTTTGCAGACTACGATTCTGCCTCGATAGCTCTCGAGGTTTCCTTGACTCTTTTGGTAGACTACGATTTCTGGTGCAGTGCTCAATGAACAGATAAGCCTATCTATTACATCATAAGATCAACCTAACATGCTTGATCTTTCTATATTTATAGTCCTTGTACATCATTTCTTTTTAAGGACTTTACAAAGCTATTTTGCTTATGTAGGATCAACCTAACACATTTGATCAATTCATTCTAAGTCCTTGTACATATGTTTCTATTATCTATCAAATGACTTTACAGCTTTTCTTAATGTAAGCATACGTGCATATTCATTCATATATATCATAATCAAATCATATGTAAATAGGAATAACATTCACATTCTTATTCCTGACAAGGGGGATCAAGGGCAAATGTGACAAGAGCTTCCTTTTATCCAAATGTTTTAGAAATATTATGTTTAGGTTGTGATACATTAGTTTGTTCGGAATTGTAATTATTATGTTAGATTATTTTAGCAAATATTAAGACTATTCTTTTATGGCTTTGAGCCTTGCTATTAAATTCATCAGTTTTGTTATGTTTTGAGTAACATCTCTTTCTATTTCGAAAAGGGGGTGTTGCTGCTGATAAAGAGGCCTATGCTAGAGAATATCTGTCTAATCGACAGAAAGATGATGAGTCCATCACGGATTTTATGACAAGGTTCACCAGGTTGGCAGGCTTTCCGGGAACCTCAACAGGGACTGTAGCAGAACAGGAAGATAAGTTCAAGTGGCGGATTCATTATAGGTATCGGCAACATCTTATTAACACCAAGTTTGCAAACGTGTCATCAGTGGCTAATGCAGCCAAGAATATTAAAATGGAGCGACAAGATTTTCGGTCTTCTAAATCGGAAGGGAGTCAAAAGAGGGACAGAGATGACCAGAAGGGTCAAGCATCAGGTTAACACGGGAAGAATTAGGGTGGTCAGTGGAAAAAGAATCGTGGTGGCCAACAGGGGCAGTGGCGTGGCCAGAATCAAAATAGGGGTTATCAGCAGATGCCTCAGCAAGGGCAGAATCGTCATTTGCAGCTACCTTAGAATGGTCAGAATCGTCAGTAGTGGCAGAATCGTCAGTAGGGGCAGAATCAGGGTCGTTATCTGGGACCAGCTGGTGGGGGTAACCTAAATCTTATTTCGATAGCTCTTTGTGCTACTTGTGGGGCTAATCATCCGGGAAGGCAATGCCACAGACTCACAGATGCATGCTTCTTGTGTGGACAGAAGGGTCATATTGCTAGGGATTGTACTGGTCCACGTGGAAATGGTGGAGGTGGTGATAATGGTGGCAATGGAAGTCAGCGTCAGGGTGGCCGAGTGTTTGCCCTGACATATAATCAGGTGATAGGTGCACCAGGTACTGTTTCTGGCACTCTTTTAGTTGGCAATCGTGAGGCTTCTATTTTATTTGATACGGGTTCTACTCATTCCGTTGTTGCTCAGTCTTTTGTTCGGCACCTGGGTGTAACATCTCAGTCTTTAGATTCTGTTATGTGTATTGCTACCCCGATGGGGACTTTTGTTGTTATTTCTGATTTGTATCGAGGGTGTCCGATCAATTTTGGGGATAAGATTCATAGGGTTAATCTTCTTCCAATGAGTATGTACGATTTTGATGTCATTCTTGGGATGGACCGGTTGGATAAGCACCAAGCCACTATCGACTGTCAGGTGAAGAAGGTTATATTTGAAGATGTGAAGGCTCCAGAGTTCGTGTTTCAAGGCTCACAGCCGAGTAGAGTGGTGAAGTTAATTTCAGCTTTGAAGGCTGGAAAGTTGCTTGCAAAGGGTTGTGAGGAGTATTTGGCGTTTATGAAAGATACCTCTAAGGGTGAGTCTCGTATTGAAGATGTTCCAATTGTTCGTGACTTTCCCGATGTGTTTCCTGAGGAGTTGTCAGGGTTGCCACCACAGCGGGAAGTAGAATTTTCTATTGAGCTTGTTCCTGGTGCGGAGTCTATCTCTAAGGCGCCGTATCGGATGGCACCGTTAGAGTTACAAGAGTTGAAGGAGCAGTTGCAGGAGCTGTTAGATCGTGGTGTGATTCGGCCGAGTGTTTCGCCGTGGGGTGCTCCGGTCTTATTTGTGAAGAAGAAGGATGGGTTTATGAGGTGTGTATAGACTACAGGGAGTTGAACAAGATTACAATCAGGAATCGGTATCCATTGCCGAGGATTGATGACTTGTTTGACCAACTTCAGGGGGAAAAGTATTTTTCGAAGATAGACTTGAGGTCGGGTTATCATCAATTGAGGGTGAGGGATGAGGATATCCCTAAGACAGCTTTTCGCACTCGCTATGGGCATTACGAGTTTTTGGTGATGCCATTCGGGTTGACTAACGCTCCGGCAGTGTTTATGGATTTAATGAATCGGGTGTTCAGGGAGTACTTGGACCAATTTGCCATTGTCTTTATTGATGACATTTTGGTTTACTCCAAGTCTAAGGAAGAACATGAGGAGCATCTTCGCACAGTGTTGGGGATGTTGCAGAAAGAGAAGCTGTATGCTAAATTCTCTAAATGCGATTTCTGGTTGGAGCAGGTTGCATTTTTGGGCCACGTTATTTCTGCTGAGGACATTAAGGTGGATCCTGCTAAGGTTGAGGCTATCACTAAATGGCCGAGACCTACTACGGTGACAGAGATTAGGAGTTTCTTGGGTTTGGCAGGGTATTATAGGAGGTTTTTGGAAGGGTTTTCCTTGCTTGCCTTGCCATCGACTCAGTTGATGAGAAAGGGCATGAAGTTTGTGTGGAATGAGGAGCGTGAGAAAAGTTTCGAGGATTTAAAGAAACGACTTGTGACAGCTCCTATACTTGCGTTGTCGTCGGGGACAGGAGGTTACCAGATTTATAGTGATGCTTCTAAGAAGGGCTTGGGATGTGTTTTGATGCAACACGGTAAGGTGATTGCTTATGCTTCTAGACAGCTTAAACCTTACGAGGTGAATTACCCCACACATGATTTTGAGTTGGTAGCGATGATTTTTGCCCTAAAGATTTGGAGGCATTATTTGTATGGAGAGACTTGTGATATCTTCACCGATCACAAAAGTCTTAAATACATTTTCACTCAGAAGGAGCTCAATATGAGGCAGAGGCGTTGGTTGGAGCTTCTAAAGGATTATGATGCTAGAATTCAGTATCACCTAGGGAAGGAAAATGTGGTTGCAGATGCTCTTAGTCGAAAGAGTTCTGGGAGTGTAACAGCCTTTATTACACAACCTCAGCTTATTTTGGATATGGAGATGCTAGAGTTAGAGTTGTATGTGCAAGGTTCATATGGGCATTTGGAAAGTATGAGAGTGGAGCCCTCTCTTATCTCGTGGGTCAAAGAAGTTCAAAAGGAAGATGGGGAATTGTGGAGTATGATGCAGAATCTGGAGGAGGGCAAGCATCCCGAGTTTCGTATTGATGATCACGGGGTGATTTGGTTGGGTGAGCGGTTATGTGTATCGTCGGATCCAATCATTCCGGAGGCTGTGTTGGCTGAGGCTCATAGTTCGCCATTTTCTATTCATCCAGGTTTTACAAAGATGTATAGGGATTTGAAAAAGAATTTTTGGTGGAATGGGATGAAACGAGACGTGGCTGAATATGCTGGGAAGTGCCTCACTTGTCAACAAGTGAAAATAGAACATCAACGAGCTAGCGGTTTGCTGCAATAGTTAGACATTTCAATTTGGAAGTGGGAGGATATCACGATGGATTTTGTGACTGGTTTACCGAAGACTTTTAAGAAGAATGATGCCATTTGGGTAGTATTGGACCGGCTGACTAAATCGGCACACTTTTTAGCTATCCATGAGGGTTACTCGGTGGATAGGTTGGCACATATCTTTTAGCAGGAGATTGTTAGACTTCGTTGTACCCCGGTGTCTATTGTTTCAGATCGGGACCCACAGTTCACTTCACAGTTCTGGAAAGGATTTCAACGATCTTGGGTTACTCGACTCAACTTTAGTACTTCTTTCCATCCGCAAACTGATGGGCAATCCAAATGGACTATTCAGACGTTGGAGGACATGTTGAGTTCTTGTGCACTTGAATGGTCAGGTAATTGGGATGATTACTTGAGCCTACTTGAGTTTGCTTATAACAACATGTAATACCCGAAAAAAAAATTTAATAATAATAATAAATAAATATTAAAAAAAATATTTTGTTTTAAAACATATTAATTGGACTTTGTATTTATTTGGGTCAAACTAGTTATTTAATTTGTGTGGGCTAATAAATATTAATAAAAGATGGGTAAATTAATTTAGTACAATTTGGGCCTTAAAATTAATTGGGTTTAATTTAATTAAATGTGGGTAATAATAAATCCTATTATAATTAGGAGAAATAATAAGACAATAAATAAAACCTAACCCTCCTCATCTTATGCGAACTGGAGAAAAAAAGAAGAAGAAGAGAGGAACGACACTGTTTCGGAGGAGGAAAAAGGAGCATCAGGTCTGTCTTTCTTTATTTTGGTACGTTTATGTATATCAATGGGTTTTATGTTTCAAAGATTTGGAATTTGAAAGGCATACCGGATGTATATATATATATATGTGGCTGTGGCAGACTATATATATAGGTATAATATTATAGAACTAATATAGAAGTACATGTGTGTGGCGATTTTTGGAAGAGAGTAATGGAATTATTATTTGACTTGCCTATATAAGGAGTGTTCATTGAATAAGCCAACTGAAATGTAAACTTGTGGATTATAATAATAATTTTATACATTAATTTGAACTATATTCATATGTATATGTTGAACCTGAAAAAAAAACATTCCGAATCATGATCTGCATATTAACCACCACTAATTCATGATATATGTACTTATAAAATAGTGTTACTTTAATGAATGAATAAAGTTTATTATATATATAATATCTTTAGGCTATTAATTTGTTAAGGTATAATAAAAAGGAAAACAAATGATTAGAAGATAAATTATAATTTAATTAAAGTTATTTTATAAAATTGATGTAATTGGAGAATTAATTTCATATTATATAAATTATAATTAGCAAGTAACTTATAATTGAATTATTATTATTTTTATTAGATCGAACGGAGAGAGTCTAAACGAGTCAAATTTGGAGTATAAATTTTGGGTGTTACATTACTTAATCCAGGTACGGATTCCGTACTCATTCAGCAATACTCTTTAATTTTAGTTTGTTCACTTTGCATCTCGTTTTGATTTCAAAAAAAAATTATCTCGATACCTTGATCTTAATGAAGTTCATGTCCTCAGCTATAACCACCTGTGGGGGTACCACAGGCATGTCCTCTTAGCACCGAGGAATGACACCTTCCGTGGCGGTGTGATCAGTCCACGACGTCTCCATTTTGTGCTCCAGTGGGAGTTGGCCATTTGGTGTTTTGTTGTGGGAGGCGTATGGGTCAACCCTAGTTTTCTGTTCTGTTCTGTTCTGCGGATTGGTGATGTTTGTGCCAAACACACCTTCCGATTTTACATGCATTGGATTCGCGGTCCAATGTGTGTGATTTGCCTGTGTGGCATTATTTGACTTGCTTATGTGACAAGGTATATTTCTGTTTTGTTCTGAGCTCGGTATGAAATAACACCCAACCATTTGATTCAGCCTATTATTTCGTTGTGTTAATTTTGTTCGTTTGTTTCAGTTCGTTTCGTCTCTTTTAATTTAATTGAGTTAGTTATTTCGGTTCATTATTTGTATTCTATATCCGTACTGGGCATTTAGCTCATGCTGTATTTTTCTTCCGGCAGGTAATCAGGGGGATCAAGGGCAAGTGTGATGAGAGATCCCTTCATTCCAATTATTTAGAGTTATTTTGTTTAGGATTGATATGTCGATTTATTTGAAATTGTAATAATTACCTTCGACTATGGTTTGTTTAATCATTATGAGACCATTCTTTTATGACATAAAGATTTCATTTCAGTTTTGTTGTGTTTGAGTAACCTCTCTTTCTATTTCGGAAAGGGGGTGTTACAGAGTTGGTATCAGAGCTTAGGTTCTTTCTTGTAGAAAACCTATTTAGGTTTGACCTGTGAGTTATGGGTAGACTTCTGGGTTAGGTTTTGTTCTGTTTGATTTTCTGTTCAGCTATCATATCAACTATATTCAAATCTGTCTCTAATCTGCTTTATTATGTATTCGTGATCTCTTTCTTAAATAGCTCATAGATCAGCTAGAGTTACTAGGAGGCGAGGTAACAATAGGGGAAGAGGTGAGGGTCAGCCTAATGAGCAACCTAATGATCAGATTAATGCTCAGTTGGCTACTATGGTGAATAAGGCTGTGAATCAGGATTTACCTCAGTTGGTGGCACAGGTTGTACAGGCAATGCAGCAGCCGCCACCAGAAATTCCTGAGCAAGGGAACCCGGGAAATAGTAGTCCGCAGGCAAACGAAGTGGAAGGGAATGTAGATGGTTAAGATCAGTCGGTGATTCCGATGTATGTATGGTTAGAGAGGTTTCAAAAGCAGAAACCACAGTCATTCAGTTCAGCTCCGACTCCAATTGAAGCAGAGAATTAGATTGCCCACCTAGAGAAGATTTTTGATGTGTTGGGATGCTCAGATAATTAGAGAGTGTTGCTTGCTGCTTACAAGCTGGAAGGGGATGCACAGAGGTGGTGGAAGGCGGTGAAAGTAACAAAGGGTGATGGATATGTTGAAACACTTGGTTGGGCTTGTGACAACCCCAAAATAGGTCCATTCTACCCAACCTATTCTGAGTCGCCAAATACATGGTACAGAAAACAACTACAACTTTATTACAACAATTGTCGTGCAAAATACAACAACATATATGCTGTGAGTTTTGATACAAATATATACCAACTGTGACTCTCATCCCAATCTTCAAGGAAACCTTCGTACATGGGAGCCCATGCGTCTAGGTTATGATAGATATCATATGTCCACAGAATTATCCTTGGTTGACCTAATAGATTCCAAAGAAAAATGAGAAGATTACTATCATATTCTTTCCAATGGTGAGTCTTCTCTTGACATATCATTATCTCCACTGTCTCTAATTTAGAGTTATACTTCAACCAAAAACCAAGATTATATAGGTAGTGCTCGTAGATATACTCAGCAAGTGAATGTGCACAACCCTGTCTTATAATGACACGAGGTTGTATGTCATTAGACATCTTGTATGATAGTGACAAAACACCCTTCCAACGTTGGGTTCGCCTCACCCTATTTGATTCATTAAATATAACTACTAAATGATGTATAAAATACAACACACTTTTCTATACTGTTTAGGGAGAACTCCACAGCTAGAGACCACCGTTCTATTCCCTTGTTACCCCCGCTCGACCCAGCTACACTCTCATTACCTGAAAGGAATTGTGAAGCAAAAGGGTGAGCTCAACTAGCCCAGTAAAGAATATCATGACTAAAGATAAATAAATTATCAATAGCCTTTAACAGTAATAAATTAGAGATTTAGAACATATGGTAGATGATAAAAAATTTCAACCATAGTTGCAGCGGAACGAGCAATCCATTAGAAGAGTCAAATAGACTATAAAGTCTATTATCTTCTCCATGTTAAAAATCTACCAACAATGTTTTATCCTTGTAACATCAATCAACAGTTCTGGTCCACAATCATATGAATAACTCATAATCATAATAGTGATTCTAAATTCCTCTTCGCATCCAGGACGAAGATAATTTTTATCACATGTCTTTACCTGAAACATCAAAGATCATGGTTATACCAAATCACAGTTCCTGTTCATAATCATACTAATAAATTCATCTTTGCACTACGGCCCAAAGATATTCATCAACCGTTCATCTTTGCACTACTGGCCAAAGATATTCAACAACAGATCATCTTTGCACTACAGGCCAAAGATATTCAACAACAGATCATCTTTGCACAACGGGCCAAAGATATTCAACAACAGGTCATCTTTGCACTACGGGCCAAAGATATTCATATCTCAAAGAAACACATAATCATTTCAGAATTTATATAAACCATAATTATAACCATGTTGATCAATTCACCTTTGCACTTAAGCTAAAGATATTCAATTATAACTTCAATGGTCATGATCATACCAGTCAACAATTTATCTTTCCACTACTGGCTAAAGAGAACCCATAGTCACGATCATACCAATAATCTACCCATCTTTACACTTAAGTCAAAGATAAACATCATTAGGTTTATAAAAATGTCATATATGATAATAAAAATAATATAATCAACATATAGATTTAATCTCAAGAGTAAGATTCATAAATCAACGATAATTTGGTCAGTAAAAGAAACCAATTTTGTCGTGAATAGTACCATGTGAATAGTAACTCGTGAATAGTAACTCATGAATAGTAATTCATGAATAGTAACTCCGACATGAAAAAGGTAGAAATTTCACAATAAAATTCATACCAATATTTTGGTATAATGATATTGAAAGAATAACATTTCTTAAACTTATAAATAATTTATTTTAATTGTTTACACTTTACTAAATAATGCATTTAATTATCCTAAAATGCCAAACTCATAAGATTTCATCACCAATAATCAAAACCCTCATCAAAAATCTGCATATACCTTATATAGTATTCTCAAGCCATAAAATTCTATTTTTTAATTTTCTTACTTTCCATAACATATTTAATTCATTTACTCATAACTAGTCCATTTTCAAGAAAAATACCAAATCAGTCCCAAAAATATTTCTTTTCTGGGATTTAGCAGAATATAGTCCCATATTGAACATATATTTTTCTCAGAATTTTTAAAATTCATTTACTATTTTTCATATGACCAAAACTGTCGAATATTTAGACATTTATCATAAATTATATTTTTATCCAAAAATTCCAAAATTACAGTGTATACTTCTGTTATATACATGTACTCCCAATAAAATTTTTACCAATTTTAGAGTTAACCACAAGGAGTTATAAGGGTTTACTTTTAAAATAGTCTTTTCCCATAAAATTCATAATTCTTAATCTATACATCCAAAAATCGCCATTTTTGGACACAATCTAGAAAACTCATCAAATTATCATTTCAAATTTTTCCTAAATTTTTGAAGGTCAGAAAAATTACGAAACTGAAAAACATAATAACCCTTAAAATCCCTTACCTCAAAAGAACAGTATTTCTAACTGGAATATCGGATGTAATGCTGACGAAAACTTGTACTGAATAGCAACTCTCAAAGTATCTAAATACTCACTAAAATACGCTCGATAATATAGAGAGAAAACTTATGAATTCTAGTGTGATTTTCAATTCTAACATAAGCACCTATTTATAGAAAAATGCTAGAACGCCAAAGGAGACTAAATTAATAAAATATTATTATTTTATTTTTTCTTACGCACCAACCATTTGGAAACTCAGCAACCAGCCATCTTGGACACCAATTAGCAACCCACATGTTAAAAACCAAAGTGGGTCCCACCCAATTTTAATAAAAATCATTTTATTTTTCCAAAACTTCAGTAATTCATAGAAAATAGGCCGTTTATCAGAAAAATACAAATTTTATGTCCATTCCACACGAAATCGAATTCTCTACAACTTTGTAGCTTTAAGTTTTTCCAAATTCCAGACAGAAAATATCTGAAATCCACAAACGGATGATTTTTAACACCTTTTAAAATTCATAACAAATCATGCGTTAATTTTTAACGGTTCAAAATTTGTGGACATATACTCAACTTATATATGTATAACATATCCCAAAATTACAACGATCCAACGGTCGGATTAAAATTATAACTTACGCAATAGAGCTTTAAGAACACCGATTTGATATTTGAAAACCTCCAATCCGATAAAATACTGATAAAACACCTCAACATTAATTCCTTCAGTTATAACTACATAAATAAATCCATCATTTATATCCACATCAAATAAATATTTCCTTATCATATAAATCAGTAATGAATTATTCACAAATAATATTACAGAATCACAATAATGACAACCAGACAATTTCCAGGAAAAAAGGGGCTTTTTAATAAGGATTTCTCCTTATTGGCACGCAATTAGATGACCAAACCTCTCCTTAGATAGAACTTTCTAGACATTACCAATAATGCTATCTAATAATATTATTCAAATAATACGAATTATTAATCTGATAATAGAAAATACTGTGCAGTGACAATTATTGAAACAACAATAATATAAAATATCAACGTATCAATTATTGAATCAATAAAATAAAATATTAAACAGTAATTACTATAATAATTATTGAGTAGTGCCTTCTTACGTAAGAATCAATAATTCAAAAATACTGTGCAATACCGTGTGCTACTGTGCAACAACGTGCATTACTTTACTTTACCCACCGGGTATTTCAACAGTGTTAACGGTAACGATTACGCCGTTATTTATAAAAATTCAAATTTATCGTTTTCTTCATCCGACAGTTATTCTGTTATGGGACCCACAAATGGCCGTATCGTCGTACGAATATTTCCCGACAACAATGAATATTTTATAACCACTTGCTTATTTTGAAAAATTTGCACATTTCACCCATAACCAAAGCATTATATCAAATTAACACCTTATTATTCACAATAATAAATAGAGAAAATTCGATTTTATTCATTAAAAAGTTAGGGTCTTACAGGGCTGAGTTTTGTGAGGTCTTTTATCAGCAGAATTTTCTAACTACTGATGAAGAGGCCTATGCCAGAGAATATCTGTCAATTCGACAGAAAGATGGTGAGTCCATCACAGATTTCATGATGAGGTTCACCAAGTTGGCAAGATTTGCATGAATCTCAGCAGGGACCGCAGCAGAACTGGCAGAAAAATTCAAGTGGAGGATCCATTACAGGTATCAGCAACATCTCATTAACACCAAGTTTGTAGACGTGTCAGCAGTGGCCAATGCGGCCAAGAATATTAAGGCGACAAGACTTTCGGTCTTCTAAACCGGAGGGGATTCGAAAAAGGGACAGAGATTACCAACAGGGTCAAACTTCGGGTCAGCACGAGAAGAATCAGGGTGGTAAGTGGAACAAGAACCGTGGTAGCCAGTAGGGGCAGTGGCGTGGCCAGAATCAGAACATGAGTTATCAGCAGATGCCTCAGCAAGGGCAGAATTGTCAGCTTCAGCTACCTTGGCATGGTCAAAATTACCAGTCGTGACATAATTGTGACGCCCCCAAAATTAGGTATACATCACCCATCTTGGGTCGCCAGATACATGGTACAGAATATAAATACAACTTACTAATACAACTGTCGTGTACAATACGACAAAACATAAACTGCGAGTTTGAATACAAATATTATCTTCTAGATAGTATTCATACTCAAAAGGAGTCCTCATTACATTTATTAACACACTATTACATAGAATAGTGAGGACTACTAACTAATACTATCATTCGAATCATCACTCCGTTCTCCGACTTGCCCCAGCTACGTTCTCATTTCCTGAAGAGAACAGTGAAAGAAAGGGTGAGCTCAACTAGCCCAGTAAGAAATATTATGACTAAGATAATGCAGAATAAATTATCATTAGCCTTCAACAATGTTAAACTGATAAAATATAATAGACATCAAGTTTAACTGCAGCGGAACAAGCAATCCATTAAAAGAGTCAAGTAGAAAATAAACTCTACTATCTTTTATGATTTAAAAAGTTTTTCAACACTGTGATCGCTGAGACTCAGCTTAATAAAATAATCCACATCATCGAATCACCCATGCACTACGGCCAAGGATATTCGTGTATTCATTAATGGTCATGATCATGCCAACAACTGTCCATCAATGCACTACGGGCCAATGAGGACTTTTACCACATCATTTGTAACATTACGGTCATGATTATACCGAATGATCCCTGGTCATAATCATACCAAGTCCATCTATGCACTACAGGCCACAGATGACTTTCAACATTTTATAAACATGAGGATGATGACAATGATATAAGAATTCAATAAAACAAGTTCAAGAATTAATTTATCCAAGAATTAACAACGTCCAAATTGTCAACATGATACAACTTTGTGGAGTAAAATTCAAGAATGATCAGGAGAATATTTTCATGAATAGATACTAGATGAAGCGTAAATATCAAGGATATTCCACTAATTTCATGGAGTATAGAAGTCAAAACTTAACCAACTGAGTATAATAAAGAATGGAATAACAAAAGAAATCACCATGCATGCGATAGACCGCACAGACAGGTTATTCTAACAGAATAATAAATAATGGAACCAGGTCCGGCGTAAACGCACAGACAGGATATTCTGATAGAATAATAAATAATGGAACCAGGTCCGGTGTAAAACACACAGACAGGATGTTCCAACAGAATAATAACAAGACGGAACCAGGTTCGGTGTAAAACACACAGACAGGATGTTCCAACAGAATAATAATAAAAACGGAACCAGGTCCGGTGTAAAACACACAGACATGATGTTCCAACAGAATAATAATAAAAACGGAACCAGGTCCGGTGTAAAACACACAGACAGGATGTTCCAACAGAATAATAGAAGAATGTCACCAAGTATAGGGTAGACCGCGTATACAGGTTATTCCAACAGAATAATAAGAAATGGAATAACGACAGTTCTCTTCATGAATAAGAAAGAATAACACCCCTTACCGTTTTAAAGAAGAGCTGAAGTAAGGAAGTAGTTAAGTAGCAGAATACTCTTCTTCTCTCTCTCTATAGTTTCTCTCTATAGTTTTTCTCTCTAGAGTTCAGTGAATTCGTAAGAAATAATGAAGGAATGAGCTGCTATTTATAGAAAAATAGAATGCATAGTAACTAATCCATGAACGGTCCAGATTGATTACTTTAATCTGACGGTCCATATTTAAAGAAAAATCTTTTAAATAAAATATAATATATTCTATTTATAGAATAACTTTAATAAAGTATTCTGTTTTATATAAAAAGATGTTTCTGTTTTATTACGTTAATAATACGAATAAAACAAAACTTCATTATCGCTAAATAATTCATATTATTAATTGACAATAATTGAATCAAACTGAGTGACTTCTCACATAAGCATCAATACCGTGTGCTACTATGCAACCACACGTATTACTGTACTTTTACTACCGAGTAGTTCAACAGTATCAACGGTAAAACTTTCGCCGTTATTTTTAATAAAATATTTTTATCGTTTTCTCAATCTGACAATAATTCCGTTGTGGGGTCCACCAATGATTGTACCGTCGTACGAATATTCCCCGTAAATAGTAACTCGTGAATAGTACTTCGACACAAAAAGTGTCTCAAATACTCAAGTGAACAATACTAAAGTGAATAGTAATTTGGGTGAATAGTAACCCGTGAATAGTAACTCCTGAATAGTAACTCCGACACAAAAAGTGTCCCAAATACTCGAGTGAACGATACTAGAGTGAATAGTAATTTTGATGAATAGTAACCCGTGAATAGTAACTCGTGAATAGTGACTCCGACACAAAAAGTGTCTCAAATACTCGAGTGAATAATACTAGAGTGAATAGTAATTTAGATGAATAGTAACCCGTGATTAGTAACTCGTGAATAGTGACTCCGACACAAAAAGTGTCTCAAATACTCGAGTGAATAATACTAGAGTGAATAGTAATTTAGATGAATAGTAACCCGTGAATAGTAACTCGTGAATAGTAACTTATGAATATTAACTCCGACACAAAAAGTGTCCTAAATACTCGAGGGAACAATACTAGAGTGAATAG
The DNA here is from genome assembly GCA_016801055.1 of Panax notoginseng. Taxonomy (NCBI): domain Eukaryota; kingdom Viridiplantae; phylum Streptophyta; class Magnoliopsida; order Apiales; family Araliaceae; genus Panax; species Panax notoginseng. Next base: position 60,420,154 of record CM029021.1, on the reverse strand, counting down.
TAATTTGGGTGAATAGTAACCTGTGAATAGTAATTCGTGAATAGTAACTCATGAATAGTACTCCGACACAAAAAGTGTCCCAAATACTCGAGTGAACGATACTAGAGTGAATAGTAATTTGGGTGAATAGTAACCCGTGAATAGTAACTCGTGAATAGTGACCATGTATTTTATGACAACTTGTTTACTTTAAAAAAATTTACATATCACCCTTAACTTTAACCTTTTATCAATTTAAATAAAATTCGGGGTCTCACAATCTCCCCTCCTTATGGAATTTCGCCCTCGAAATTAACGTACGTACCTGATATTCGAAGAGATGAGAATACCTTACTTTCTTTTCGGATTGTACCTTTCCAGATAATTCCGCTCTATCATGATTTTTCCATTTCTCATCTCCTGTATTTCGAATATCATTCTAGAATATACCTTCAAAACAAAGGTTAATCGACATACCACAATTTATCCACTTATTAAGTAAACAATTTCAGCTTAGGTAAGTCACACCCTAGCGAAGTATATTACTCGTCTTCTAGACTAATATCTCCGTCAGTGACCATATCCTTGTAAAATCAATCAACAATTTTTGTCCACAATCATATGAATAACTCATAATCATAATTGTGATTCTGAATTACTTTTCGCACCCAGGAAGAAGAAAATTTACATCACCTATCTTCACCTGAAACATCAAAAATCATGGTTATACCAAATCACAATTCCTGCTCATAATCATACTAATAAATTCATCTTTGCACTACGGCTAAAGATTTACAACTGTATAACCAATAATCAACAGTTAATCTTCGCACTACAGGCCAAGGATATACAACTGTAAAATCAATAATGCTGAGACTCAGCTTAATAATATCACGACCACGAATTATCCATGCACTACGTGCCAAAGATAATCGTGTTTTCAATTACGGTCATGATTATACCAAACAATCCCTGGTCATAATCATACCAAGTCCATCTATGCACGTAAGCCACAGATGACTTTTACCACATCTATGAATTAATATTTCACTGTTGAGACTCAGCTCAATAATTAATCCACATCATCGAATCACCCTTGCACTCCGGCTAAGGATATTCTTTAGTATCACGACCACGAATTATGCATGCACTACGACTAAAGATAATCGTGTTTTCATCAACGGTCCTGATCATGCCATAAAATAATTAGTCTTTGCACTACGGCCAAAGAGAATCCATAGCCATAATCATACCAAAAACTGTCCATCAATGCATTACGGGCCAATGAGGACTTTTTTCACATCATTTGTAACATTACGGTCATGATTATACCGAATAATCCCTGGTCATAATCATACCAAGTCCATATGTGCACTACAGGCCACAGATGACTTTCAATAAAATATAAACATGAGAATGAGGTATTGACGTATATAGGGTTTCAAACCTCTTAGAAACTTTCGCGTCATTCGCTCCTCATTATCGACCAAATGGGATGCAAATCGGGATAACTCCGCAAACTTAACCTCGTACTGCGATATGGTCATATTATTTTGCTCCAATGCTTATCTCAACATTGTTAGATGCCATTTTCAAACACTGCCACAAAACAAGGGTTAATTAACATATCACATATTATCCATATACTCTGACCGACCAATTAAACACCAAATAAACTTAGGTAGGTCATACTAGCGAAGGAATTCCCCGTCTCTCCCCTCCTAGTTCTTATCTTACATCTCAGCCAGGGATCATATCCCTAAGCTCTGATACCAACTGTGACGCCCCCAAAATTAGGTATACATCACCCATCTTGGGATGCCAGATACATGGTACAGAATACAAATACAACTTACTAATACAACTGTCGTGTACAATACGACAAAACATAAACTGCGAGTTTGAATACAAATATTATCTTCTAGAGAGTATTCATACTCAAAAAGAGTCCTCATTACATTTATTAACACACTATTACATAGAATAGTGAGGACTACTAACTAATACTATCATTCGAACCATCACTCCGTTCCCCGACTTGCCCCAGCTACGTTCTCATTTCCTGAAGAGAACAGTGAAAGAAAGGGTGAGCTCAACTAGCCCAGTAAGAAATATTATGACTAAGATAATGCAGAATAAATTATCATTAGCCTTCAACAATGTTAAACTGATAAAATATAATAGACATCAAGTTTAACTGCAGCGGAACAAGCAATCCATTAAAAGAGTCAAGTAGAAAATAAACTCTACTATCTTTTATGATTTAAAAAGTTTTTCAACACTGTAATCGCTGAGACTCAGCTTAATAAAATAATCCACATCATCGAATCACCCCTGCACTACGGCCAAGGATATTCGTGTATTCATTAATGGTCATGATCATGCCAACAACTGTCCATCAATGCACTACGGGCCAATGAGGACTTTTACCACATCATTTGTAACATTACGGTCATGATTATACCGAATGATCCCTGGCCATAATCATACCAAGTCCATCTATGCACTACAGGCCACAGATGACTTTCAACATTTTATAAACATGAGGATGATGACAATGATATAAGAATTCAATAAAACAAGTTCAAGAATTAATTTATCCAAGAATTAACAACGTCCAAATTGTCAACATGATACAACTTTGTGGAGTAAAATTCAAGAATGATCAGGAGAATATTTTCATGAATAGATACTAGATGAAGCGTAAATATCAAGGATATTCCACTAATTTTATGGAGTATAGAAGTCAAAACTTAACCAACTGAGTATAATAAAGAATGGAATAACAAAAGAAATCACCATGCATGCGATAGACCGCACAGACAGGTTATTCTAACAGAATAATAAATAATGGAACCAGGTCCGGCGTAAACGCACAGACAGGATATTCCGACAGAATAATAAATAATGGAACCAGGTCCGGTGTAAAACACACAGACAGGATGTTCCAACAGAATAATAACAAGACGGAACCAGGTTCGGTGTAAAACACACAGACAGGATGTTCCAACAGAATAATAATAAAAACGGAACCAGGTCCGGTGTAAAACACACAGACATGATGTTCCAACAGAATAATAATAAAAACGGAACCAGGTCCGGTGTAAAACACACAGACAGGATGTTCCAACAGAATAATAGAAGAATGTCACCAAGTATAGGGTAGACCGCGTATACAGGTTATTTCAACAGAATAATAAGAAATGGAATAACAACAGTTCTCTTCATGAATAAGAAAGAATAACACCCCTTACCGTTTTAAAGAAGAGCTGAAGTAAGGAAGTAGTTAAGTAGCAGAATACTCTTCTTCTCTCTCTCTCTATAGTTTCTCTCTATAGTTTTTCTCTCTAGAGTTCAGTGAATTCGTAAGAAATAATGAAGGAATGAGCTGCTATTTATAGAAAAATAGAATGCATAGTAACTAATCCATGAACGGTCCAGATTGATTACTTTAATCTGACGGTCCATATTTAAAGAAAAATCTTTTAAATAAAATATAATATATTCTATTTATAGAATAACTTTAATAAAGTATTCTGTTTTATATAAAAAGATGTTTCTGTTTTATTACGTTAATAATACGAATAAAACAAAACTTCATTATCGCTAAATAATTCATATTATTAATTGACAATAATTGAATCAAACTGAGTGACTTCTCACACAAGCATCAATACCGTGTGCTACTATGCAACCACACGTATTACTGTACTTTTACTACCGAGTAGTTCAACAGTATCAACGGTAAAACTTCCGCCGTTATTTTTAATAAAATATTTTTGTCGTTTTCTCAATCTGACAATAATTCCGTTGTGGGGTCCACCAATGATTGTACCGTCGTACGAATATTTCCTGTAAATAGTAACTCGTGAATAGTACTTTAACACAAAAAGTGTCCCAAATACTCGAGTGAACAATACTAGAGTGAATAGTAATTTAGGTGAATAGTAACCCGTGAATAGTAACTCGTGAATAGTAACTTCGACACAAAAAGTGTCCCAAATACTCGAGTGAACGATACTAGAGTGAATAGTAATTTAGATAAATAGTAATCCGTGAATAGTAACTCGTGAATAGTGACTCCGACACAAAAAGTGTCTCAAATACTCGAGTGAATAATACTAGAGTGAATAGTAATTTAGATGAATAGTAACCCGTGAATAGTGACTCCGACACAAAAAGTGTCTCAAATACTCGAGTGAATAATACTAGAGTGAATAGTAATTTAGATGAATAGTAACCCGTGAATAGTAACCCGTGAATAGTAACTTATGAATATTAACTTCGACACAAAAAGTGTCCTAAATACTCGAGTGAATAATACTAGAGTGAATAGTAATTTGGGTGAATAGTAACATGTGAATAGTAATTCGTGAATAGTAACTCATGAATAGTACTCCGACACAAAAAGTGTCCCAAATACTCGAGTGAACGATACTAGAGTGAATAGTAATTTGGGTGAATAGTAACCCGTGAATAGTAACTCGTGAATAGTGACCATGTATTTTATGACAACTTGTTTACTTTAAAAAAATTCACATATCACCCTTAACTTTAACCTTTTATCAATTTAACCATTTACCAAAATAAAAAAAATTGAATACTTTTATTTCATAAAATTCGGGGTCTCACAATAATCGTCAGCAGGGACAAAATCAGGGTCGTTATCCGGGACTAGCTAGTGGGGGTAACTCGAATCTCATTCTGATAGCTCCTTGTGCTACTTGTGGGGCTAATCATCCGGGGAAGCAGTGCCACGGACTTACATGTGCATGCTTCTTATGTGGACAGATGGGTCACATGGCTAGAGATTGTACCGGGCCACGTGGAAATGGTGGAGGTGGTGATAATGGTGGCAATGGAGGTCAGCGCCAGGGTGGTTGAGTGTTTGCCTTGACGTGTAACCAGGCGGCAGGTGCACCAGGTACTGTTTCTGGTACTCTTTGAGTTGGCAATCGTGAGGCGTTTATTTTATTTGATACGGGTTCTACTCATTCTGTTGTTGCTCAGTCTTTTGTTCGGCACCTAGGTGTGCCATCTCAGTTATTAAATTCTATTATGTCTATTACTACCCCGATGGAGACTTCGGTTGTTATTTCTTATTTGTATCTAGGGTGTCCGTTCAGCTTTGGGGATAAGATTCGTAGGGCTAATCTTCTTCCGATGAGTATGCACGATTTTGATGTCATTCTTAGGATGGACTGGTTAGATAAGCACCGGGCCACGATCGATTGTTAGGCGAAGAAGGTTATATTTGGAGATATAAAGTCTCTGAAGTTCGTGTTTTAGGGTTCACAGCCGAGTACGGTGGTGAAGTTGATTTCAGCTTTGAAGGCTGGGAAGTTAGTGGCAAAGGGTTGTGAGGGGTATTTGGCATTTGTGAAAGATACCTCTAAGGGTGAGTCTCGTATTGAGGATGTTCCTGTTGTTCGTGATTTTCTTGATGTGTTTCCTGAGGAGTTGTCAGGGTTGCCACCATAACGGGAAGTAGATTTTGCTATTGAGCTTGTTCCTGGTGTAGAGCCTATCTCTAAGGCGCCGTATCGAATGGCACCATTGGAGTTGCATGAGTTGAAGGAACAGTTACATGAACTGTTAGATCGTGGTGTGATTCGGTCGAGTGTTTCGTTGTGGGGTGCTCTAGTCTTATTTGTGAAGAAAAATGACGGTCTATGAGATTGTGCATAGACTACAGGGAGTTAAACAAGATTACCATCAGGAATTGGTATCCATTACCGAGGATTGATGACTTGTTTGACCAACTTTAGGGGGCAAAATATTTTTTGAAGATAGACTTGAGGTCGGGCTATCATCAGTTGAGGGTGAGGGATGAGGATATCCCTAAGACAGCTTTTCGCACTCGATATGGGCATTACAAGTTTTTAGTGATGCCATTTGGTTTAACTAACGCTCCGGCGGTGTTTATGGATTTGATGAATCGGGTGTTCAGGGAGTACTTTGACCAATTTGTCATTGTCTTTATTGATGACATTTTGGTTTACTCCAAGTCTAAGGAAGAGCATGAGGAGCATCTTCGTACTATGTTAAGGATTTTGCAGAAAGAGAAGTTGTATGCTAAATTCTCTAAATACGAGTTTTGGTTGGAACATGAGGCATTTTTTGGCCATGTTGTTTCTGCTGAGGGCATTAAGGTGGATCCTGCGAAGGTTGAGGCTATCACTAAATGGCCAAGACCTACTACGGTGATAGAGATTAGAAGTTTCTTAGGTTTGGAAGGGTACTATAGGCAATTTGTGGAAGGATTTTCTTTGCTTGCCTTACCATTTACCCAGTTGATGAAAAAGGGCGTGAAGTTTGTGTGGAATAAGGAGCGTGAGAAGAGTTTTGAGGAATTGAAGAAACGACTTGTGACAGCTTCTATACTTGCATTGCTGTCGGGGACAGGAGGATATCAGATTTATAGTGATGCTTCTAAGAAAGGTTTGGGGTATGCTTTGATGCAACACAGTAAGGTAATTATTTATGCTTCTAGGCAGCTTAAACCTTACGAGGTGAATTACCCCACTCATGATTTGGAGTTGGCAGCGCTAATCTTTGCCTTAAAGATTTGGAGGCATTATTTATATGGAGAGACTTGTGATATTTTCACCGACCACAAAAGTCTTAAATACATCTTCACTCAGAAGGAACTCAACATGAGACAGAGGCGTTGGTTAGAGCTTCTAAAAGATTATGATGTTAAAATTCAGTATCACCTGGGGAAGGCAAATGTGGTTGCAGATGCTCTTAGCCGAAAGAGTTCAGGGAGTGTTGCAGCCCTTATTACACAACCCCAGCTTATTTCAGAAATGGAGCGGCTCGAATTGTTGTTGTATGTACGAGGTTCAGATGGGCATTTGGCGGGTATGAAAGTGAAGCCCTCTCCTATCTCACGGGTCAAATAAGTTCAAAAAAAAGATGGGGAGTTATGGAGTATGGCACAGAATCTAGAGGAGGGCAAGCAGCCCGAGTTTCGTATTGATGACCATAGTCTGATTTGGTTTGGTGAACGGTTGTGTGTACCGTCGGATCCAATTATTCAGGAGACTGTGTTGGCTGAGACTCATAGTTTGCCATTTTTTATTCATCCAGGTACTACGAAGATGTATAGGGATTTGAAGAAGAATTTTTGGTGGAATGGGATGAAACGAGACGCGACTGAATATGTTGGAAAGTGCCTTACTTGCCAACAAGTGAAGATAGAACATCAACGAGCTAGCGATTTACTGCAACAGTTAGATATTCCAGTTTGGAAGTGAGAGGATATCACAATGGATTTTGTGACTAGTTTGCCGAAGACTTTCAGGAAGAATGATACCATTTGGGTAGTGGTGGATCGGTTGACCAAATCGTCACACTTTTTGGCTATCCATGAGGGTTACTTGGTGGATAGGTTGGCACATATCTTTCAGCAGGAGATTGTTAGACTTCATGGTACTCCGGTGTCTATTATTTCAGATCAGGACCCATGGTTCACTTCACGATTTTGGAAAGAGTTTCAATGAGCTTGGGGCACTCGGCTCAACTTTAGTACTTCTTTTCATTCGCAAACTGATGGGCAATCCAAACGGACTATTCAGACGTTGGAGGACATGTTAAGGTCTTGTGCACTTGAGTGGTCGGGTAATTGGGATGATTACTTGAGCCTAGTTGAGTTTGCGTATAACAATAGCTGGCATGCAAGTATTGGAATGGCTCCGTTTGAGGCATTGTATGGTAGAAAGTGTCGGGCACCGACTTGTTGGGATGAGGTTGGCGAAAGGGCCATAGAAGGGCCTGAGTTAGTTCAAATCACTACAGAGAAGGTAGCGGTGGCTAAGGAGAAATTGAAGTCGGCTCGATCACGGCAGAAGTGTTATGCTGATAAGCATAGGAGGACTTTAGAGTTTGAACCTGGTGAGCATGTGTTTCTAAAAGTTTCTCCTTGGAAGGGCATTCGGCGATTTGGGTTGAAAGGGAAACTTAGTCCGCGTTATATTGGCCCATTTGAGATTTTGGAGAGGGTTGGTGAAGTTGCATATCGGTTAGCTTTGCCTCCGCAGCTAGCTCAAGTGCACAATGTGTTCCACATGTCGGTGTTGAGGAGTTATCATTATCATCCGTTGAGGATCTTACTTGTGGTGAGCAAGCCGAGGCGATTTTGGATCGTCAAGAGCTGATTATGAGGATGAAGACTATTCCGTTTGTTAAGGTTTTATGGAGGAATCATTCGGAGCGGGAAGCCACTTGGGAGATGGAGGAGTCTATTCGAGCGGAGTATCCGCATCTCTTTGAAAATTAGGTGCGTTCCATTCTTTTGATTCCAGGGACGGAATCCTTTTTAAGGGGTAGGTGATGTAATACCCGAAAAAAATATATTTAATAATAATAAATAAATATTAAAAAAAATATATTTTGTTTTAAAACATATTAATTGGACTTTGTATTTATTTGGGTCAAACTAGTTATTTAATTTGTGTGGGCTAATAAATATTAATAAAAGATGGGTAAATTAATTTAGTACAATTTGGGCCTTAAAATTAATTGGGTTTAATTTAATTAAATGTGGGTAATAATAAATCCTATTATAATTAGGAGAAATAATAAGACAATAAATAAAACCTAACCCTCCTCATCTTATGCGAACTGGAGAAAAAAAGAAGAAGAAGAGAGGAACGACACTGTTTCGGAGGAGGAAAAAGGAGCATCAGGTCTGTCTTTCTTTATTTTGGTACGTTTATGTATATCAATGGGTTTTATGTTTCAAAGATTTGGAATTTGAAAGGCATACCGGATGTATATATGTATGCATGTGGCTATGGCATACTATATATATAGGTATAATATTATAGAACCATTATAGAAGTACATGTGTGTGGCGGTTTTTGGAAGAGAGAGTAATGGAATTATTATTATATTATATATATGAGGAGTGTTCATTGAATAAGCCAACTGAAATGTAAACTTCTGGATTATAATAATAATTTTATACATTAATTTGAACTATATTTATATGTATATGTTGAACCTAGAAAAAAAACATTCCAAATCATGACCTGCATGTTAACTACCACTGATTCATGATATATGTACTTATAAAATAGTATTACTTTAATGAATGAATAAATTTTATTATATCTATAATATCTTTAGGTTATTAATTTGTTAAGGTATAATAAAAAGGAAAAAAATGATTAGAAGATAAATTATAATTTTATTAAAGTTATTTTGTAAAATTGATGTAATTGGAGAATTAATTTCATATTATATAAATTATAATTAGTAAGTAACTTATAATTGTATTATTATTATTTTTATTAGATCGAACGGAGAGAGTCTAAACGAGTCAAATTTGGAGTATAAATTTTGGGTGTTACATTACTTAATCTAGGTACGGATTCCGTACTCATTCAGCGATACTCTTTAATTTTAGTTTGTTCGTTTACATCTCGTTTTGATTTCAAAAAAAATTGTCTCGATACCTTGATCTTAATGAAGTTCATATGATAGTTTATTTTGATCTTTAGAATATCATAACTTGTAATCTTTGAACTCGTTTATCATGTTTAATATTTATTTCGATTTTCGTAGTGATGTACATGTTAGTATATTTTTGGAAACTTGTGTTGAAGATTCGTTCAATTTAACATGTACACGTTAGAACCCCTTTGTGTTGATATTGTGTTGCATGTGTTGAAACATGATATTTTGTTAGAATGCTATAGGGTATACCTGAGCTATAACCACTTGTGGGGGTACCACAGGCATGTCCTCTTGGCACCGAGGTATGACACCTTTCGTGGCGGTGTGATCAGCCCACGGTGTCTCCGTTTTGTGCTCCAGTGGGAGTTGGCCATTTGGTGTTTTGTTATGGGAGGCGTATGGGTTGACCCTAGTTTTCTGTTCTGTTTTGTTCTGTAGATTGGTGATGTTTGTGCCAAACACACCTTCCGACTTTACATGCATTGGATTCGCGGTCAAATGTGTGTGATTTGCTTGTGTGGAATTATTTGACTTGCCTATGTGGTAAGGTATATTTCTGTTTTGTTCTGAGCTCGGTATGTAATAACACCCAGCCATTTGATTCAGCCTATTATTTCGTTGTGTTAGTTTTGTTCGTTTGTTTCAGTTCGTTTTGTCTCTTTTAATTTAATTGAGTTAGTTATTTCGGTTCATTATTTGTATTCTATATCCATACTGGGCATTTGGCTCATGCTGTGTTTTTCTTTTGGCAGGTAATCAGGGGGATCAAGGGCAAGTGTGATGAGAGCTCCCTTCATTCCATTGGTTTAGAGTTATTTTATTTAGGATTGATATGTCGATTTATTTGAAATTGTAATAATTACCTTCGACTATGATTTGAGCCAGTGTGATATTTATTATAATTTATCTTGTGATATTTAATCATTATGAGACCATTCTTTTATGACATAAAGCTTTCATTTCAGTTTTGTTGTGTTTGAGTAACCTCTCTTTCTATTTCGAAAAGGGGGTGTTACACAACAGCTGGCATGCAAGTATTGGGATGGCTCCTTTTGAGGCATTGTATGGTAGGAACTGTCGGGCACCAACTTGTTGGGATGAGGTTGGCGAAAGGGCCATAGAAGGGCCTGAGTTAGTCCAAATCACTACGGAGAAGGTAGCGGTGGCTAAGGAGAAGTTGAAGTCGGCTCGATCACGGCTGACGAGTTATGCTGATAAGCATAAGAGGACTTTAGAGTTTGAACCTGGTGAGCATGTATTTCTAAAAGTTTCTCCTTGGAAGGGAATTCAACGATTTGGGTTGAGAGGAAAACTTAGTCCGCGTTATATTGGCCTATTTAAGATTCTAGAGAGGGTTAGTGAGGTTGCATATCGGTTAGCTTTGCCTCCACAGCTAGCTCATGTGCACAATGTGTTCCATGTGTCGGTGTTGAGGAGTTATCATTATCATCCGTTGCATGTGGTGCAATATCCATTCGATAAGATTCGGGAGGATCTTACTTATGAGGAGAAAGCCGAAGCGATTTTAGATTGTCAAGAAAGGATTATGAGAAGGAAGACTATTCTGTTTGTTAAGGTTTTGTGGAGGAATCATTCGAAGCGGGAGGCTACATGGGAGATGGAGGAGTCTATTCGAGCGGAGTATCCGCATCTCTTTGAAAATTAGGTGCGTTCCATTCTTTTGATTCCGGGGACGGAATCCTTTTAAGGGGTAGGTGATGTAATACCCGAAAAAAAATTAAAAAATAATAATAATAAATAAATATTAAATAAAAAAATTATTATTTTGTTTTAAAACATATTAATTGGACTTTGTCGTTTATTTGGGTCAAACTAGTTATTTAATTTGTGTGGAATATTAATAAAAGATGGGTAAATTAATTTAGTACAATTTGGGCCTTAAAATTAATTTGGTTTAATTTAATTAAATGTGGGTAATAATAAATCCTATTATAATTAGGAGAAATAATAAAACAATAAATAAAACCTAATCCTCCTCATCTTATGCGAACTGGAGAAAAAAAAAAGAAGAAGAAGAAGAGAGAAATGACACTGTTTCGGAGGAGGAAAAAGGAGATTGGATTGTACTTTTTATGAGATAAAGGAATAAGGAATTGATATCTAATTTCTTATACAAGTAAGTTCCATGTATATATGTTTGTTTGTTGCAATTCCTATGAATGAAATATTAGATTCAATCATCAGATTTCGTAAAACGTGTAAAATTTTATACTAATATTTATATTCATAATTTTATAAGATTAAACTAAGAGGATGTGGTATAAGATTATTATTAATATAGTAGTTGTATATATATTTGTATATATTTATATATGGTTGCTTGTTTCTGTAGTTTTTTTTTAAATCAATTGACGAATGGAAGGGAATGTGAACAGTTGCCCATATTCAATAATAAGTGACCTACTTTATATTTAAAGAAATAAAGTAATTGGGCAATAAAAATTGGTTAATTGACATATATCATAGTACAAAATTATAAAAGATAATGCTTATTAAATTTAATAATGTAATTAATTTTATTGACATAGTTATAAAAGTTTTTAATAATAAATTTAATAATATTATGTTATTAATGATTGGATTGTAATAAAATCTTATTAATTATTTAGATTGAACGGAGAGAGTCTAAACGAGTCAAATTTGGAGTATAAATTTTTGGTATTACATTGCTTAATCCTGGTACGGATTCTGTACTCTTTCAATGAGACTCTTTTGTTTTTGATTTGTTCGTTTCGTTATTCATTTCGAAATTTAGTATTGCCTCTCATAATTATTCCTTGTCAATTCATTATGATAGTTTCGTTTGGCGTTCATAGTTGGAACTCATATTTGTACTCTTTAGACTAGTACAACATGTCTAAATTTATTTTGATATTTGTAGTAATGTGCATGTTAGTATTTTTGGGGACATTGAGTTGATGATTCATTTCAGTTTAGCCTATACATATTAGAACCCCTTTGTATTGATATTATGTCGCATGTGTTGTGACATGGTATCCTTGTTAGAATATACCGTAGGGTATACCTGAGCTATAACCACTTATGGGGGTACCACAGGCATGTCCTCTTGGCACCGAGTCATGACACCTTCCGTAGCGGTGTGATCAGTCCATGGTGTCTCTATTTTGTGCTCCAGTGGGAGTTGGCCATTTGGTGTTTTGTTGTGGGAGGCGTATGGGTCGACCCTAGTTTTTGTTCTGTTCTGTTCTGCGGATTGGTGATGTTTGTGCCAAACACACCTTTCGATTTTACATACATTTGGATTCGCGATCCAATGTGTGTGACTTTCCTATGTGGCATTATTTGATTTGCCTGTGTGGTATTATTTGACTTGTCTGTGTGGCAAGATATATTTCTGTTTTGTTATGAGCTCGGTATGAAATAACACCCAGCCATTTGATTCAGCCTATTATTTCGTTGTGTTAGTTTTGTTCGTTTCGTTTCAGTTCTTTTCGTTTCATTTTTATTTAATTGAGTTAGTTATTTCGGTTCATTATTTGTATTCTATATCCGTACTGGGCATTTAGCTCATGCTGTATTTTTCTTCCGGCAGGTAATCAGGGGGATCAAGGGCAAGTGTGACGAGAACTTCCTTTTATCCAAATGGTTTAGAAATATTATGTTTAGGTTGTGATACATTAGTTTGTTCGGAATTATAATAATTATTTTAGATTGTCGTTTGAGGCAGCTTGATATTTATTATGGTTGACTTGTGGTATTTAGCAGATATTAAGATTATTCTTTTGTGGCTTTGAGCCTTGCTATTAAATTCATCAGTTTTGTTATGTTTTGAGTAACCTCTCTTTCTATTTCGGAAAGGGGTGTTACATTCTCTCTCTTGATCCTTATATAATTGATGGATGCAATGAACTTGTTGAATAATTGAGGCTGATAGCTGGAGTTTTGGTCATATGGGTTAGCTAAAGTAGTTCACCAACTCTAACACTTGTCAAGACTTGCAATTTACATACTAAAGAAATGTCAAAAAGGATATTTTAGTCTTTTTGCCCACAAATTTAATGGCAAACTTATAACTTGGCAAACCCTTAGGGTTTGACCCTTAGGGTTTAACCTTAAGGTTTGGTACAAAGAATTTGTAGGATTTCTAATTAGGGTTTAAAATGAAATTTAGTTTCTAAAAATTACAAATTAGGGTTCCCTGATTAGATTAGGTTTTCTGATTACCTAAAACATAATAATTAGGTTTATGTATTCACTAATTAATATTATGGATTATAATTAGCGATTAGGGCTTTTAATTTGACAATTAGGGTTACTAAATTTAGAATTTAGGGTTTCTAATTTATAATTAGGGTTTCCTATAATTAGGGTTACTAGTAAATTAGGATTTTACCTAATTAAGTATAATACCTATAATTATTTACATTAACACAATTACCAAACAACTTAAATAATTCTTAAAGTCGTAATTGAATTTTTGAATTAGGGTTAACAAATTAAAAAAATAGGGTTTTGACATTATACACCATAATTGACCAACCATTATCATTACGTACATACAGTACATATTTATAGCACTAAAATATATTTAATATTATATTATTATTCTCATTCTTTGATCAAAATCCAAAATTAGGGTTTGGATTCCATATCTGATTTTTCTTGCATATATAACATTATTAATTAAGTTAAAATTATTAACTTAACAATCTGTAATAAATTCACATAATAAAATAGTTATTATAATAATACTAATAATCATTTCATATAATATTTAAATAATATATAAATCTATTTTCATGGAAAATAAATACTAAAATCATTTCTACTATAAAATTAATTATTATAAAAATATAGTTTATAATGATTAATAATTCTTTAAAATTTTATTTGTAATTATTCAGGTAATAAATAAATTTTTATTTATCATAAATATACATACACATTACCTGGCACATATTCCCTCCTTTAAAAATAAAAAAAAATTATATGCAAAATTTCTTATGTATTTATATAGAAAATATCGGGTTATTACATTCACCTTCCCTTATAAAGATTCTGTCTTCGGAATCACTATTTCAAAACTTATACATATAAGGGTACATACAATACACAATCATTGCAAGTAGATCTTGATCAGGTTCGATCAGACTGATCTTTAACTATTTAACATAAAGCTTGTCTATCTGATTAAATGGAAAATTGATTTCTAATAGAACTCAAATTCCTCCTTCAAAATTTCTTTATAAATAATTTACTATATATAAGGAAATCATATATATGAAAATAAAAGTTATTCGTATAATATCTGGAGTTCCATCACCAGCTATCACGGTATCCTGGACCGTCATGTTGAAGACTCTTGCAGTTGATTTTGTTGGCTTACTTGATGACGTTGGTCCTGCGATCGCCAGAGTTCCGCTGCCTTTACCCGTGTTCACACTCCCTGCTTCCATTTTCCTTTTTGGACAATTCTTAACCTTATGTTCCATCGATCCACATAGAAAACACCTACTGTTCATCCTTGGATTGGGGCAGTTGAGAGAGATATGGCCCTCCTGCCCGCACTTGTAACAAACAAAATTACCCGTTAAACATTCACCATAATGGTTCTTTCCACAGTTCCCACACTGCACAGTCTGTTTCTTAACACCTTCCTGCTTGACCTTAATATTCCCAAAGTTGTTCCCCTTTCTTTTCTCATTCCCACTCCTACTCCCACTATTAATTTCCACCTTCACAGCTCCCTCGACTTTACCCTTGCTCCTTTTCTCCTTGTTGTTGAGGCTCATGGCCTCACTTCCCTCCTCGGCTATAATAGCCTTTTTAAAGAGTGCTGCAAAAGTACTTATCTGCAACACTACCACCTTGTTGTAGAGCCAGGGTTTTAATCCCAGCTCAAACCTTCTCGCCTTCCTAGCCTCCGTATCAACTTGATGCGGAGCGAACCTAGCCAACTCATTAAACTTTCTGGCATACTCTGCAACTGTCATGTTCTCCTGTTTTAACTTTAGAAATTTCACCTCCATCCTAGCCTGCATACTAGCTGATAGATAGTTTTCAAAAAATAGAGTTTTAAACCTAGCCCAAGTTACCACACCTTCTCCTACCCTCGCTTGATTTGCTTCCCACCAAAAGTTAGTCTCCCCTTTCATCATATAGGTGACAAAAGCAGGCTTTTGCCCCTCATCTACCCTAGCTATCACAACGCTTTTTTAATTTCCTTAACCCAAGTTTAGTCTTCTACTGGGTCAGTTGTACCTCTAAATTCTGGCGATCCGACCGCTTTGAATTCCTTGAAGTTCGCCAAGCGATTATCTGGCTGGTTCCCTGCGACTGGTATTCTCTGCTGCATAGCCTGAGCTACCATGTTTGTAAAGTTTTGCATCGAGTCTGGTTTTTGTCCTCCAGCGTTATTGACATATTCTTCTGTCCTTTGATTTTGAGTTCGACGTCTTGGCGGCATTATCTGATTAAATAAAATATAATATATTCTTTATTAACTTACATTCTAAACCATTGCGTATAAGTTAATATATTAAACTTATTTCATTACTCAAATATAGATTCATATTCATTCAACGATTTCAAAATACTTTACATAGCATAGTACATACTACTATCCCGTTTGTGACAACAAAAGTCGGGATTTGCTACCACAACTTGTACAAAAGTTTTAGAATATTATATTATACAGACATACTTATTATAGAACACATATTGAACACTCATAATCTAACAGTACTTATACTACTGGTTCACTACGCCTTTTTCTTGATCTTGGACAACCTTTCGCCTGATGACCTTATATCCCACAGATAAAACAGACACCTTACTTTGGATTGGGACAATGAAGAGAGAAGTGTCCCTCATGTCCGCAATTGTAGCAAACATTTTTCCCTTTCCGGCACAAGCCTTCATGTTTCTTGTCACAGTTTGTACACTTTTCTATTCTGCTAAGGTTCCCTTGGTTGTTATCAAAATTTCCTAAGTCACGGTCTTTAATCTTTCTTTTCCCCTTCTTGCTCGGAGTTGCTCCCAATTTGTTGCTTTTGGCTCCAATCTGATTAATTTGGATTTTAAGCTTATTTTGTTCTTCCATTGTTTCTATTAATGCTTTTCACAATTGACTATTTAACAGCTTTTCTATTTCCCACAGCTTTTCCAGAAAAGAAACCTTATTCCTCAGATTCTGCACCTCCGTTGATGCTTGATCAGCTCCAACTTTAGTGTCTGAATCAATATCTGTTAGTTCTATTATTTTTGGATCTGGTACTACGTTTTCCAATACCACCACCTCATCAAGGTTATTTGTATTGTGAGCCTCTATTTCAGCTACTGGCTTTGACATTGGCTCCTTCTTTACGATCTGAGGGTATCCTAATCCTTTTCCACCTGACATCTACACACATAAATTATCCTGATTAGAATATCATATATACACAAAGCAAATAATAGTTTTATATAAATTATCTTTTATTTTGGTTGACGATGAATTTATCCAGTTCATCTCCTTTTAAACTCTATATGAGTTATTTGTATTTTTAATATTTCCCTCTGTTTTAAGGTTATAGCTTAAGGTCTATCACACCTAAGGTTTCTAACCCTAAAGCTCTGATACCAACCTGTGACTTTCATAGTGCTTCCAACCATAGCACCTCACAGTGGTACCTATCAGCTTGCCACTGACTGGCTCGGCGTCCCCTACGGAGAGTCTGACTTTGGTGCATTCCACACAAGGAAGTTACCAGCGAGAGGCTCGGGGCTCTTCGCAAATTAATGCTTATGGCTCTGATACCAACCTGTGTCGCTCCCAAATTTAGGTACTTGAAACCCGAACTCGGTTCTTCACGATACCATTTCTATGAGCGAAATAATACTAATAATAATAACAATAATATAGATATCAAACTTAATTTACATAAATCAGAGTCTAAATCCCAGGTACGCGACCTTTAAACATTCATTACATTTGTCTTAATAAAGTTAAACTATTACATAAGATAGCGTAGGACTTATTTGGCAACCTTTCCTTTTCCCTTGTTCTTAGTAGAGCTTTCTGGTTGATCACACTTAGCTGAAAACAATTAAATTTAAAGCAAGAATGAGCATTTAATTACCCAGCAAGTAATAACAACAAGAAATATTAGCTGAAAGGATTAAATATTTTCTTTGAATGACACTTCTACAACGAATCAATAGTTGTGAAGTAAGCTGAATCAATAATAACGACATATCTATTTTATATCAAATTTTTAAAACTAGTACTGACTATAAATGGAGAGCAGTCGATAGATTATGAACATGGTTTTCTATTTTCGAAAAGGTTAAACAGAAATTCATTTGTAAACCGCCATAACTTACAGGCACGGGGGGTGATCAGCCCGTTATCCCCTGTATTGATCAATACTACATGCAAGAACGAGATTATCGTTCATCTTATCTGCCTTTGGCACACAAAAGTTTTCCCATAATCGGGATGTTCATACTTAGTCGGGAATCCGAACCAAAATAATCTGGTTAGATACAATAAAATTCTATCTTGTTCAACAATATTTTTAAGTCTATGTCTAGCTAAATCAAATAGCTTAGACGAATTTTAAGTCAATGTATACATACTGGAAACTAGCTAGTATGTATCAAACATGTGATTAAATACAATGATTATCCAAGTGAGCACACTTGTCTAACCATATATAGAAATTAATGAACAGAATAAATATCTGGATTATGCAATAATATTATGTTGATAAACAATGATCGAATAATTTGAGAACTTGTATGCATACAAACAATTGCATACAAAATCAATAACAATTGAGTTAATAATCTGGCACAATGATAATACAATTCTGAAATTTTCTTACTCATGTCCATTGCATAAAGTAATTGCAAAGTTAGGATACTTGCCTGAGCTGTTGCTTACAATAACGCAACTTAGTTTTATCTTTTATATAACAATCTATCATTAATAAGATCATTTGTTCGATTAGAATAACATACTATAACACATAATACTGCTATTTACAGTCAGCACATAACCTAATCATATTGTCACATATGTTTAACAATCATTGGATCACAAACAAACATGTATCTAGTCAAATTATCTAAGTCCAGATCAATTTCTAAAATATTTCGGTGTACCGACGACTTTATCGGGTAATTATCGAGTCTAAAACTCTATTCTGTAGTTTAATAAATGTAAATATCAGTCATATTATTTTTCATAGCCTTATAATAATTTTTAAATAATTATTATAATTTATCATAATTTTTCAAACACTGGAATCATTTTTAAATGATTTAAATATTAAATAATTCTATTATCATTAATATTTAATTAATATTAAATTATTAATGAAACCATTGCCAAAATATTAAAGTTATTTATAATAACTCAAAATATTTTTAAAACATTTTTATTACCCTTAAATAATTTTTAAAACAATTAAAATTATTTTTAAATAATTATCATTAATATTTAAGTATTAATGTATTATTTATCAAAATATTAAAAGTCATTGATTATAACTTAAAATATTTTTAATTCATTTATTTCCTTTTTAAATCAATAAAATCATTTTTAAATTATTTAATTAATATTATTAAATAACTCTAATATCATTTAATATTAAATTATTAATAAAATTTACCTTTAAATATTAAAAGTTATATTTTATAACTTAAAATATTTTTAAACTATTTATTTTCATTTAAAATGATTTTTATAATATTAAAATTATTTTTAAATAATTTATTTAATATAATTACTAAATAAATCTAATATCATTAATAATAAATAATTAATGAAATTTGCTTTAAAATATTAAAAGTTATATTTTATAACTTAAAATATTATTAAATTCCTTATTATCATTTAAAATAATTTTTAATATAATAAAATTATTTTTAATTAATTTATTTAATACATTTATTAAATAAATTAAATATCAATATTATTTAAATAAATACTAATATTTATGAAAAATATGCCAAATTATTAAACGTTAATTTTTATAACTTAAAATAATATTTAAAATTATTTTTGTAATTTTCAAAAATTAATTTCTATTTTTAAAAAATAAATTAAATAAAATTATTAAATCTGTCGCTATAGGCTTTAGCGACAGAAACCGTCGCCTAAAGTGTTCTTGAGCCTCAAGAACACTGACAAGCCAGTGTTCGAGGTAGCATGTTTGACCAAGTGCAATGATCTGATTATGATATTTTTGAGCATGATTTTGGTCAGATCTTGTAGTGTTAGTGCAATACTACATGATCCAACAACAAACATGGCAACACAACATAATACCAACGAGATCTAAGCCTTCAAAGTAGCTGTCAGAGTTGTTCTTCATTTCTGGGTTATCCAGAAATTCTTCATTTCTGGGTTACCCAGAAATGAAGAACAGATCGTGAGGCCTACTTTGGGCTTCCACAACTCGTGATTCTTGTAATGTTTAAGTGATCTAAGAGTTGCAGTGTGTAGCCAACATGTAAAGGTATAGATCTGATACATAAAAGCAATAAAACAACAACACAATCAGAAGATATATGTTGGTCAAACCTTGTCAGAGATCACATTCTTGAGTTTTCTGGGTTACCTAGAAAACTCAGTCCGTGATCTTCTGGCCTGGTTTGACCAGCCACTGCCTTCAATCCATTTGATTTTTAGGCGACCTAAAAGCTTTAATCTACATCCCATGTAACATACTACAACATGGATACAAGAACAGAATCAAAACAGCAAACAACTGACAGATATAGACGCTTGAAAAACTTGTCAGGCCTTTCTAGGTAGTTTCTGGGTTACCCAGAATTGTCCAGTCATGGCCGGTCAACGACCTTTGACTACTAATAACATGAAATCTGTGCATTATTTGGACTTGATTCCAGTTCCAGATCAAAGCCCACATGTCATAATACAACTATAAACTCTTAAACAAACAAAATCATAAACAGAAAAAGATTTACAAGGTCTGACATTCGGTTGTCAGACACCAAATTCCAGTTTTCCAAATTTTTGAAATCTTCAAATTCGAGCCTATAGATGTTATGGATATAACATCTATCAACCCATATCATCAATATACACTACTTACAACATATATTAACATAAAAACCTAACATCTAACACACCAATCAAGATCAGATTTGAGTTTAGGGTTTATACCTAACTTTGCTAAATCTTGAATCTGGGCTTCTAGATCTGTTATGGTGATAGTGGGGCTTGATTTTGTGACTGATCTAATACAATATTTCGAAGGTTAGAGAGAGGGGGTCTTGGATGAGTGTTGGTGAATAAATGAGCACAATAATGCACTTTCTCTCTCTTGATCTTTATATAATTGATAGATGCAATGAACTTGCTGAATAATTGAGGCTGGTAGCTGGAGTTTTGGTCACATGGGTTAGCTAGAGTAGTTCACCAACTCTAACACTTGTCAAGACTGGCAATTTACATACTAAATAAATGTCAAAAAGGGTATTTTAGTCTTTTTGTCCATAAATTTAATGGCAAACTTGTAACTTGGCAAATCCTTAGGGTTTAACCCTAAGGTTTGACACAAAGAATTTGTAGGATTTCTAATTAGGGTTTAAAATGAAATTTAGTTTCTAAAAATTACAAATTAGGGTTTCCTAATTAGATTAGGTTTTCTAATTACCTAAAATATAATAATTAGGTTTAGGTATTCACTAATTAACATTAGGGATTATAATTAGTAATTAGGGTTTTTAATTTGACAATTAGGGTTATTAAATTTAGAATTTAAGGTTTCTAATTTATAATTAGGGTTTCCTATAATTAGGGTTACTAGTAAATTAGGATTTTACCTAATTAAGTATAATACCTATAATTATTTCCATTAACACAATTACCAAACAACTTAAATAATTCTTAAAGTCGTAATTGAATTTTTGAATTAGGGTTAACAAATTAAAAAATAGGGTTTTGATACTATACACCATAATTGACCAATCATTATCATTACGTACATACATTACATATTTATAGCACTGAAATACATTTAATATTATATTATTATTCTCATTCCTTGATCAAAATCCAAAATTAGGATTTGGATTCCATAGCTGATTTTTCTTGCATATATAACATTATTAATTAAGTTAAAATTATTAACTTAACAATCTGTAATAAATTCACATAATAAAATAGTTATTATAATAATACTAATAATCATTTCATATATTATGTAAATAATATTGATGAGTGAGTTTTATACCCATGAATTGAATGCGTTTGAGCTTAATCTTTTGGATGTTTTTAAGTGTTTGTGTCTATTCATCCATGTTTTACGTTGTTTTGTAGGAATTGGGACAAAAGTTACTTGAATCGAAGTTTGGGGTTGCTAGATTCGCATTTTCGGCTTGCCATTTACATAACAGCCACTTCAGAGCCAATTTCAATATTGTTCCGGACCTTATTTCGAAAAACTCAAAGAATAAAAGTTGTAAATCTATGTCTGCTCTTTCCGGAACAACTTGAATCATTAAAATTGGAGTTCGAACGAAGAAGTTATGGTCATTTTCCCAAAGGACGTCGGAGTAGAAAATTCTTGAAAAAGCCCCAACGCGGGGGCCCCCATTTCAAGCCTATTCCCAGTGCCGGGGTGCTAGGAGGTAGTGGTTCAGCGCCGTGAACAGCGCTGGGGTACTGGGCTAGGGCCTGGTCAAGCTTGGACGTGTTTTGGGATGAATTTTGACACTTTTTTTACTCCAAATTGGATTGAGTTTGTTCCTAAGCTAAAAATTGGACTTGTAACCTATAAATATATGATGTAAGACATAAAATAAAGAGAATTACATAGATTAGCTTAGATAAAATACTCCATTAGATTAGAACATAAACCCTAGTTTATATTGGATTGTTGGAGATTGAAGCAACTTGAGGATCATTGAAGATTCAAAGCAGGAGCGGAAGAGGAGTTTCAAGACTACTGACAATAGATTCTATTCTCTTCTCTTCTCTTACTTTTATCTTTTAATGTTTATTCAGTTGTGGATTCTTGATTTTAATTCAATGATAATGAACTAAATTTCTTTTATTAAGACTACAAATTGAACCTTTTATGCCTATGAATTAATTGTCTAATTTATTCCAATTATTTATGTCAAGGTGAATTGTTTATTATGTCTTGTGCATTTTTGATTAATTATTTGGCCAGTAATTACCGTGTTACTCTAGAAGGATTCAGGAGATGAAATCTAGGGTTGGAACTGGACATGATAACATGTATGCTTAATTATTTGCATGAGATGAATAATTAGGGTCGTGAATTGAATAGGAATATCTATTCACTGAATGTAACGAATTAGGAATTGGAACTTAACGAATTTGGTTCAACTATTCTGCATAGGAATATCGCAGGATTAATTGAATTGAATAAAAGTTATCTGTTCACTTGGGAAAGGGGTTTTAACAACTAGAATTCTTGTTAACAATTCAGGTGGCGTAATAATTGGGATAATTAGATAATTGATTTATAGCTCATAATTGAGGATATTGTAATCTTGATCTTTATTTGAAATTCATTTATAAAGTAATCTAGTTTATTTAGTTAATTTAGTTTTCTTAATTCAAAAATCTTAAATCAATTGTTTAGCTAAAATTGATTTGGTTAAGAGTTAGTACTTGGTAATTTTTATTAAATAATTCCTCGTGAGAACGATACTTTTCTTATTACTTTATTACTTGTTGACCATGTATACTTGCACGTATTCATTGATTGCAAAATCGACCAACAAGTTTTTGGCGTCGTTGCCGGGGAATTAATTTAATAATATTTGCCAATATTAATTTTTATCAAATTAGTTTTAATTTAAACATTTTTTTATTTTCTTTAATTCTCTTTCTATTTTTTTTTCTTTCTTTTAAGGTACCATAGCGGAATTTAATTATCAATGGTCGTATACGAGAATGACTCAGCCAAGGGGAGCAGAGATTAATGGACTCGCGACACTTTCTGTATTGTCAACACAGATTTAGAAACTTTCGAGGAGGTTAGACGCTTTTAAAGCACAACATCGCCAAAGTGTGGCGGTTACTTGTGATTATTGTGCTGGAAATCATTCGAGTCATCAATTCACCACCAGTTTCGAGCCGGTATCGTATGGTGGTGATTACCCCAATAATTATGTCTATCCCAACAACTATTATCAGGATTGGGGGTATCACCCGAATTTTTCATGGAGCCATACTCATCAAGATCAATTTTATGCTCCAAGTCCAACATACCCACTGGATTTCTCGTGTCCACCTCCACTACAACAGGAAGAACATTCAAATTTGGAGGAAATTTTGTCCAAGTTCATAGCTTCATGTGAAGAGAGGAGGATTAATCAAGAGATATTGAGTCAAAATTTTACGAACCAAATAGAATAACTAATCAATGCCTCGAGCATTTGTCCTCAATACACTTGGCTCTATGACATGGA
Organism: Panax notoginseng; assembly: GCA_016801055.1. Lineage (NCBI taxonomy): Eukaryota > Viridiplantae > Streptophyta > Magnoliopsida > Apiales > Araliaceae > Panax > Panax notoginseng. The sequence goes on along the minus strand of CM029021.1, from coordinate 60,396,271 downwards.
TTCCGAGACTGATAGTGAGCCCGAACCAAATCTGCAACCGGATGTGCCAAATGATATAGATGTTGAAAGAGATGAGAGACTTGGGGACCAAGAAAAGGAGATCGGAGAAGATCTAACTTTGAGTACCAACGAAGATGAGCCAGTTTTGATAGTGTCCCATGTACCTTCTCCACCAAAGTTTAAGGATTCGGGCAGTTTTTCAAGACCGTGACCAATTGGCAGTCATGTCATAGGCAAAGCTCTTTATGACATAAGAGCTAATACAACTGTGGAGTCATGGTGGGATGAAAAGGAGGAGATAGAGGAAGATCCCATTATGTTTACTAAGCTTCAATGCCCCAATCTGATCATAGACATAATAGAGAAAACACCTAGTTGTTGGATGTTCTTAATAGGGAACCTATCTACAAAGAGCATGCTAGGTGACTTTAATTCAAGGGCCTTTGCTAATGGAAACCTCCCAAAAGAGACATTGCTACTGATGGATGGAAGATTCCTCAATTTTTGAAGGGGAATTGGATAGAGAATTGAAGAAGTCAGGCTGAGATGATAAAACAAGCGCTTATTGGGAGGCAACCCAAGTTTAATTTTTAGTTTTTTTATTAGGTTTTATATTAGTAGCTTTGAATTTGCATTTATTTAGGATTTAATAAAATTGATTCGATCATGGTTTTACAGGTTATTCAAGTCAAATTCAAGTGTTGTGCCCAATTTGTTCCATGTGCCTAGCCTATTCTCCAAACTTAGCGGACAAGGAGGAAGATTGCTATATTTTCAAGAAAGTCCTCTTCTTTACTTTTTTCTATTTTAGCCATTGAGGACAATGTCTAGTTTAAGTTTGGGGCATTTTAGTGTCATACTGCATATAGTTAGTTATTTGCATTGTAGTTCGTTATTTTTATGTGTTAGCATTGTGTTTTTTTAGGCTGCATATAATACATGGTAGTTAATTGCATATGCATACATAGGCTGCATTAGTATGTGTTCATGTAGTATAATTGCATTTTTTTTTGCATGAATATGTGCTATCGGTTGGTGTGGTCTTAGCTCGGCCTATGATAAGATTGGTTTTGTATGTTAACTTGAACAGTGTTGATAATTGACGATGAGTTCTAATTTTAAACATGAAGAAAATCTGAGCCTGTCTGAAACTTATGTAACCGGTTAGCACTTAAAGTTTAACTGTTTTAATCCACTTGGTTCAAGGGTTTCATAATTTGTTTCTGAGGGAAAATCTTGGTTAAAATTTAAAAAAATTAGTAAACTGGCGGTAAAGGTTGGAATGACGTAAAAACTTGAGTTTGGGGGAATTTATGGGGTATATATATACAAAATAAAAAAAAGAAAAAAAATAATGAAAAGAAAAAAAAAAGAAAATTCAGAAGAAAAAAAATGAATAAACACTGTGGCATGCTTGTCTAGTTTTGTGGCCTTTGTTACTTGAGTAAGTAAGCCCGAGGGGATTGTCTTTACACCTAGCGCCCTAAGGTCTTAATGGTCTGGGAGTCATTGGTCGAAAGCTCGTTAAGGTAGCATTGAAAAGCCTAAGGGAATAAGACATTACACAACCATAAGAAAAATAAAAAATGAATAAAACACGAGAAAGAGCAAAAATGCCCTCGTAGTTGAAAAAAGGTAGAAATAAATCATGTATTTACCCTTAGACTTGGTAATTACTTAGTTTTAACTGAAGTTGTCATATTCACAAAAGTAATTGAATTGGAACTGGAATTTTTCTTTTAAGAAGTTTGTTATGTGATTATTTTGAACTGTGGTTGGTTAGAATGGTTAACAAGCACACACGCACAACATGGGTGATGACAGGTTTGGATTGACTAACTGGTTAGAGTTATGGACTTTGACTTGATTGGATATATTGTTTGAGTATCATTGGTATCTTTGAGGCATGTTGCTATATATCATACTGATTTATTACTGGGTTCGTAGGTATATTAGGAAGTAGATCATGCATATGCATTCATGTAGTTTAGTTACGTTGCTTATTTTTAGTTCTTTTGTGTTTTTGCTTGAGGACAAGCAAATGTTTAAGTTTGGGGATATTTGATGAGTGAGTTTTATACCCATGAATTAAAGATTTTGAACTTAATCTTTTGGATATTTTTAAGTGTTTGTGTCTATTCATCCATGTTTTACGTTGTTTTGTAGGAATTGGGACAAAAGTTACTTGAATCGACGTTTGAGGTTGCTAGATTCGCGTTTTCGGCTTGCCATTTACATAATAGCCACTTCAGAGCCAATTTCAGTATTGCTCCAGACCTTATTTCGAAAAACTCAAAGAATAAAAGTTGTAGATCTATGTCTCCTCTTTCCGGAACATCTTAAATTATCAAAATCGAAGTTCAGACGAAGAAGTTATGGCCATTTTCCCAGAGGACATCAGAGTAGAAAATTCTCAAAAAAGCCCCAGCGTGGGGGCGCCCATTTCAAGCATATTCCCAGCGCCGGGGCGCTAGGAGGCAGTGGTGCAGCGCCGTGAACAGCGCTGGGCACTGGGTTAGGGCTTCGTCAAGCTTGGACTAGTTTTGGGGCGAATTTTGACACTTTTTTTACTCCAAATTGGATTGAGTTTGTTCCTAAGCTAAAAATTGGACTTGTAACCTATAAATACATGATGTAAGGCATAAAATAAATAGAATTACATAGATTAGCTTAGATAAAATACTCTATTAGATTAGAACATAAATCCTAGTTTATATTGAATTGTTGGAGATTGAAGCAACTTAAGGATCATTGAAGATTCAAAGTAGGAGCGGAAGAGGAGTTTCAAGACTACTGACAATAGATTCTCTTCTCTTCTCTTCTCTTACTTTTTATCTTTTAATGTTTATTCAGTTGTGGATTCTTGATTTTAATTCAATGATAATGAACTAAATTTCTTTTATTAAGACTACAAATAGAACATTTTATGTCTATGAATTAATTGTCTAATTTATTCCAATTATTTATGTCAAGGTGAATTGTTTATTATGTCTTGTGCGTTTTTGATTAATTATTTGGCCAGTAATTACCGTGTTACTCTAGAAGGATTTGGGAGATAAAATTTAGGGTTGGAACTGGACATGATAACATGTATGCTTAATTATTTGCATGAGATGAATAATTAGGGTCGTGAATTGAATAGGAATATCTATTCACTGCATGTAACGAATTGGGAATTAGAACTTAACGGATTTGGTTCAATTATTCTGCATAGAAATATCGCAGGATTAATTGAATTGAATAAAAGTTATCTGTTCACTTGAGAAATGGATTTTAACAACTAGAATTTCTGTTAACAATTCAGATGGCGTAATAATTGGGATAATTGGATAATTTATTTATAGCTCATAATTGGAGTCATTATAGTCTTGATCTTTATTTGAAATTCATTTATAAAGTAATCTAGTTTATTTAGTTAATTTAGTTTTCTTAATTCAAAAATCTTAAATTAATTGTTTAGCTAAAATTGATTTGGTTAAGAGTTAGTACTTGGTAATTTTTATTAAATAATTCCTCGTGGGAACGATACTTTTCTTATCACTTTATTACTTGTTGACCATGTATACTTGTACGTATTCATTGATTGCGAAATCGATAAACAAATATATAAATCTATTTTCATGGTAAATAAATAGTAAAATCATTTCTACTATAAAATTAATTACTATAAAAATATAGTTTATAATGATTAATAATTCTTTAAAAATTTATTTGTAATTATTCAGATAATAAATAAATTTTTATTTATCACAAATATACATACACATTACTTGGCACATATTCCCTCCTTTAAAATTAAAAAAAAATTATATGCAAACTTTCTTATGTATTTATATAGAAAATATCGGATTATTACATACGCGTATTTAGTGATCGATTTTTTGACCAACAGAGATAATATGGCTCTGATACCATATAAAATCTGAATATTGTTTTGAATAATAATCATGTTTTGAATTATTGTTTGTGATGTACTCCCTCTGCTCTTAAAAGATTGTCGTTTAAGGTTAATGTACACAAATTAAGGAATATAATTAATACCTAGCGACAATACTATACTACCCTTATTAATTGTCTCAACCAATTATTTCATTCTCAATGTTTCTTATTCAATTCAACCAATTACTTCTTATTCAACCAATTACTATTTGGATTATAGCATTGAATTGAATAAGAATCATGGGGAAGGAAAGAAAGCTTTAAATAGGAGAAAACTTTAAATAAGGGTAAAGTAGGAAAAAATAGTTAATGTGTATTGATAAACTCAAAACGACAATCTTTTTGGAACAAAAATTACTTTCTAAAACGATAATTTTTTAAGAACGGATGGATTATATATACAGGTATACAGCCTTTACAAGATCAATTAGAATCAAAACAGATCAATTAGAATTAAAACAGAGTATATCCTAACTATAGATATATGGAAATAATTTCGTGAATTAAACATTGCTAGCTGGTATGCTAGCTGGTGCCATTTGTTCAGTTTGTTGTAAGGGCTTGGATGGTATAGCTTCTACAATATTTACTTAATTACTTACATTATTCAGGTAAATAAGATGGAACTAGTATGCAGAAAATTATATCAAGTAACTCAAATTGTCAATCAGTACATCAACCCCTTATATTTTTAAGAGAACAGGATTAGGGATACACCACAAAAATCTTCACACACACAAAACAAATATCATGTGTAACCTTTTTTTTATAGAAAATAAATAGGGAAAAAATTGCATATAGAGCATTGTAGAACAAATAATTCTTATCCCCCCATATGCAATTTTTCTCTATAGAAAAAAACGTTACATCCAGGGCTTTTTCCGATATTTATTTATTTGCTCCGTGTTTTATTGAATTTAAAATTACTTAAAGTACTCTATATTAATTTATTTCTTGCAGAATAAGCTTATCCACCTTATCCCTATGTAGGGCTGGCCTGCATAGTACACAAAATTAAATTCAAGATATCTTTGATACGTCAATTAAGAAAAACAGAGGAGTAATTATCATTGTACTCCAAACACAGACTAATTAATATTCCTGTTCATGCCTCAATATCCAACTGAACTGAAAGTTACAGATCAGAAGTGTTCTAGGTACCAACATTTAAGATCATTTTGGCAAGGACATAAATAGGAAAAAAGTAGGTTACCCAGGGGCCAGGCTAACAAGATTTTGAAATGGCATTCACTTGTAAATTGGGCAATCTTTATTTGCAATAATGATAATAGTTTTTTTTTTTTTTGCTTTTTGGGCAAACTGTAAAACAACTTGTTTATATTTACACTGTTTGGCAATATAGACGCTAATGTTTAATTTTTACAATGTCATAATTCAAGGTTTCAATTTTTTTTTTCAAATCTATCTCTAACTAATTTCGACCAAACATTTGCACTTTTTAAAGGCAAATTAGTTCATACCACTAATAATATTTGTACACTAATATTGTTCTAACATTACTGATTGGTTATTATAAAAAAATAATACATTTAATATTAATAAATTGCTAATATTAGTGATTGATAATATGTCCAACTTTATTAATATTTGTACGTTAATAGTATTCAACATTAATAAATTTTAAAATATTAATAATAATTTTAAGTTATAATTTATTTTTTTAGAATTAATCATTTGTAAGTTAATAGTTTTTTAATTAACAATATGCTTTAACATTAATAATTATATTAGGTAAGTAAATAAGTATGTGTTAAATAAGTCAACGGTAAAAACTATTGTTACGTGTCCTGAATAGTATTATATGTTAATCGACTATTTTGCCCTTAAAAGTCGAACATGTTTCTCAAATGTTTGATCAAACTAGGTCAGGACGAATTTGTAAAAAATTAAAATTTTTGTAGTATACTCTCTTTTTTTTGTACCACCTGTATTATTATAATTCAATTTTAAAGATGCATGTTATTTTAGTGCGCAAGGGAGTTTGAAAAGAGTGTCGGAGTTAGATTGTAAATTGTTGACTTAGTCATATTCTAGTCTTATATTTTGATGATGAAATGTTAAGTACTAAATTATTTTATGGTATTTTAGGTATTTTGGTGATAAAGAGCTTTGATTGGATATTCAAGAAATTGAAGGATTTTCTCTTTTCTAGGAAAATCAATGTAAGGTCAATTGCATAATAATTAATTTTTCATTTAAAAGCTCTAGGACATATTATTTGCATTTTATTATATTATGTCTTAAAATGAAAAATATTTTAAAAAGTTTTGAAAAAGGATTTTCCTAAATACTTTAAACATATGTTTTATCAAATACAAAGAGTTTTAAATGCATAATATTTATTTGTTATTTGAACACATGGATACATGTTAATATCAATTTAATATTAGTGCATGGTTGAAAAAGTGAGTAATTGATATCTCTTGGATTTGTTTATACACGTGGATGTATATCATGGTTACCTAGAATTATGATGGTTGCCACTTTATTTGGTGATTGCGGTTTTCAAGGAATTATGATTATGATTACAATTCTTGGGACTCTTATATGATATTGGTAAAGATAAAGGACAATCCACTTTTGTTGTCTCACGTCTCTTTTATGGAAAAGATAAAGTAAGAGTATGATGTTACCACTTTAGTTGCTTCAAGTTATTTATATATGGTGAGATAAAGTCAAAGTGGTTATATGAAGAAGTTATCTCTTAAAGGTGTTTTTGTTTTATTCAAACTGCATATCTAAACAAAGAGATTGATTTACAAACTGGATAAAATATTATTGATATACCTTTTCCGTTGTGAATATTTCCGTTGGTTTTTTTTTAATTAGAACATATCTTAATTAAACAGTAATATTTGTTGTATTTTGTGTGCTATAAAATCAGGATTCTCTAGCATGGAAAAAGACACAACTCACGAAATTATTTTTTGCACTTATTCCTGTTACTTCTGAGCAAATTGAATTTATCAAGTGCAACATCTGAGCAGCTAAGCAATTTAATTCTCTGATATTATTTGAGCTGGTATTTGGTAAGAAATTAATTGTTTACTTATTTTGTGCTAATTGATCATTGCATATAGTTTGAGCCTTTAATTGTTAAATTGATTATTCTTGCATTGATCATAGACCTCTATATTGTATTGAATTTTTTATTTTTTTAGACTAAGTGTAGTCTAAAGGTTTTAATCCTGGTGGATTAGAAAAGGAGATTACAAACAGGTTCAAGGAAGCAAAAGTGCTTGAAGGGTGCATAGGTGCACAAGGAGCAAGAGAGCTCAAGGGAAATTAATTGTTAATTAATTTTTGTTAGAATCTGTTTTGTAATCTGTATTTATTTATAAAGAAATAAATAAAGTGAGTCTCCAATACTAGTTGGTATTGGACGTGGACTAGGCTATTATCATAGAGGGTAATAGTTGAACCACGTAAAAATCTTGGTGTTGATTTTATTATTTGATTTACTTTAAAATCACATAAGTCACTTAATTATCTTAATTTGACTACTTGCTATTATATTAAGATAATTCTTTAAACATCAAGTTTTTTACTTAATAGGCTATAATTCAGTAAACTGATTTCAATCATTATAATAGCTTGAAATTAATAATTTTCAAAAGTTGGCCATAGATTGCTCCTACACTTATTCAACCCCCCTTCTAAGTGTGCCTAGTTAAATTTCATTTGGTATCAGAGCTTGGCTCTACTTATCTTGATCTTAAAGGTGACTTGTAGGGAAAGATTCTAACATGGCACAGTTCGGAAACAACTATCAAGAAGGTCAATCTACCAATAGACCTCCTCTGCTATTTGGCACAGAAAATTATAACTTCTGGAAATTCCGAATGAGGATCTATCTTAAAAGAGATCCTTGGGAATGGTGGGTTGTAGAGAACGGACCAGTTGTTCCACGAAGAGATGATGGGACACCAAAGATTATGCTAGAAATGGATTCAACCGAAATCTACATGGTCTCATATGATTCAAAGGCTATGAACACACTTCTCAGCGGCATGGTACAATCCGAGATAGATAAAGTCTCCTCATGCAACACTGTCAAAGAGATGTGGGATACTTTAGTGGTAAGTCATGAAGGTACTTCAAAAGTACGAGAAGTCAAGCTAAGCATGCTTATGCACAATTATGAAATGTTCAAGCTCGAAAAAGATGAAACCATCAAGCTAGCTCAAGCAAGATTTCTAGTCCTTATAAACTCCTTGAAATTACTGGACAAGACTATTCCTAAAAGTGAGATCAACCGTAAGTTACTTCGGGCTATGCCTAAAAGGTTTGCTTCTAAAATCACTACTCTTCAAGATTCTGCTACTATTTCTTCCATGGATACTTTAACTTTGTTTGGTGAATTAGAAGAATATGAACATCAATTAAAAAGATATGATGATGAGGAGGAAACTCCTCGAAGAAAAGTCTTAGCTCTTACTGCAGATAATGAGGAAGAACTTGATGATAACTCCAATGAAGAAATAGCAATGATGTCAAGGAAACTCAAGGGGTTACTACAAAGAAAAAACAAGAGGAGAAATACTTTCAATTCAAACAAAGTCAAAGGAAAACAAACTGAAGAGACGTGCTTGGAATGTGGACGTCCTGGTCACTTCAAGAAAGACTGTTTTCAATTAAAGAATAAAGGGAAGACAAGCTTCAAAGACAACAAGAAGAACAAAGCCTTTATTACTTGGAGTGATGAAGAATCCGAAGTAGAGATCGATGCTAAAGATGAGATAGCACAAGTATGCTTCGTGGGAATTGAAGGTGAATCTAATCAGGTATCTCTTAATGAACTAAACTCTTTAGAACAAGAAAATAAGAAATTAAGAGAAAAGAATGCAAGCTTAAAAGGATTAGTTAATACACTAATGGATGAAGTAGATTCACTAATAGATGAAAAGAAAGAAATTGAAAAGGAATCTACATGTAAAGAAGAAAAGGTTTTGATTGTAAAAATTGATTATTTAGACAATTATAATAAAATACTTTTCAATAAGGTAAAATTCTTAAATAATGAAGTTCAAAAATTGACTAATGAGTTAAAAATGAGAGATGTGTGTATTGATGCATTTAGTGATAAATCTCCTGTTAAAACATTTCCTAATAATGAACTTCAAAAAGAAATAGACTCACTAAAATCATCTCTTGCTAAATTTGTTCAAGGTGAAGAAAATCTAAATGTCATATTAGGAAAACAAAGACCTAGTTTTGGAAGACAAGGAATTGGTTATGTTTATATGCATAAAAAGAGTAATATCAAAATGTTAAAATCAAAGTCACGTTTTAGTTTAAATTATTGCTCACCTTTCACAACTTGTAAACATTGTGGTATTAAAGGTCATTTAGATATAAATTATTTTAAGAAACGAAATAATGTTAAAAAGGTATGGATTAAAAAGTGTGATTTACTTGCTACTAACATAAGTGGACCCAAAAAGATATGGGTACCAAAAGGATAAATTATTATTTCTTGACAGGTATATTTAAAGGCAAGAGTTCCATCTCAAAAATAGATTCTTGATAGTGGATGCTCTCGTCACATGACTGGTGATAAATCAAAGTTTATAGAACTAAGTGTCAAGAAGAAGAATGGAACGGTCACTTTTGGAGACAATAAAACCTGCGAAATAATCGAAAAAGGTAAAATCGGCAACGGCAAGGTAAGTATAAATAATGTTCACCTTGTTAACGGTCTAGAATTTAATTTAATTAGTATCAATCAATTAATGGATAATGGCCATCAAGTTAATTTTGAAAAAGATAAATGCACAATATTTCATGGTACTAACGATACTACTCTAGTTGCACAAAGAGAAGGAATATTTATTGGCTATTCTCAAAATAGTAAGGCTTATCGTATCTTCAATATTAGAAAGTCATGTGTAGAAGAATTGGTTCATATCACTTTCAATGAGACTAACAATGATCTTCCAAAAGAAAGTGAAGATGATGCAGGAAATTTGGAGATAGTCACAATTTCAGCAAACCGAAACGAACAAAACAGGAGACCGAATAAACAATTTCAGCAAACTGAAATAGATGAACAGGATGAACGTGAGCCTGAAAATTTGCAGGATGCTGAAGATGAGTCTAATGATCAAGAAGAAGTTATGCATAATATCCAAATGCCAAGAACAGCTAGATACATCAAGAATTATCCTCTAGAAAATATCGTTGGAGATATCAATAAAGGTATAACCACACGAAGAGGTTTACAAAATCACTGTGCATTCTCTGCATTTTTATCACAGGTTGAGCCAAAGAATGCAAAGGATGCAGTTCTTGATGAGAACTGGCTATTGGCAATGCAAGAAGAACTTCAACAATTTGAGAGATGTCAAGTGTGGGAACTTATATCTCCTCCAAAAGATGTTTCCATCATTGGTACTAAATGGGTGTTCAAGAACAAGCTTGATGAGCACGGAACAATCATTCGTAACAAAGCAAGGCTAGTAGCTCAAGGATATAACCAACAAGAGGGGATCGACTATGAAGAAACCTATGCACCAGTGGCAAGGTTGGAATCAATTCGAATTCTGTTAGCTTTTGCATGCTACAAGAAGTTTACACTCTACCAAATGGATGTAAAAAGTGCCTTTCTAAATGGATACATCAATGAAGAGGTATATGTCAAACAGCCTCCTGGATTCGAGCATGAAAAGTATCATAATCATGTCTACAAATTAAAGAAAGCTCTTTATGGCTTGAAACAAGCTCCAAGAGCGTGGTACGACAGGTTAAGTAAGTATCTCTTATCAAATGGATTTATTAGAGGTAAAATAGATTCTACATTGTTTATTAAGCATAAAAATGTCGATATTATTATTGTTCAAATATATGTAGATGATATAATATTTGGTGCTACTAATGATTTCTTTTGTGAGTGGTTTTCCAAGTGCATGCATAAAGAATTTGACATGAGCTTAATTGGAGAGCTTAATTACTTCTTGGGACTACAAATCAAGCAATCAAAGGAAGGAATTTATATCCATCAAACTAAATACACAAAAGAACTTCTCAAGAGATTTGGCTTTGAAGGATCTAACTCAAAAGGAACACCAATGAGCACGTCAATAAAGCTCACCACTGATGAGAAAGGTATTGATGTTGATATAACAAAATATCGAGGTATGATTGGATGCTTGTTATATTTAACTGCCTCTAGACCCGATATAATGTATAGTGTTTGTCTGTGTGCAAGATTTCAGGCTAAACCAAAAGAATCTCACTTAAATGCTGTTAAAAGGATTTTGAAATATTTAAGTGGTACAATAAATTTAGGGTTGTTTTATCCAATTTCCAATCATTTTGAACTAATTGGCTATTCAGATGCTGACTATGCATGATGTCAAATTGATAGAAAAAGTACGAGTGATGCTTGTACTTTCTTGGGACAAAGTCTAGTATCTTGGCATAGTAAGAAGCAAACCTCAGTGGCTCTTTCAACTATTGAGGGTGAATACCTAGCTGCAGGAAGTTGTTGTTCACAAATTTTATGGATGAGACAAACTCTATGTGATTTTGACATATTATGTGATTGTGTGCCTATTTATTGTGGTAATTCTAGTGCTATAGATATATCCAAAAATCCTGTGTTACATTCACGTACAAAGCATATAGAAGTTAGACATCATTTTTTACGTGATAATGTGTCAAAAGGTTTTATAAAATTAATCTTTATTCCTACAGAAAATCAAATTGCAGACATTTTTACAAAACCCTTGAGTGAAGATAGATTTTTCATGTTAAGTAGAGAACTTGGGATGTGTACTGCATGATTTTTTATATCTGTATTCGTATTATCCTAATATTGCATGTATATCGTATTAACTGTTATTAATTAGGATAATTATATTTTTGACTGGTCACTTAATTCACGCACACGATAATCAAGGTTTCTATTATAATTGCTTTTGAAAACCGAAAAGACAAGATGGAAAAAGGCATCTCGGGAGACGTAAGTAAATGTGTGCGCGTGTCTTACCTATTAAATATTTTTGAGAATCGAAAAGACCGGACAGCTGCCTAGTTTATTAGAAGACGTATGCGTAAATGCTTATCATCATGGTTTTTGAAAACTGATAAGACGGGGCTGCAAGGGTTTCTAGGGAGACGTAAAGACTTGAGATACAATACATGCATTCATTTTTTTTATATATCCTGTATCTTTCCATTCTCCTTATATCCTCTTATTCTCTCTGTCTCTCGTATCTTGTTTCGTATCTTCAATCACCATGAGAACCCGTACGAGCAAGCGAGCAATTACCGATTCCGACGATGAACAGACGACGGTTCCACCGCACTCTACTACCGGGCCATCTAGACAGAAAAAGAAAATGAAGAGGGTTGTGTCATCCGAGGAAGAGTATTTGGACTCTTCGGCGTTTGAAGCGTCCACTTTCAGTCCTTCACTGCCCAAGTCTACCGGACCCTCACGGCGTCGACAAACTCAGTCTTCTAAGTCGGAAGTTTCACCTCCACCGGTCTCAGCAACCCCTACTCGTTTCTCTGATCTGCCTGGAAATTATTTTCGTAGTAATGCATACGAGGTACGCTTCAAAACAGTTATCTTTCCAAAACAATTTGTCTACAAAAAATCTGTTGATCAGACTGTTTTCAGCAATCCCCTCTCAAACTGTTATTTGAATCTTGTGGTATATCATCTATGCTTTTTCCTCCCTCTGTGTCATATCCTAGTCTTGTTCAACAATTTTATACGAATCTAGAATGCCATGGTGATTCTTATACAACGTTTGTCAAAGGCAAATCTCTTTATTTTTCTGCTATGGATTTTGGTAGCATTTTAAATGTCTCTTTTTTTGGTGTCTGTCCTTTCACAAAGAAAGGAGCTGTTCATTTTCCATTTACTCCATTGGAACAACTTCAAATTATGATGAACAATAATCGGTTAACTGATGTTTTCACTCCTAAAACTGTGGATGTTTCTCCAATTTCATGTGTCCTTCATCATATTGTTAGGTATAATCTGTTGCCTCGGTTAGGTGGAGGAGCAGATTTTACTTATCAGGATCTGATTATTGTTGCTCTAATTTTACGTGGTGTGTCTTTCAATTTATCTCAACTCATGCTTCATCATATGACTGCTTGTTTGCGAAAATCAAAGACTTATTTGCCTTATAGTGCTACCCTCATTACTCTGTTTAAACATTTTAAAATTTCTTTTGATAATGAAAATTTTGTTTCAGTTACTGATTCTATTAGTGTCAGTTCCCTGAAAATGTCACGTATCAATTTACTTGATGGTTTATTTGTTAGAATCCCTTCTGAAACTCCTGCTCCTCCAGTCTCTATTCCATCCTCTCCTGTTCATCCCCATAATCAATCTTCTTCTGAAATAATTGACATGTTGAAACTTGTACTGAGTAATCAAAAAAATGCAAGCTGAAATGTCTGGCCTTAACACCCGTATGTCTATGTTGGAGAAAGGCAAATTGCCTTTGGGTGCTCCCGAGATTAACAAAATGTATAACAATCTTGAAGATGAGTTTATTGACTTACAGGCAGGTTTTGAGTTGCAAACAACTGCTTTGGCAGAAGTTATGCAACGAAGGCTTAATCGGAATTCCTGTCAGTTAATTCAGGAAATTAAATTTGTTAGTGATCAGGTTGGGGAATTGGCTGATTTTATGGCTTTGAGGTTCAATGATGTTGGTTCTAAACTCCACATACAGCGTAAGAACTCCACTGTTACAGAATGGGTGCATTGCAACTGGTCAGCCGAGTATCAAGGGGAATTTCTGGACGTACCGTTAACTCTTGGCACATTTATTCCTCGTCCTCCTCGCTTTGCTAGTGATTTCACCCTTGCTGAAAGGATTCATCGTGCCCAACATCGTCCATACTTCACCAAAAGGGATGAACAACGTGCAGCAGTGGTAGAACTCGAGTGATAGCTCTTCTATCAATTTCCTTTTTGTTTGATGACAAAGGGGGAGAGTGTTTTTGGTGTTTTTTTTTGGGTTGCTGCTGACAAATTTTTTAAAAATTTTATGATTGGTTTTTGGTTTGGTGTGGTTCACCAAAAAGACTTATGATTAAATTTTTTATATATTTGCAGTAAATATTTTGATATTTGATGAACTAACGATTACTGTAGGGAAAATTGAATTTCACATTTCAGTATCCTGAAATGATATTGTTGCATGGTTTTAGGAGGAGTAAATTATGTTATGCATATATTCAGGGGGAGTTTATGAGAGTTAAACAATTTTGGGTTGTCATCATCAAAAAAGGGGAGAATGTTGACTTAGTCATATTCTAGCCTTATGTTTTGATGATGAAATGTTCAAGTACTAAATTGTTTTATAGTATTTCAGGTATTTTGGTGATAAAGAGCTTTGATTGGATATTCAAGAAATTGAAGGATTTTCTCTTTTCTAGGAAAATCAATGTAAGGTCAATTGCATAATAATTGATTTTTCATTTAAAGGCTCTAGGACATATTATTTGCATTTTATTATATTATGTCTTAAAATGAAAAATGTTTTAAAAAGTTTTGAAAAAGGATTTTCCTAAATACTTTAAACATATGTTTTATCAAATACAAAGAGTTTTAAATGCATAATATTTATTTGTTATTTGAACACATGGATACATGTTAATATCAATTTAATATTAGTGCATGGTTGAAAAAGTGAGTAATTGATATCTCTTGGATTTGTTTATACACGTGGATGTATATCATGGTTACCTAGAATTATGATGGTTGCCACTTTATTTGGTGATTGCGGTTTTCAAGGAATTATGATTATGATTACAATTCTTGGGACTCTTATATGATATTGGTAAAGATAAAGGACAATTCACTTTTGTAGTCTCACGCCTCTTTTATGGGAAAGATAAAGTAAGAGTATGATGTTACCACTTTAGTTGCTTCAAGTTATTTATATATGGTGAGATAAAGTCAAAGTGGTTATATGAAGAAGTTATCTCTTAAAGGATTTTTTGCTTTATTCAAACTGCATATCTAAACAAAGAGATTGATTTACAAACTGGATAAAATATTATTGATATACCTTTTCCGTTGTGAATATTTCTGTTTATTTTTTTTAATTAGAACATATCTTAATTAAACGGTAATATTTGTTGTATTTTGTGTGCTATAAAATCAGGATTCTCTAGCATGAAAAAAGACACAACTCACGAAATTATTTTTTGCACTTATTCTTGTTACTTCTGAGCAAATTGAATTTATCAAGTGCAACATCTGAGCAGCTAAGCAATTTAATTCTCTGATATTATTTGAGCTGGTATTTGGTAAGAAATTAATTGTTTACTTATTTTGTGCTAATTGATCATTGCATATAGTTTGAGCCTTTAATTGTTAAATTGATTATTATTGCATTGATCATAGACCTCTATATTGTATTGAATTTTCTATTTTTTTAGACTAAGTGTAGTCTAAAGGTTTTAATTCTGGTGGATTAGAAAAGGAGATTACAAACAGGTTCAAGGAAGCAAAAGTACTTGAAGGGTGCATAGGTGCACAAGGAGCAAGAGAGCTCAAGGAAAATTAATTGTTAATTAATTTTTGTTAGAATCTGTTTTGTAATTTGTATTTATTTATAAAAAAATAAATAAAGTGAGTCTCCAATACTAGTTGGTATTGGACGTGGACTAGGCTATTATCATAGAGGGTAATAGTTGAATCACGTAAAAATCTTGGTGTTGATTTTATTATTTGATTTACTTTAAAATCACATAAGTCACTTAATTATCTTAATTTGACTACTTGCTATTATATTAAGATAATTCTTTAAACATCAAGTATTTTACTTAATAGGCTATAATTCAGTAAACTGATTTCAATCATTATAATAGCCTGAAATTAATAATTTTCAAAAGTTGGTCATAGATTGCTCCTACACTTATTCAACACCCCCTTCTAAGTGTGCCTAGTTAAATTTCATAAATATGTACTCCCTCTGTTTTTAAAAGATTGTCGTTTTATGAAGTAATTTTTATTCTAAAAAGATTTTCGTTTTGAGTTTATCAATACACATTAGTTATTTTTTTTCTACTTTACTCTTATTTAAAGCTTTCTCATATTTAAAGCTTTTTCTCTTCCCAATGATTCTTATTCAATTCAATGCTATAATCTAAGTAGTAATTGATTGAATAAGAAGTAATTGGTTGAATTGAATAAAAAATATTGGGAAGAGAATAATTAGTTGAAATAATTAATAAGGGTAGTTTAATATTTTTACTATGTATTAATTATATTTTTTAATTAATATGTATTAATCTTAACCGATAATATTTTAAGAAGAGAGGAAGTGTGTTTTATTATCATTCGGATAAACCCATATCCAACATAGAAGATAAATTAAACTTCTCATGACTTTATATAGTTAGACTCTTTTACTAATACTGAAAGTCTGAAACACAAAAGGGTAAGCTATCAGTACAATCAAGTGCAACTCACACACGCACGACGTGGTGACATGTGGTGCATTATAATTCTTCAGAGACGCATTTAGCATGTGCGAGATCGGGATGACTAAGATTAAATGTTTTAATTTTTTGTGATCAAATGAAATGCACTGAATTATTTCTCTTTGTAGGCTGTAGCAACTTCAAAAAACTGTTATCCCAGTTGTCATATTTTGAGAAAAAAAATATTTTTTAAACTCTATAATCGGAGAGTTTTTGCTAGGAAATTAATTTAATTCCTTTTCACTTCATTTTCATATATACCAAATAATTAAGTCTCATAGGGCTTACTAAAAGAAAATCTTCAGACATGCTCTATGCAAATTTTGTTAGTTGTTGTATACTGAAGGTGAATTGCTAGCAACTCCGTAGCAAACTCAAATTTTAAGTGGGGATAATTATCACTTTAAATATAGTGTTTACACGCCTCAAAATTAAATCATTTCCATTATATATTATTATCCTAACAAAGATACCAGGAGGGAACTAGGGGAGAAATTAGAAAAACTTATATTTAATCTTGTGTAAGAGCATTCACAACAGGTTTTCCAATAGACTCTCTATCCCCACATTTGAAGAATATATCAATAAATCAGTATCCAACATTTTTCTTATTCTTATATAATTCTCTATTTTAATTCATAGCGTTCCCTATTTATGTAAAATGACATTTCACACCTTATTTATTGCGATTTTATGTTGGTTAAAGGATCTTATTTCACTTAATTACTGATTTGGACATGCCTATCAAATTCACTCATTTTTATTTTTTAAACAGAGGATTTAGAGAAGAAAGAGAACCATAAAAAAATTAAAAATCAGTCAAATTTTGATTTTGATCATTTTTATAAAAAATATTACTACTAATTATAAATTTTATTATTTTATAATTAAAATAATATTGTTTTAGTTCTCATAAATACATAATGATCGTTGCACATTTTGATTTCTAGCAATATCAATTTTTAAATTAAAATAATTATAATTTTTAAATTCAAACAACAATTACTTTTAAATAAAAAATAGTTACAACGTTCAAAAATTTGATTGTTGGAACTTACAAATTTAAACTTTTAAATTTTAAATTTCAAAATTTAATATTTAAGGAATCAATATAAAAAATCTGTTGGGTACATAGTGAAAAAATTGAATCCCTATCCTACAGAATGACCCAATAACAGTGCAAAGTAGGGATAGAGATAAAGAAACTGTTGTGAATGCTCTAATAACGTCTGCTGAATTTTGATTTTTAATGAGAGTAGACTAAAACCTGTGATATTGCACGATAAAAAAAAGAGAATTTTATCACTAGAATATCACATTAGATCTCATAATGATAATAAAATTGAACTATTTATACTAATACCTTTAGATATTACTATATCCTACCATTAATCAAAGTACTATAATTTTATGGACTATTTCTTTTTATAAAGTAATTTGGTACATGTTAATGTCAAATTTTGTATGCCTGACGAAATCATCAAAATAGCAGACCAAAATCGCACTAACAAATTGATTGTATTGTTGTGAAATCAAACTCACGAAATACACTCAGATAAACATAAACAAAGAGATAAAATATGAATACAAGAATTTACGTGAAAACCCAATTAAAAAAAAACCATGGAGAGAGAGAAATCCACTATAATAATATGAAAAGTACAAAATGTTTATTTGTGTCATATGATCTTGTGTGCTCTAACCCTTGCTTGTTGTTGTATTTATAGAAGTCATGTCCACCCGAATCCAATTAGGAGTAGAATTCCTTTTCAGAATCACCTTATAACTGCAATTAATGATTGATTGCTTATTATCCAAGTTCGACCTCCTTATCCCACCAAATAAGGAAACACAATCTTACTATAATATGAACTCTCTCACTATTTGAGCAAGTTGTCCAAATAAACGTATATGGGCCAACACCAAATCCGGTCCATTAAATAAGTTGAGCTACACTTTGGCTAGATCCAAATAATTACGTCCCAACACTGCCCCCAGTCTCTTATTTATAAGAAACTTAAAATAAGAGAGTATACAAATTTATCCCAACCAAAGATCCGTATCTGCCAAAGATGAACTGTCACACCCAAACACCATACGCCAAAAATAATCGAACCTCAACACTACCGAAGATAGATAAATAATCGCCTTTATCACTACCGAAGATAGATAAATAACCGACCTTATCACAATCGAAGAGGTAGATAACCAACCTTATCACAACCGAAGATGTAGATTACCAACCTTATCACAACCGAAGATATGGATAATCGACCTTATCACAACCGAAGATGTAGATAACTAACATTATCACAACATCACCGAATTATCCATGTACTACGAGCCAATGATATTTATTAATATCACATCCACGAATTATCCATGCACTATGGGCCAATGGTATTCGTTATTATCACCAATGGTCATGATCATGTCAAACAACTGTCCATCAATACACTATGGGTCAATGAGGACTTTTATCACATCATTTGTAATATTTACAGGTCAAATATATCGATACATAATTTCTGGTCATAATCATACCAATCAATAGTTCATCTATGCACTACGGGCCAAAGATGACTTTCATCACAATTTAAGCATGAGGATGATGACAATGATATAAGAATTCAATTAAGTGAGAGCAATGATAAATTTTAAAGATTTATAATTTAATTTATCTAGAGTTCAAGAATGTCTAAATTGTCAACATGATAACTACTTTGTGGAGTAAAATTCAAGAATAATATTCATGTATCAAAAATAATTTGGACAGAAAAGAAATAGTTTTTTTATCATGAATAGTACCCCGGATGAATAGTACCGGAGTGAATAGTACTTCGTGAATATTACCCCGTGAATAGTATCCCGACATGAAAATATTAAAATTTAACAAAAATGTTCAAAAAAATATTTTCGTGAAAAGATACTAGATGAAGCGCAAATTTCAAAGATATTCTACTAATTTTAAGGAGTATAGAAGTAATACTTATCAAAATAAATGTAGAATTAGGAATATGAAACGAAATAATATTACTTACATAGTACAGAGTATGGAAGAAAATATTATTTTTTACGAATATTGAACAAAAATAATATCTCTTACCTTAAAAAGAGAGTAATTCTGATTGGTATAGACTGGTATAGCGGAGATATTCTTGAAGAAAACTTGCACAATTTGTAACACTCAAAGTTTCTTAAACTCAAAAGAAATACGCTCAATATTATAAAAGAAGAATTCTCTGATTCTGGTGTGATTTTCTTTTCTAAACTGAGCATCCTATTTATAGGAGAATGACAAGGAACTATTTAAAAAAAAAAATTACGGACTGCACAGTACATTATCACGGACAAACCGACGAATTTTTTTATTTTACTATGCAGCACTATGCAAGTACTATGAAAATAATATGCAGCACTATGCAATATAATATAATAAAATATAATATATTCTATTTATAAAAAGTATTTTGTTTTATATAATAAGTTTTCTATTTTATTACTATTATAATAATAATAAAACAAAAACTGAGATAACTTTCTACCGATGATTTTGAAAAATGAGTAATTGGAGGTCCATGTAATAAGTCAAACTTACAATAAATACTTCATAAAAAAACTCCTCCATTTATCACAATTCACTTGGCTTCACTAAACGCATTTTTAATAACATTTATTCATAGTTAATATTATAACTCATAATATTAACAACCAGATCATTCAAGGAAAGAGGATGCTTTCCGATAAGGACTTCTTCTTATTGGCGCGCAATTAGATGACCAAACTCCTTTTCTTGACAGAACTTTCTAGACATTGTCAATAATGCAAATAATAGTATGAATAACTATTTCGTCTCAATTATTGATTTAATAATATAAAGTATTGTGCAGATGATATTGTGACAATAATTGAATCAATAATATGAGATATTATGCATCAACTACTGTTGCAATAATTAAATAAAACTGAGTGACTTCTCTGATAAGTGGTTTTATAACCACTTAATTAGATATTTACTAACGTAATTTGTTGCTAAAACTCATTTTATTGTATAGTTTTTTATGCATTTATGTTTTCTTTTGTAGTTTCATCAATGGGAACTCTCTTGGCGTAAATGGAGCTAAATATGATGGCTTGATGATGGAAGGAAAACTTGGAGTAAGAAGCTATGGAAGGGAAGACATCAGAAGATTGCAGCAGAACAAGTCAGGGCCAGCTGGTGCACGGCGCAACTGCGCCCAGCTTGGCCTTTGACATAGCGCAGCTGCGCCAGGCAGTTTTCCCAGATCCCACACAGCGCAGTTGCGCCACTCTAAGGCACAATCATAGAGCAGTTGCGCGCGGTCTATTCCTGCAGGCTGACTTTTAATTAAGTTGTTCAATAGAGTTAATGCTTGGAGAAGGGGCATACGAACTAGACTCTTATATAATTAGACTTATATCAGTATGTAGGGGAATTCCACCACTTGGAGGGGGATCATTTAGTTTAGGATTACTCTCTTTTCTTCTTTTTACTTTCAATAGTAGATTATAGTAGATTTAGTAGCTATTTTCTAGATCTGATTATATCTAAAGATTTGAAGCAATTGGATATCATTAAAGATTCAATCTTGGATCAAGAGAACGAATTTGCACTTCAATTCTCTACTCTTATTTTCTCTTTGATTCCTATTTGTATTCTTATGAGGTTATTTAAATTTGTGGATGATGGATTTGATTCAACTATGAGTTAAACTCTATTTTGGGATTGCAATAGCTTATATTGCTTAGTTTATTTTGATATACTTCATTGTTAGTCTTATTGATTGTTATGAGATTGTCTATTAAGATTCATACTTAATTGTTTAGTTGATTAGCCATCGATTACTGTGATAATCCATACGAACTTAAAAAATAAAGTATGTGTTTAGATCTGATTTTGATAGCTTGTATTTGTATGTTCTACATGGTGATGGAATGTATGATTCGTGCTTAGGATAGACATATACCGAAGCACCGCTCGTAGTCAGTTGAGAATTTGGGCTTAAACCCTAATTATTTGTAAATCTCATAGACATATAGTGGTTTAGGTAATATGGGTGTTCATGTATATTCTATCAATTGTGGATTATATGTGATTTGGGTATGCTGCATTGAGAGATGGCTATACTTTACTTTCGTGTTCTCGACTAACAACCTGGTGCAATTAATTTGGCTTAACAGGGAGTGCATTGATTTAAATGATTCAATAGATGAAATTGTAATCTCAGGTCTTCATTATCTAGTCTCATTCTACACTACAAGAAATCACACAAAAAATGACGCTAAAATTTGTCACATAAAATTCATTTTTCGTCACTAAAACATTTGGTGACGAGTGTTAATCGTCACAGAGACCGTCACCGTATGAGTGTGGTATTAGGTTTATTTGACAATATTTGATGTCGTCACTAAATATGTTAACTTATGGTGACGATCTACATCATTGTCACTATAATTAATTACTTTTAGTGACGTTAATAGTCACTATTTGAATGAAACTTTCGTCACTCTATATTATGTTTCGTCATCAAAACTTGGTGCATTAAATGACGAAATTTTTTTTTCGTCATTAAATGATATTGTTTTAGTGACGAAAATATGTTACTCTATTTAAATCATCTAATTTTAATGACGACAATATTGTCATATTTATGATTATTCTTTCGTCATGTTATTGTGTTTATCGTCACCAAAAATAAAAAAATAAATGACGACAGAACAATTCGTCACCTAATAATATATTTAACATGACAATTATGTCGTTGTCATTTCATATTTTAAATATTACAACATAATTTGTCACCCAAGAGTTACTTTCTAGGACACATTTTTTAATGTCACTAATTGAATGCTTATGGTGACGATACATCTCGTCACAGAAAAAGTTATTAATAGTGACAAAATTAGTTGTTGTGACTAATTGAAAAACTAAATATAAAACTATAGATCTATAAATAAGAAAAAAGATTACACCAATAATATTTAACCAAAATGATTGTAATGATAAAAAAAACACCAATAATATAATAACTAAATTTCCATTTTCCATCATATTTAACCAAAATAAAAAAAATTAGAATCCAAAGTATCATCCATTCTACTTAACATCAATAATTTATCAAGTATAACATTCTAAACAAAATATCCAACTTTTTAAATATAACCATAACGAAAGTTCAGAAGTTTTGAACTTCGACAAGCTGATCAGGAATGCCATAGGATCACGAAGGACACTGTGAAGCATATTGTGGAAGAGCTTCTCTGCTGTCGAAAGACCAGTTATAGCCAGTAGTGAAGCTCGAACCAACGCACAAAGTGAACTCCCAACAGAAAAAAGTATGTAAATTAATAATATGAAATTCATCCTAGTTACTGGCTCAGCCTCATCAGTTGGACAAGCCCATGCCATCCAATAGTTGCTTGCTATCTATAACACTTGGAAAGATGACTGTGCTAGAACTATGAGTGGGACTAAGGCGCCACCTTTCACAATTGTCAAAGAAGCCAAGTAGACTTCTTTTCCAATGCGAAGATCATTCCATTTTGCATCACCTGTTGAGACTTGAAGAGTTATAATTTGGTAGGTCTGGATATAAAATTTCTAATATAAATGTTGCCCGAAATTCTCCAAATAATAATAAAAATTTAAGAATCAAGGTGGCGTACCAGGATGAGGTCTGCTGCTGTAAGAAACTCAACTTGATGGCTAACATAAACTATGGTCTTCTCCTTAAGAATCCCCATTAGGCACTCTTGAGCAGATTACATGTAGAAGAAACGTCAGTGTTCAATCTCCATATTTTTTGCTTCATATCAGGAGGGTATTGGAAAATTAGAACATGGATTTGGTAGAAGTACTAACCTCAAAGAGTTGCCTGCCTGTATGTGCATCCACTGCACTGAAAAGATAATCGAGCAGGTATATATCAGCATCCTGGAAAACTGCACGAGCAATTTGTATCCGTCTCTGTGTTATTGTCTTGACAACTTTTGCACTAAGAAAGGCAAGTGCAAGTAAGTAGCCACTTCCTAGGCTCCGGGTCTTCTTTTCATTAAGGTATGTTACAAGGTCATAATAACGTAGTTGCCAACATATGAGGCTGCGACACTTAATATAGCAAAAAGTGCATTCATTGCTGCTTTCTTCCTGATAAACATATAGATGGCCTTGTATATAGATGGATTTGTGGTTCCATCTTTCTCCTTAATGAATTTCAGTTTTTCATCAAATGAATGGGATAGAAATTCAGCGGAGTCTCTGGTGTCAACATCTGGGACGTCATCTTGGTTGAGGGGGCTTCTTTTTCCCAACTGTGAACAATTGATTGAACCAAGAAAATGTTACTAGCTGGAGAAATGTAGCTTTTCCATACGGACAATTGTTTTTCTCTTCTTGATGCTTTTCAGAATTTCCATTTAGAAGTGGGTCACAGATACCATTAGGAGAGTCGAGGACTATGCCTGTCTTCCCTAGAACTGAAATACCCAGCAGGCAGATGGACGCAACAAGACTAAGGAAGTCAACATAATCAGATATACTAAATTGTTCATGGTTTGTAATTGCAAAATGGGCCTCAAAAGTTGCTTGAGCAAGAGACAGCAAGAAGCTGCACAGCCACCAGATTCTCAGAATCCAAGGGAACTTGCTACACTTATCTTTCAAAATTTTGTGTAGTGCAACCAATGTAATAGCCCATGATACTACTTGCATGATTTTTTAGGCTGGCGTCATCTTAATTTTGTCACGCATCTTTTCAGTTAGCCAATCCACCTGTCACGGTAAATAGAGATGTAGAGTTTAATTCCAATGGCCCAGAATTTGAGAAATTAAAACCATAATTTAATCTACAAATTGCTCTCTCCATATGAGAACATCCGAGAAAATTAACAAAATATCTGGAATGTTCACCCATTGCTTTATACAATCGTAGAGATTTCAAACTTTATAACGATACTATAAAGTAGTGAGAATGCATTCACATGACCTTGAAGCTACCCAAATGAACCACCATGGAGATTCTCTAAACTAACACACTCAGTTGTTGACTAGCAAAAGATATGCAAACCCATGATTATAAAGCTTATATGGCATCAAAAGGTTAAATGTCCTAGTTGGACTACATGGGCACACTTTAAACTCCACATATCACTACGTCCAAAACCTATCAACATACGAGGAAAAGGGGAGGAATAAAAATTAATTTCACAACTTGGGTGCTTCCATTACCAATTTTCTTATTTCCTTGGCTATAAAACATCGGCCATGATTGTACAAAAAGTCACCAGACAGCTAATAGAAGTTAGAACCGATAATATTTGCAGGTGAAAAACATGTGCCTGAGCTAACAATGAGTTAATCTTGACAACAATCCAACAAGGTAAAAGATGTTGTAACCCTCAGCCTCATTCTGCTGGGCAAGTTCTCGAGTTGGTGCCATCGCGATAGCATAAGGACCCTCAGCCTCATTCTCTTCACTCATGGGACGCAATCTAGATATGTAAGTCAACATGGGAAGAACAAAAGCAGCAGTCTTACCAGAACCCGTCTCAGCAACACCAATAACATCGCGCTGCTGCAAGCCAAGAGGAATGGCAGCCATCTGAATAGGAGAAGGGGTCTTGTAGACCGTTCTTTCCACAGCCTTCAACAACTCAGAACTCAACTTACTCTCAGCCCAGCTCCTCATGGGGCGAGGAATTCGAGAACCCTTATAGGAAATATTAAAATATTCCCTGAAAATACGCCAATCTCTCTCAGTCATTTCGTCGAGCACCTTGTCCGACCAATGGCGGTCCACCCTCATGTCAATGGTATCATACAAATCAGCAGCCTCCTCTTTAAGCCTCTGGGCGGCAGCCTCCTCAGGCTTTTCCTCTTCCCGGAGAACGCTCCGGCGGTCCGAGTCCCTGTCTCGATCCCGATGTCGGTCTCTATCCCGATCCCTATCACGGTCATAATCACGAGACGACCGGTGGTGGTGGTCTCTGTCCCTGTCAGAGGGATCAGAGGAGGATTTTGCGGAGTCGCCGGAAGAGGGTCGGTGGATGAGTTGATGATGATTTGGTTGGTCGCGTTTCTGCTGAGCAATTTGGTCCTGCCTGCGTTGAAGGGCCATTTGCTCCCTCTGAGCTCTAGTGAGGAACACTGGCTTTTTTATTTTAAAAAAGAAAGAAAATAAAATATAAAAGTATTTTTATTTTTAAAAATTTTATACGTATTTTAAAACATAAAAGTATTTTTATTTTTATTTTTAAAATAAAACATACATATTATAAATATTATAATATTAATATTATACATATTATAAATATTTAGGTTAAAAAAAGAAAGAAAATAAAACATAAAAGTATTTTTTATTTAAAAGAATTTTATACGTATTTTAAAACATAAAAGTATTTTTATTTTTATTTTTAAAATAAAACATACATATTATAAACATTATAATATTAATTTTTATTAATATTATACACATTATTAATATTTTCTACCTCGTTTTTAACATTTGCATACTATATCCACGTGTGTCTGATTATTTGATTCCACGTCATTTCCTTGAATTTCTTTTTTTTTAAAATGTCATGTAAGAAATAAATAAACAGACATCCACTAAATTTGACGAAATGGCCCAATTAAGCATTTTTTTAAAATCACAGTAGAACAATTGTATTTTTTTTAAAATACAATGACTCAATACTTACAACTCGACGAATACAATGGGGTAAAGATGTTTTTTTTCCAATTTGCAAGTATTAGGAATTTGGCTGACTGGCTTGCCACGTAGGAAATAACTTGTTTTGTTTTTTTTTTTCAAAAGTCACGTAAAAAAATTGGTCTAATTTTTTTAATGTCCGTGAGTAAAATTGGACGGAATGACTTGATTAACAAATTTTAAAAAACACAGTGGGCCAATTGAATTTTTTTAAACTACAGTGACTAATTGCATAAAACACGACGACCACAATGGGGTAAAGGTGCTTTTTCCCGATTTTTATGTGATTTCGGAGGCGATTTCGGTTCTTTGCTCAGCCCTTGTCAAAACTTATATATGTAAAATAAAAAATATAAGTGAGAGAATATGGTCATTATAAATTACATTCAATTTACTACAAACTTTAATTTTTTAAAATTAGAAAATGAATCTATATGTGCTCAATTTTAATTTCAAAAATTATAAATTTGACCAAAAAAATAAAATTGGACACTTATTTTGAGACAGAGGAAGTGAAACATTTCATTGTATAAGTTTGCGTCCAAATAAACAATAATTTTGAAATGAAAAATGATGCGTTTTGAAAAAAAGAGACGAAACATGCTTATTAAGTTTATCTTAATTTTGGGCAACAATTTACTAGTCGTTGCAAAAAATTATACAAAATACGCAACGAAAAAAAATTGTTGACAATGAATGTAGCCAATATTAGGATACGAAATATAGCAAAAAAACAATTTTTTTACCCAAGATGATAAGAAATAACATCGGTAACAAAAAAAATTAAATAGGCAGGAAATTTTTTTTCCCACTAACAAATTGGCAATGAAATTTTTCAACAACCTATGAATTTCGTTACGAAAAATGAAAACCTTTCAGAAACTGAAACGAATGAAAAATTTTGTTACTAAATATGCATTTTTGGCAACGACTTTATAAGTCGTTGCCCGATAAATAGTTGCCAAATGTTCATTTTTTCGTAGTGGGATTAATAGAAGAGGAAGCGCCTACGTCGTAAACATTAGTGCGACTTAATCGGTGCGGTTGGTCGATTTTTGACTAAATGGAGGTTGCCAATGATAAAAGAAAGATCGGTGACGTCGCTTGGATACAAGTTTGTTTGGAAATTTTTTTGCCTCCATATAAAAATGTGACGTCATTGCATACTTTGTCACTAAATAAAAGAATTTATAACGAACCAGTGTTGTCACTTATCCACTCATCTAATTAATGACAAACTATTATCTCGTCATATAAAATTGGTATTTGTGACAATAAAAATTGTCATAATTTATTAATTTTTCGTCTTTACAAAATTTGCTTCCAAAATTTCTTAAAATTTTTTGCCTCCAAATAAAATTGTGACAATATTACGTTATTTGTCACTAAATATAAGAATTTATGACGAATCATTTTTATCACTTATCCACTCATCTAATTAGTGATGAACTATTATCTCGTCATATAAAATTGGTATTTATGACAATACAAATTGTCGTAAATTATTATTTTTCCGCCTTTAAAAAATTTCACTCCAAAATTTTTCAGAAATTTTTTGCCTCCAAATAAGATTGTGACGATATTACGTACTTTATCACTAAATATAAGAATATATGACAAACCATTTTTGTCACTTATCCACTCATCTAATTAGCGACGAACTATTATCTCGTCATATAAAATTGTATTTATGACAATACAAATTGTCATAAATTATTATTTTTTCGTCTTTAAAAAATTTTCCTCCAAAAATAATTTTACCTCCAAATAAAATTGTGATGAATTTGTATTTGGCGTCACTAAATGTGAACATTAGTGACGAAAGCACATTGTCACTAAATTTTACAAATTATTAATGACAAACTATTATGTTGTCATCGAAAGAAATATTTGGTGACAATAAATACTGTCATCAATTATTACAAAATGTCACTAAAAGGTTTCCCTCCAAAATTTTAGTGCGAAATTCTACCTCCAAAATAACTTGTGACGAAATTTTCTTAATCGTCATCAAATGTGTAAATTAGTGACGATATAAATGATTAATAGTAACAAAATTAAAGGTCGTCATAAAAACAAAAATTTTAGTGACGATTATGAATTTCGTAATTATTAATTAACAAATTAAGACAAAATTTTGTGCGTGACAAAAAATTCGTCATAAAATGTGTGATTTCTTGTAGTGCTAGGGATAGTTAGGCTTAGTTAATTTCATAGTTTAAATATATAAGTATCTAATCATTCGTTTAAATAAGACTGAAATGGTTATGGGCTAGTGCTTGGTGAACTTTATTAGTTAA
The DNA here is from genome assembly GCA_016801055.1 of Panax notoginseng. Classification (NCBI taxonomy): domain Eukaryota; kingdom Viridiplantae; phylum Streptophyta; class Magnoliopsida; order Apiales; family Araliaceae; genus Panax; species Panax notoginseng. The sequence goes on along the minus strand of CM029021.1, from coordinate 60,367,818 downwards.
TTCTTCGTGGGAACGATACTTTACTTACTCTTTATTACTTGTTGATCGTGTATACTTACACGCATATATTGATCGGGATTACGACCAACAAGTTTTTGGCACCGCTGCCAGGGACTTAGTTTAATAATTTTTTCCAACATTAATTTCAATCAAATTAGTCTTAATTTAAACATTTTATTTTATTTTAATTATCTTCTTATATTTCTATCTTTTCAGGTACCATGTATGACTTTGCTTATCAATGACCATACGCGAATATGTCTCAACCAAGGGACACAAGAATTGAAGGACTTAGTGTATTTTCTGCATTGTCAGCATAAATTGAAACACTTTCGAAGAGATTGGATGTTCTTACAGCTCAACGTAGTCGAAAGATAGCAGTAGTTTGTAATTATTGTGCGAGCAATCATCAGAGTCATCAGTGCAACATCAGTGTTGGACAAGTACAGTATGGGGGTGATTACCTCAACAACTATGCTTATCCTAATTATCATCAAGGTTGGGGGTATCACCTAGATTCTGCATGGAGTTATAACTATCAAGACTAATACTGCGTCCCAAGTCCAACATATTCATCGGAATTCTCATATCCACCTCCAATGCAACAAGAAGAAAATTCAGAGTTGAAGGAATCCATGTCAAAGATCATAGCAGACCAGGAAGAGATGATGATGAGTTAAGAGTTATCAACCCAATATCTCAATAGACAGATGGAACAACTCATTAATCCTTCAATGAATGGTCCTCAATATATAGATTTCGAAATTGAAAAGATAATTCAAGATTGGAGGATTTGTGATTCAAGTTTATAGCGTCAACTGAGGAGAAGATGATTGAGCAAGAGATGTCAATTCAAAATCTTCAGAATCAGATGGATCGAATGTTCGAAGCCTTGAATAATCGCCCTCCAAACAATTGGTGCTTTGAAATGGATGATGAAACTGACGGAGAGCCAGAAGTGTACATGCCACTAGATGAACTAAAAGAAGTGGACATTGAGGAGACAACTGGGGATATGGAAAATGAAGAACATGAGCTGACCTTTATTATACCCCAAGTGCCTTCTCATCTGGAGTTGAAAAATCCAGTGAACTTTGCACACCCATGTCCTTTGGTAGTCACATCCAAAGCAAAGATCTCTATGATAATGAGGCCTCTTACACACCATGGTGGGCTGAGGAAGAAAATATAGAAGAAGAAAAACCCGTTGTATTTTTCATGCCTCAATGCAAAAATTTTCTCGCAAATACAACGGAAGAAGCACCTAGCTATGAAATAGAAATGGGGACATCATGTACAGAAAATATGTTAGGTGGCTTCAATTCGAAGACTCTCATGATGGGGAACCTACCAACACACATTGCAGTTCTAATGGATGGGGGGTTCCTAGCTTATCGTAGAGGAATCGGATAGCGGTGTTAAGAAAAGAGTCCAGCTAACGGACTATAAACTGAGCACTTGATGGGAGGCACCCCATCAAATTTCTCTCTCTCCTTAATTGTTTAATTCTCCATTACCTACATTCTATCACTTTCCTTCCCCTTTGTTTAATTCATACTGTTTTAATTAATAAGTTCATTCTTAATATATTTAATGAATTTTTAGTAGCAAGTGTTAGTTAGGATTAAATAAGGTTTAATAGTTCATTGTGATCCTTTACAGGAATAATCAATTGGGTAGAAGTGTGAGAAGTTCAAACATCAGGTCACAGGAAGTAGTTAACCAGAACCAGGCTCAGGGCAGCGCAGCTGCGCCCTTGCATAGGCCAAAACTGGCGCAGCTGCGCCACATGACAGTGCTAGACAATACACAGCAGCTGCGCCCCCTTTTAAGCCAATCCTAGTGCAGCTGCGCTCGAGCGTGCAGTCAAAATTCTTTTTTAAAATAAGGAGCCGGTACATTGCATATCTCTTCATTTCATTTGAAACCTTCGAACTCCCTCTCTTTCTCTTAAAACCGAGCACCTCAGAGCTCTAAACTAAACCCTAGTTTCCAATCTAAGTACCTGTAATTGTTTGATTCCATCCACCACCACTCTCTCTCTCCACAACAAACCCTAGTTTCTTCATTCCCTTGGCAAGTATCGAATACTTGAGCACACTCGAGGTATTTTTAGTGGTGCACACGTACCGTTCTATCAAAGTTCAATGAGAGATTAGGGCATCCCTTGTCAGTGCATTCCAAATTCACCTTACTCAATCTATGGTGCCTAAAAAGGATTCGCACTCCCTCACCATTTTCTAGCAGTGACCACGACAGCGAAGGGAATAGCAGGGATATACTGGATACCTCCCAATTTGTCAATCTCTCCGCCCAACACTATTATATGGATGTTTTGGTGGGCAAATCATTCGTACCAGAGAGGGGTCTCAGGCCTGGGAGAGAGGATGGGAAATTAAAAGATCAAATTGTGGAACATGGGTGGATTGCAGTTGTAGCCAAGCCGGTGGCTGCCCCAATGGCTATAGTGAGAGAATCCTACGCCAACGCTCGTGAGACTCACAATGGCATCTCTTATGTGCGAGGAAGGCAAGTGCAGCATACCAAGCAAGCAATCAATGACATATTTCATGTGGACACACTGCCATTTGGTGCTACAAACTGGGTAGAGTCACAGAGGTTTGAAACAGACTTAGATAAGCTAGTTAAGGAGCTATGCAAGTCAGGCACAAAATGGACCATCAAAGCTGGCACTGACAGAAAGGTTCGCTTCCCACAGACTTCGCTCAGCAAATACGCAAAGGCATGGTACAAATTCATTTGCACGAGCATACTCCCCACCAGCCATCATGCCGATGTCACGACTGATAGAGCTACATTGCTATATGGCATACTAAAGATGAAAGCAATTGACATCGGGAATGTCATCAATCATTCGATGCTACGATACATAAGGGGGAGTACTTCAGGGGTATACCACATGCTTCTATTATCACTCGACTATGCTTTGCTGTGGGGGTTGATTGGGATACTGAGGCTCTGCAGTTATCGATGAGGGATATAAACCATACCACTATTCAGAAATACACCATTTGGAATGGTGCAGAGTCTCACCCCAAGGGCTTGGTGTAAGACCCCAACTTATTAATGAATAAAATCAAATTTTCTCTAAATATTATTGTGAATAATAAGGGGTTGATTTGATATAATACTTTGGTTATAGGTGAAATGTGCAAATTTTGCAAAATAAGCAAGTGGTTATAAAATATTTATTTTGTCGGGAAATATTCATTTGGTCGTGAAATATTCTTGCTGTCGGGGAATACTCGTACGACGGCGCAACCTTGTGTGGGCCCCATAACGGAAAGTGATTGGATGAAGAAAACGACAAGTATAAGTTATTTATAAATAACGACGTAGTATTTACCGTTAATACTGTTGGAATACCCGGTGGTTAAAATACAGTAGCATACGGTATTGCACCAATTATTGATTCTTACGTAAGAAGGCACTACTCAATAATTGTTACAGTAGTTATTATTCAATATTTTATTTTATTGATTCAATAATTGCTGCGTTGATATTTTATATTATTATTGTTTCAATAATTATTGCTGCACAGTATTTTCCATTATTAGATCAATAATTCATATTATTTGAATAATATTATTAGATAACATTATTGGCAATGTCTATAAAGTTCTGTCTAAGGAGAGGTTTGGTCATCTAATTGCGCGCCAGTAAGGAGAAATCCTTATTGGAAAGCCCCCTCTTTCCTGGGAACGGCCTGGTTGTCATAAATGTGATTCTGTAATATTATTTGTGAATAATTAATTATTGATTCATATGATAAGGAAATATTTATTTTATGTGGATGTAAATGAGGATATATTTTTGTAGTTAAAAATGAAGGAGTTAATGTTGAGATTTTTATCAGTATTTTTGTCGGAATGGAGGTATTAAAAATCAGGGTTTTTGAGATATTTTGCGGGGGTTATAATTTTTAATCCGACCGTTGGATCGTGGTAATTTTTGGATATGTTATACATATATAAGTTGAGTATATGTCCACAAATTTAGAACCGTTAAAAATGAACGTATGATTTATTATGAATTTTACGAGATGACTGGTTCAGAAATTGTTGAATTTTCGGAGTTTATCATTTTGATAGAAAATTCTAGAATTGGTGGGCCCCACTCTTGGTTGGTGAAGAAATGTGCTGAGATTTTTATTCAAATATGGTAGGTGGGAATAGTAGCAGGTAAAGCCATCAGGTTGCAGGTTAAGTCTGCTTCGGCGTGCTAACATTTTCCTATAAATAGAGGGCTAAGTTAGAATTGAAAATCACACCAGAAATAAGTTTTCTCTCTTTCTCTCTCTAGATTATTGAATATATTTTGTGAGTATTTAGATACTTTGAGAGTGTCTATTCATCAGAGCAAGTTTCTTTCAGCCTTATACCGGTATTCCGACCAGAAGTACTGATATTTTGAGGTAAGGGATATTATTTTCTTCTTAATGATATTATTTTCTTCAATATCATTATGCTGAAATATTGATATGAGTTTTTATCAAATTTGGAACTTTTTGTGTCGGAGTTACTATTCACGTATACGACACTATTCACGAATACGGCACTATTCACCGAAAAATAAAATTTTTCCTTTTTATCCAAGATGTCTATTATGGTTACTATCTTTGATTGCATCTATGTTTTGATCATTATTTTTGAATTCTGCTTTACAATTGATTATTATGAAGTATTATTGATCTTGGATAAACTGTTATACGAATCCCTAATATTTGTCCTTCTGTCTCACTAGATTCGTTCTCTTTAAGATATTTTTCATCATCCTCAGTCCTAAATGATGATATTACTGAATATCTTTGGCCTGTAGTGCAAAGATGTATGATTACTTGATGAATATCTTTGGCCTGTAGTGCAAAGATGAACAGGTGTTGAGATGAACATGACTAACAGGTGATACAAATGAATATCTTTGGCCTGTAGTGCAAAGATGAATATTTGGTTAAAGATGATTATTAATCGATGTTTGAGGGATAAAATATTGATGATGGACTTTTAAATCTTAAAAGATAGTAGAATTCTTTCTCTACTTGACTCTTCTAATGGTTTGCTGTTTCCGCTGCAGTTGTTGATCTAAAACTTGCTGTCGATTATATTCTATCAGATTTTTCCCTGTTGAAGACTAACGATAATTTGTTGTATATTATCTTAGTCATAATATTCTTTACTGGGCTAGTTGAGCTCACCCTTTTCCTTTTTGTTCCATTTTTCTTCTCAGGAGGTGAGAACATAGCAGGATCTAGTCGGGGTATGGAGTGATGGTTCTAGAAAGATGTTTTAGCAGTCCTCACTATTTCTGTAAAATAGTGTTTGAATAATTGTATTGAGGACTTATTTGAGTGTGGATATTGTCTAGAAGATAATATTTGTATTTAAACTCACAGTATGTGTTGTCGTATTTTGCACGACAATTGTATTATTGAAGTTGTAGTTTGCTTTCTGTACCATGTATTTGGCGACTCAGAATGGGTGTTGTATACCTATTTTGGGGGCGTCACAGTTGGTATCAGAGCTTAGGGATATGATCCCTGGCTGAGATGTGAGACAAGAACTAGGAGGGGAGAGACGGGGAATTCCTTTGCTAGTATGACCTGACTAAGTTTATTTGGTGTTTATTTAGTCGGTCATAGTATAGGGATAATATATGACATGACTATTTACCCTTGTTTTATGGCAGTATTTAAGAATGGCAGCTGAGAACGTTAATAATGGAGTAAATCAAACCGTGGAGACACCTTTGATCACCACCCAGGGGAACGTGCAACAGGAAGGCAATATTCCTCCTGTAAACAACGTTACCGAGCAAACGATGAATGATGGAATGTTTAGGAGCTTTTTGCAGTTCATGCAAAATCAGACGAGGAAGACTCGTGTGCAGAATACTGGTGAAAATGATAACAACGCGCGGTTTGTCACAGCTAAGCAGTTCAAAGAATTAGGACCACCAGAATTTAAGGGAAAGCCGGATCCGATTATGGTAGAAACGTGGGTCAAGCAAATTACCAAGATATTCGATATCTTAGGATGCACGGAGGAACAGAAGGTTCCATTCGCCACCTTTATGTTCTGCGGTGAGGCAGACTACTGGTGGGAGTCTGTGAAGCGTACCCAGCCTGACGCACTCAACATGTCCTGGGAAACATTTCAAAAACTGTTCAATGACAAGTACTTTCCTGAAAGTATTCATCATATGAAGGAGGTGGAGTTTATCAGACTTGAACAAAACAACATGACGGTGTCCCAGTACAAGGTGAAGTTTGCAGAGTTATCCAGGTTTGCACCTCATTTGGTCGAAAATGAGGAACGAATGACAAGGATGTTTCTGAGAGGTCTAAAACCTGAGATTCGACAATATCTTATCTCTCATAAATTTTCTTTATATTCAGATGTTGTAAACAGGGCTCAATTATTAGAGCGAGATAATGAGTATGTGCAACCGAGGGACCACAACCAGGGTCATATCGGTGGCGGCAGTCATCGAAGCAATGAAAACTAGCAGGGAGGAAAATATTCGGACAAAAGCGGTAACCACTCTGGTGGTAATCGTGGTCGTGATAATAAAAGGAGCGAGTCGGGAAGAGATTTCAAGAAGAGATGGTACAACAATGATAATGTGAAGACGTCAGCACAAACATCAACTGTTTTTAGGGGAGGAGAACGACCACCGGTCGTATGTTACAAATGTGGGAAAGAGGGACATATCAGCCCAAACTGCCCACAACAATCCAAGGTATGTTATAACTGTGAAAAGGAGAGTCATATAGCTCGAGAGTGTTCTGTAGTAAAACTAAGTTCAGCGGGGATGGTGACTCCAAAAGTTGTCCCGGATAAGTCAAAATCAGCTGTTCCTGGAAGGGCGTTTGTCGTGACTGGCCAAAACGCGAGAAACCCGAACGAGGTGATCACGGGTAAGCTAATCTTGAATTCTTACGAAGTTTATACTTTACTAGATACCGGTTCTACCCATTATTTTATCTCTCCTGCTTGTGCTCAATGTTTAAACTTGACTCCGGAGAAATTCGACTTTAATTTATCTGTGGAAACTCCGTTAGGAGAAACTTTTGTTACATCCACTGTTTATAAATCTTATTTGATTCAAGTTGGCACCATCACATTACTTGTTGATCTTATCTATTTAAAGATACTTGCTTTTGATGTGATTTTAGGGATTGATTGGTTAACTACTCATCATGCCAAATTGATTGCTTTTGTAAGGTTGTTAGTTTTCATATTCCTAAGCAACCTGTTATTCGAATTTAAGCAACCAAACCATTGAAGTCAAACTCTTTCATATCAAGCTGTAAAGTCATTCGTTTATTGAAAAACGGATGTCAAGCTTTCTTAGCCATGTTATGAACTTGAACAAAAATACGTCAGATTTGAATGATATTTCTGTTGTTAGTAAATATCCTGACGTATTTCCTGAAAAATTTCCTGGCCTACTCCCAGAGTGTGATATTAAATTTTGTATCGACTTTGAACCCGGTACAAAACCCATTTCTAAAATCTCATATCGAATGGCTCCTATTGAACTTCAGGAGTTAAAAATCCAACTATAGAAGTTGATAACCGAGCCTCTATCTGGTGACTTCTTTTATGGAATACACCGAAGCCAGACTCTCCGTAGGGGACGCCATATTCGTGCGATAGTAAACTGATAGGTGTCATTGTGACGTGTCATCCAAGGTTGGGATATGAGTCACAGTTGAGAGCAATCTAAGTCGGTAATCGAAATATATAGCTTTCTAGGCTTAGTTGGTTGTTATCGGAGATTCGTTGAAAGATATTCTCGAATCGTTATTCTATTAACGCAGCTGACTCGGAAGGATACAAAATTCGGTTGGAGCGAGGATTGTGAGAAGAGTTTTCAAGAACTCAAGAGGAGACTTATTTCGGCACCTGTTCTGACAATATCATCTGGTTCGGATGGATTTGTTATCTACAGCGATGCTTCAGGCAAAGGGTTAAGATGTGTTCTCATGCAACATGGGAAAGTCATAGCCTATGCCTCACGACAACTCAAAGAATATGAGAGGAATTATCCTACTCATGATTTGGAGTTGGCAGCAGTCGTTTTTGCGTTGAAGATCTGGAGACACTACCTGTATGGGGAGAAAGTGGAGATCTATACAGATTATAAAAGCCTCAAATATTTCTTCACCCAAAAGGAACTCAACATGCGGCAGCGACGTTGGCTCGAGCTGTTAAAAAATTACGATCATACCATCCAATATCATCCTGGAAAAGCAAACGTAGTAGCTGACGCATTGAGTAGAAGATCATATGCGGGTACGAGTGCAATATTGTTAACACAAAGGCCCATTTTGTATGACCTGCAAAGGATGGAGATAGAGATGAAGGCTCCAAGTACCCACATGATGATATCAAATATACGAGTAGAACCGACTTTAATCAATAAAGTTAAAGTTACTCAAGCTACGGACATGGAGCTGATGCGTATGAAGAAGAAAGTGCAAGAAGGTGCTATTCCAGAAGCAAGAATCGATGAAGAAAGAATACTTCGAGTCAACTCCAGACTTTGTGTTCCTAACGATTTTGACTTGAAGCATAGAATAATGATGGAGGCACACAACACACCGTTTGTAATCCATCCTGGGAGTACCAAAATGTATCACGATCTTCGACATATATTTTGGTGGAGAAATATGAAAAGGGAGATCGCGGAGTTTATCTCGAGATGTTTAACTTGTCAACATGTAAAAGCGGAGCATCAAGTACCAAAGGGTCCATTGCAACCACTTGAGATTTCAAAATGGAAGTGGGAACACATTACTATGGATTTTGTTACGGGTCTTCCCAAGGTTTCTCAAGGCATAGATGCGATTTGGGTTATTATTGATAGATTAACCAAGTCCGCTCATTTCTTGCCGATACGTGAGACTTATTCCCTTGAACGTCTTGTTAGTATGTACGTGAACGAGATTGTGAGATTGCATGGCATGCCAGTATCCATAGTTTCGGATCGTGACCCAAGATTCACTTCACGATTTTGGGTTAGCTTGCAGAAAGCTATGGGAACGGATTTACGATTCAGTTCGGCATACCATCCTCAAACGGACGGACAATCAAATAGGACTATTTAAACTCTTGAAGATCTATTAAGACTTTGTGTCCTAGATCTCAAAGGGAGTTGGGATAAGTACCTACCATTGGTGGAATTCTCCTACAACAACAGTTATCAGGCGAGCATAGGTGTGGCTCCATTCGAGGCGTTGTATGGAAGAAAATGTCGTTCTCCAGTATGCTGGGACGAGGTGGGTGAAGCAACATTGTTGGGACCAGAGTTGGTACGCATTACTACAGAGAAGATCCAAACGATTCGACAACGTATACAAACGGCATAGGATCGACAAAAGAGTTATGCGGATCTTCATCGGAAGGACGTGGAATTTAATATTGGGGATCATGTATTGTTACGTGTTGCACCATGGAAGGGAGTTACAAGATTTGGGAAGAGAGGAAACCTCAATCTAAGATTTGTTGGTCCATTTGAGATTCTTGAGCGAATAGGAAATGTGGCATATAGACTCGCATTACCTCCAAGCATGTCTCGTGTTCATAATATTTTTCACATATCTATGCTTCGTAAATAAGTTAAAGACCCGAACCACATTATTGAGTTTGAACCAGACGAGATAGCTGAAGATTTAACGTACGAGGAGGTACCTGTTAAGATCTTAGATAGAAAAGAGCATGTCCTACGCACAAAGGTTATACCACAAGTTAAGATTTTGTGAAGAAACCATGCTATTGAAGAAATGACCTGGGAGTTGGAATCAGAAATGAAAGTGAGGTATCCTCACCTTTTTGAAACATCAGATACGTACGTCAATTTCGAGGACGAAATTTCATAAGGAGGGGAGGTTGTAAGACCCCAACTTATTAATGAATAAAATCAAATTTTCTCTAAATATTATTGTGAATAATAAGGGGTTAATTTGATATAATACTTTGGTTATGGGTGAAATGTGCAAATTTTATAAAATAAGCAAGTGGTTATAAAATATTCATTTTGTCGGGGAATATTCGTTTGGTCGTGGAATATTCTTGCTGTCGGGGAATATTCGTACGACGGCGCAGCCTTGTGTGGCCCCCATAACGGAAAGCGATTGGATGAAGAAAATGACAAGTATAAGTTATTTATAAATAACGGCGTAGTTGTTACCGTTAATATTGTTGGAATACCCGGTGGTTAAAATACAGTAGCACACGGTATTGCACCAATTATTGATTCTTACGTAAGAAGGCACTACTCAATAATTGTTACAGTAGTTATTGTTCAATATTTTATTTTATTGATTCAATAATTGCTGCGTTGATATTTTATATTATTATTGTTTCAATAATTGTTGCTGCATAATATTTTCCATTATTAGATCAATAATTCATATTATTTGAATAATATTATTAGATAACATTATTGGTAATATCTAGAAAGTTCTATCTAAGGAGAGGGTTGGTCATCTAATTGCGCGCCAGTAAGGAGAAATCCTTATTAGAAAGCCCCCTCTTTCCTGGGAACGGCCTGGTTGTCATAAATGTGATTCTGTAATATTATTTGTGAATAATTAATTATTGATTCATATGATAAGGAAATATTTATTTTATGTGGATATAAATGAGGGATATATTTTTGTGGTTAAAAATAAAAGAGTTAATGTTGAGGTTTTTATCAGTATTTTTGTCGGAGTGGAGGTATTAAAAATCAGGGTTTTTGAGATATTTTGCGGGGGTTATAATTTTTAATCCGACCGTTGGATCGTGGTAATTTTTGGATATGTTATACATATATAAGTTGAGTATATGTCCACAAATTTAGAACCGTTAAAAATGAACGTATGATTTATTATGAATTTTACAAGATGACTGGTTCAGAAACTGTTGAATTTTCGGAGTTTATCATTTTGATGGAAAATTCTAGAATTGGTGGGCCCCACTCTTGATTGGTGAAGAAATGTGCTGAGATTTTTATTCAAATGTGGTGGGTGGGAATAGTAGCAGGTAAAGCCATCAGGTTGTAGGTTAAGTCTGCTTCGGCGTGCTAACATTTTTCTATAAATAGAGGGCTAAGTTAGAATTGAAAATCACACCAGAAACAATTTTTCTCTCTTTCTCTCTCTAGATTATTGAGTGTATTTTATGAGTATTTAGATACTTTGAGAGTTTCTATTCATCAGAGCAAGTTTCTTTCAGCCTTATACCGGTATTCCGACCAGAAGTACTGATATTTTGAGGTAAGGGATATTATTTTCTTCTTAATGATATTATTTTCTTCAATATCATTATGCTGAAATATTGATACGAGTTTTTATCAAATTTGGAACTTTTTGTGTCGGAGTTACTATTCACGTATACGACACTATTCACGTATACAACACTATTCACGAATACAGCACTATTCACCGAAAAATAAAATTTTCCCTTTTTATCCAAGATGTCTATTATGGTTACTATCTTTGATTGTATCCATGTTTTGATCTTTATTTTTGAATTCTGCTTCACAATTGATTATTATGAAGTATTATTGATCTTGGATAAACTGTTATACGAATCCCTAATATTTGTCCTTCTGTCTCACTAGATTCGTTCTCTTTAAGATATTTTTCATCATCCTCAGTCCTAAATGATGATATTACTGAATATCTTTGGCCTGTAGTGCAAAGATGTATGATTGCTTGATGAATATCTTTGGCCTGTAGTGGAAAGATGAACAGGTGTTGAGATGAACATGACTGACAGGTGATACAAATGAATATCTTTGGCCTGTAGTGCAAAGATGAATATTTGGTTAAAGATGATTATTAATCGATGTTACAGGGATAAAATATTGATGATGGACTTTTAAATCTTAGAAGATAGTAGAATTCTTTCTCTACTTGACTCTTCTAATGGTTTGTTGTTTCCGCTGCAGTTGTTGATCTAAAATTTGTTGTCGATTATATTCTATCAGATTTTTCCCTGTTGAAGACTAACGATAATTTGTTGTATATTATCTTAGTCATAATATTCTTTACTGGGCTAGTTGAGCTCACCCTTTTCCTTTTTGTTCCATTTTTCTTCTAAGGAGGTGAGAACATAGCAGGATCTAGTCAGGGTATGGAGTGATGGTTCTAAAAAGATGTTTTAGCAGTCCTCACTATTTCTGTAAAATAGTGTTTGAATAATTGTATTGAGGACTTATTTGAGTGTGGATATTGTCTAGAAGACAATATTTGTATTTAAACTCACAGTATGTGTTTTCGTATTTTGCACGACAATTGTATTATTGAAGTTGTAGTTTGCTTTCTGTACCATGTATTTGGCGACTCAGAATGGGTGTTGTATACCTATTTTGGGGGCGTCACACTTGGGGTTCATTATGCCAGAAGATGGGTCAGAGAGTCAAGATGAAGAAGATAATGAAGGAGAAGAGGACACTGCTGCTCCTCATATAGCTGAGGCACCTCCAGGCAGGCAGGATCGTGACATTCGCTGCCTCCAGAGAAGGATGTATGCGATGCACATGAACTTTCAAGCCTTCACTGTCGAGTTTTCTAGAGCCCTGTCAGATGCCTTCAGCCAGCTGGGGGGACAAGTTCGATTTCTAACATTTGGGATGGCTACTCCATATCCACCTCTAGACACTTCACCCGAGTAAGAGGAGGATGGTGATGATGAAGACAACTAGGGGAGTTTCCTATACCTTTTATCTCCAATGAGGACATTGTAGTTTTTAAGTTTGGGGGTATTAGGTTTATTTTTATATTAAGTTTATTTCTGAATTTAGTATTATTCATATCATGTTGCACTTTATTTTGTTTTAGTTGATTGTGTTAGGACAAATTGCATAAATCCAGTGTTCAGTTGGTTTGTTATTTAGTTGGCCTATGAGGAAATTAAAATTACTTGATTTTTGAACTGATTTGAGACTTATGCTTAGTTGTGATGTCATGTCATAATATAAATCCGTATCTGTCTGATACTGATGTAACCGGTTAGCACTCTAGAGTAGCCATTATGATATGCTTAGTTTAAATTTTCACATACTTGTCTTCTGGTGGGAATTCTGTGTTTTAATGACAGAGTGGCAGTACTCAGGTGGTAATAGCTAGGACTGTAAAAAAGCTTAAGTTTGGGGGGGGGGATTCAGTGGGTATGCATGCTATTTTGATAATAATAATAATAATAATAATAATAATAATAATAATAATAATAATAATAATAATAATAATAATAATAATAATAATAATAATAATAATAATAATAATAATAATAAAAGTGAATAAACACCGTGGCTAGTCTTGTTTCGGGGCCTTTACTACTTGAGTATGTACGCCCGAAGGGATTGTCTCTACACCTAGCACCCTAATGTCTTAATGATCTGGGAGTCGTTGGTTGAAAGCTCGCTAAGGGGTAGCACTATTAGCCTAATGGAATGAAACATTGCACAGTCATGGGAAATAAAAAAAATCAATAAATACCGCGGGAAAGTGCGAAAATCGCCTTCGTGTGTAAATAAAGGCATAAATCCCAATGTTGACTCTTAACTTAAGTAATGCATGGTCTTGATTAGAACTTATTTGATTTACTGCTTCTCTTGAGTTAAAACTGGTTCTTTCCCCCTAAGAAGCATAGTATGTGAAAATTTTATTCAATAACATGTTTAGGGGTTGCTTCACACTCACATACTATATCAGTTCTGACAGATTTGGATTTGCAGAGTGTTATGCTTTATGACCTTGTCTTGGGTAGCTTTTCGGTTTGATTATCTTATAGTTTTTCTGAGGCATTGCATTTGAATTTCATTTCTGGCTGACTATTGGATTCAATTTCATGATTGTGTAGGTTGCATACATGGTAGTTATTGCATTGCATTTTTGTTTGGTCTTGTTTTGGTTGCTTGAGGGCAAGCAACGGGTTAAGTTTGCGGGTATTTGATAAGTGGTTTTATAACCACTTATTTAGATATTTACTAACGTAATTTGTTGCTTAAACTCATTTTATTTTATAGCTTTTTATGCATTTGTGTTTTCTTTTGTAGTTTCATTAATGGGAACTCTCTTGGCGTAAATGGAGCTAAATATGATGGCTTGATGATGGAAGAAAAATTTGGAGTAAGAAGCTATGCAAGGGAAGACATCAGAAGATTGCAGCAGAATAAGTCAGGGCCAGCTGGTGCACGCGCAACTGCGCCCAGCTTGGCCTTTGACACAGCGCAGCTGTGCCAGACAGTTTCCCCAGATCCCACACAGCGCAGCTGCGCCACTCTAAGGCACAATCATAGTGTAGCTGTGCCGGTCAATTCCTGCAGGCTAACTTTTAATTAAGTTGTCCAATAGAGTTAATGATTGGAGAAGGGGCATACGAACTAGACTCTTATATTATTAGACTTATATCAGTATGTAGGGGAATTCCACCACCTGGAGGGGGATCATTTAGTTTATGATTGCTCTCTTTTCTTCTTTTTACTTTCAATAGTAGATTAGAGTAGATTTAGTAGCTATTTTCTAGATCTGATTAGATCTAAAGATTTGAAGCAATTGGAAAGCATTAAAGATTCACTCTTGGATTAAGAGAACAGACTTGCACTTTAATTCTCTACTCTTATTCTCTCTATGAGTTAAACTCTATTTTGGGATTGCAATAGATTCTATTGCATAGTTTATTTTGATATACTTAATTGTTATTCTTATTGATTATTATGAGATTGTCTATTAATATTCATGCTTAATTACTTAGTTGATTGGCCATCGATTACTGTGATAATCCATATGAACTTGAAAAACAAAGTATGGGTTTAGATCTGATCTTGATAGCTTGTGTTTGTATGTTCTATATGGTGATGTAATGTATAATTCGTGCTTAGGATAGACATATACCGAAGCACCGCTCGTAGTCAATTGAGAATTTGGGCTTAAACCCTAATTATTTGTAAATCTCATAGACATATAGTGGTTTAGGTAATGTCGGTGTTCATGTGTATTCTATCAATTGTGGATTATATGTGATTTGGGTATGGAACATTGAGACATGGCTATACTTTACTTTCGTGTTCTCGACTAACAATCCGGTTCAATTAATTTAGCTTAATAGGGAGTGCGTTGATTTAAATGATTCAATAGATGAAATTGTAATATCAGGTCTTCATTATCTAGTCTCATTCTAGGAATAGTTAGGCTTAATTAATTTCATAGTTTAAATATATAGGTATCTAATCATTCGTTTAAATAAGACTAAAATGGTTATGGGCTAGTGCTTGGTGAACTTTATTAGTTAATTCTCCGTGGGAACGATACTTTACATACTCTTTATTACTTGTTGACCGTGTATTCTTGCACGCATATATTGATCAGGATTACGACTAACATTTTCATGTAAGCATCAATAATCAAAGATACTGTACAATGCCGTGTGCTACTGTGCAACTACACGTATTACTGTACTTTTATCACCGGGTATTTCAATAGTTAATGGTAAAAGTTTTGCCGTTATTTTTATAAAGAGTTATTTCTGTCGTTTTCTAACTCCGACAGTAATTCCGTTGTGGGGTCCACCAATGATTGTGCCGTCGTACGAATATTTCCTGATAAAACGAATATTTCCCGACCAAACGAATATTTTATGACAACTTGCTTACTTTGCAAAATTTATAAATATTTCCCACAACTATAACATTATATCAAATCCACACCTTATTACTCAAAATGATATTTAAAGAAAATTAAATCTTTAATCATAAAAGTTGGGGTCTTACAACCTCCCATTCTTATGAAATTTCATCCTCAAAATTGGTGTACGTACCTGGTATGTCGAAGAGGTGATGATAGCTTGTTTTCATTTCATATTCTAACTCCCAGGTCATTTCCTTAATATTGTGGTTTCTCCACAAATCTTTGACTTGAGGTATACCCTTTGAGTGTAGAATATGTTCCTTCTTATCCAAGATTTTAATAGGTACCTTTTCATACGTTAAATTTTCTGCTATCTCGTCTGGTTCTAATTCAATAATGTGATTCGGGTCTTCCACATATTTACGTAACATAGATATGTGAAAAACGTTATGAACACAAGACATACTTGGTGGTAAGGCGAGTCTATAGGCCACAGTTCCTACTCGATCGAGGATTTCAAATGGACCAATGAATATAGAGTTGATCTTTCCTCTCTTTCCAAATCTCGTAACTCCTTTCCATGGAGTAACACATAATAACACATGATCTCCAACATTGAACTCCACGTTTCTTCGATGAAGATTAGCATAACTCTTTTGTTGATCTTGTGAAGTTTGTATACGTTGTCGGATCATTTGAATCTTTTATATTGTCATGCGTACCAATTTTGGTCCCAACAATGTTGCTTCACCCACCTCATCCCAACATACTGGAGAATGACACTTTCGTCTATACAACTCCTCGAATGGAGCCATGTCTATACTTGCTTGATAACTATTATTGTAAGAGAATTCCGCAATGGTAAGTACTTGTCCCAACTTCCTTTGAAGCCTAGGATATAAAGTCTTAATAGATCTTCAAAAGTTTGAATAGTCCTCTCCGACTGCCCGTCCGTCTGAGGATGATATGCAGAACTGAATTGTAATTCGTGCTCATAGCTTTCTGTAAACTGATCCAAAACCATGAAGTGAATCTTGGGTCTCGATCAGAAACTATGGATATTGGTATACCATGCAGTCTTATAATCTCATTTATATATATACGATCAAGACGTTCAAGTGAATAAGTTTCTCATATAGGTAAGAAATGAGCAAACTTGGTTAATCTATAGACAATTACCCAAATTGTATCTATGCCTTGAGAAACTGTAACGATCGAGAAATTTGTAATTTAATTTAAATTTTTATTGAATTAAATAAATATTTTAAATAATTTATTTGTTGAGAAAAATAAATAATTGATGAATTGTGGTGAATTAAATTAATTAATGTTAATTAAATTGAATAATGGTAATTTTAACTGATGGATTTAATTTAAAGAAATAATTAAATTAAATTAATTATTTAATATTTAAGAGAGTAATTAAATTAAATAAATTGTTTAATTTAATGTAAATAAATTAAATAAAGTGATGTGTCTAATTTATTAATTAAATTAGATATATAATTATTTATTAATTATAAGTATAATGATAATAAGAATTTTATTATTATAAGTTATTTAAATGAGCTAAACTAAAGTTATTTAATTAACTAAATTAATGGTGTGACATGAAAACTATATGATATAAATAATATAATAATAATCTAGTGTTGGGAATATGTGCTTAGCCAAACAAGGCCTTGTGGCCTTTGGCTTATTCCAACTGACGTCTTTTATTTTTCTTTAACGGAAGAGTACGTGGGGTGGCCAATTTTTTTTATAAGCGTCTTATTTCTTTGCCTAAGGCTAAACTAAGTTCAGAGAAGGTTTGAGAGAAGAAGAATTACAGAGGGTTTGCAAGAGAGAAGAAAAACACTGAGTTTTTGGAGATTGGTAAGAGAAAGAAGGGGAATTACTAAACCTAGTCACCATCTTTTGTAGCATACAATCAAAGAGAAGGTATAACTTACTTCAATTCTAGTTTTTTGATAATTTTGTGGAATTGATACAAATACATGTATATATATATATATATATATATATATATATATATATATATATATATATATATATATATATGATCTATAATCTGTTAATCCTCGTTTGTGGGTGTTATTTGATGATTAAAGGCATAGAATAGGGTTGTAGTAGAAGGTTTTATATTTATCAGTGTTTGTGTTGTTGGATATGGCTTGGAAAGTACAAATTTTCATGATCAATACTTGTTATAATCTGTAATTTGTTGGTGGTTTATGTTAGTATGTTAAGAAACGAAAGCGGCGTAGTTTAAATCATATCAATTGATTAAGAAACGAGTTCGTGGCGATCAAATTCGTTAAAAGTGTAAAAATGAAGAAATTTGAAAAAAATATAGTTTGATTCTTCAAATTGATATTTAAGTAATGTTTTTGTATATAGAATGGTGTTTAGCATGTATAATTACAATATGACAAAGTGTTAGGTGTTGAATTTGGGAGAAATTCTGTAGAATTGGGATTTTTGGTCTATAACAGAGTATTAGTTCGCATCTGTAGAAAACTGGAACTGAGGCATCGCGCGGGCGCGTTGTTTGGCGCGCGGTTGTCGCGCGGGCGCGCAGCTTATAGGCGCGGGCGCGCTGCGTCGCGCGGGCGCGCGGTTACTCAGTATATTACTCGCGCGGCCGCGCGAGTAGCCAGTCTCAGACAATGAAGTCTGCTTAATTGCAGGTCATGTGTAATGGACTTATATTAGTTTAGCATGCATGTTAATAATGTTAAGACACAATATTAACTACAATAACAAATTGTCATGCGTTGTTATATACAATGTAAAAGAATTTAAGTGATTACTTGAATAAGTTGTGTAATGAACCAAATGTGATGTTTTTAAAAGCTAAATATAAATGATAAGGTTTATAGTATGATTTCAGAATCGTTAAGGTGTTAACCATCGTGGTTAGGAGCTAGGATAGGGTTATGACTTAAATGATGGTTTAATACCCATAGTGTTAATATTCATACAACTAATTGTTGTTGCGATTGTAATGATGTGTGTAGGGTAATTGGAGATTATATTATACTTATGTAGCTTACAAACAAGGCAAGTTCTTTAACTCTACTCTTATAATAATTGTGCAAGTTCCTAAACTTTAACTCTTTTTATTGAGCAAGCCTAATCTATCTTGCGTATGTTTGTACAAGCTCTTGTAACCTAATTCTTTACCTTGAGCGAGTTTTACTTTTCTAAATCTTGATATTATTATTCAAAACATATATTGTTCTAATACATCGATTCAAATGAGATTGTTCTAACACTTTTGGTTGTATCATTTTGCTTGTATATCGTGTTTATTCAATTACATATATTGTTGAAATCCGATCATTGACTTTGATAGCCTTGTTCAGTTATACATTCTTGTATTAAACCTTTATTGATGGGAACTAAATAGTGTTCTAAAATTCTAGAAACACTGACAAGCTAGTTCCAAACTAAACTTTCTTTAGTGCGGAAACTCTAAATTTAAACTGAGACGAACAACCCTAACATAGGGGATTTTGTACGTGTAACGTTTAGATGTTTGTCCACAATACATGGTACAAAGGGCTGATCCCCCTAAGTACGTTAAGAAGAGTCTGTACAGTCTAATGACTGTTAAGGTTAAGGTAATAATACCTAAATACTAGAGATATAGTTCGTGGTCCTAAGACCCTCAGCTAATTAAAGTTCGAACTTGTTTCCTATTTTTGATTCGTAGAACAAGTTCATTATTGTTCAGCATTCGTTGTTCATTCTCATGTTGTTATTACTACTCTTTATATCAGTGAGCAATTGTTTGCTCACTCTTGCAATTAACAATGCAGCTAAAGTAGAAAGAGTTGATGAGCCATCTACCAGCAAAGGAAAGGGCAAGATGTCCAAGTGATGAAGAATTATTTAGAATTTATTTAAAACGCATGATGTTATAAGACTTGTTTTCTTTTATAATGTATTCCACAATTGATGTAATAATTTTAAGGTTAGATTACCTGGGATTGTTTTTGAGATGTTGATGTAACCCTTTAATGGGAGAGATTAATGTTAAAGTTATTTAAATTATGTCTTTATCCTTTATCATGGGTAGTTAGATGTAATTATTTTGATAGTGAGCACCAAATTCGGTGGAAATGAAGTACCCGAATTTGGGGGTGTCACAGGTTGGTATCAAAGATTTAGGTTATAAACCTTAGGTGGGAAAACCTTAGGAAGTAGACTTTAAGGAAACAGAAAACATAGAGGTGTTTAACTCTTATTGGGTTTTAAGGAATGGATTAAGGCATCCATTGAAGCTAAACAATAAAAGACATTATGTGCTATGTGTTAATAACTTATGTGCTCGCCAATATCGATAATGTTAAGTAAAGCTTAAAATATTTTGTTGTCAGGATGTCTGGCGAAGGAGGATCCAGTCCAGCTAGGGAGGTGATACCTCAGTTACCTAGAGATGATGAACCCCGGGATATTCATGTAGTGCGGGAACAGTTGATCCAGGAGGATGAGCCTGTGACCGATCCCTAGGAGGATAGTCCTGAGGAGATAGAGGAGGATGATGATGAGGAAGAGGATCCTGTGGAGTTTCCACCAAACTTCGTATTGGCTGAGATGTATGATGCTCTGTATGACTGTAACATAGAGTTACAGGACGAAGTTGAGGAGCTGAAGGAGATGGTTGAGATGCATCATGCTTCGTTAGAGCAGAAGGATATGGAGATTCAGGAACTTGACTCAAAACTTGAAAACACGAAGTGGGACTTAGTTCATACCAAGGGTTAGCATGAAGACCTATTGGTAGTAAACGAGAAGATGAAGACTGACATAGAGAAATTAAAAGATGACTTCAAAGAGGAATCAGCTAAGCGTACAAGAGCAGAGGACACTTGGATGAAGGCGGCTCAACGTGCAGACCGTGCGGAGGCTAAAGTCCAAGTGAAGAAGGCCAAGATGAACGAGATGGATTATGCTTTTAACTCTGCGATTGATAGGGCCCAGGATCGAGTCTATTATTATCCACCTCAATTTGAAGACTCGCCGTGGGTCATGATGGATCGTAGAACAACGTATCGTATTATGGAGGAGGAACGTCGAGAAGCCTTACGACGTCTTACGACGTCTTAATATGCGTAGATAGAAATAAGGGTGATAATAGTATGTGGATAATTATGTGAATAAATAAACTGTGAATCCCTTATTTAAGATGAATAAAGGGATAGTATGAGTATGTAATCCTAGAACTTGTCTAGTTTAGGAAATTGAATGTTAATAGCAGTTATGCTATCCTTAGCATGTTTTAAAAACGTTATGAATAAATAAAATATTAGAGTTTATTTGAAATGTTATGTGGTATAGCTTTAATCTTAGAATGTTTAGAATTAAACTTTAAAACATTCAGGGAATTGAATAAATGAACTAATAAGCGTATATTTTAACAGAAGATGCCTCCTAGAAGAAGACAACCACGTTAGTAAGCACCTCCGGAGGGGTCTACTAATAATAAAAACGAGACCAACTCTAATCCGGTTCAGCAGTTGGTAATTCTGTTGACGGGTGCACTTGCGAATCAACCGCAAGCTCAAGTCACGACCTTTAAGGAATTCAAAGCGGTTGGACCGCCAGAGTTTCAAGGGTCTATGAATCCAGTGGAAGCCCAAACCTGGATCATGGAAATGGAGAAAGTGTTCGACGTAGCTAGAGTTAATGAGGATTTGAAGACTGCGTTCGCAATGTTCATGCTGAAGTCTGAAGCTAGCTACTGGTGGCAGGCAAATAAGGTTTGGGGAGGACAAGGAGTGATAACATGGGATAGATTTAAGGAGATGTTCTTTGAAATGTACTTTCCAGCGAGTTCTCGGAATCAGTTACAAGTGCAATTTCTAGAGCTGAAGCAAGGAACAATGACGGTGCCTGAATATGCTGTGAAGTTTAACGAGTTGGCAAGGTTTGCCACTTATCAAGTTAATACCGACGAGCGTAAAGCGAGAAGGTTCGAACAAGGATTGAAACCCTGGCTGTATAGCAAGGTTTCGATGTTCCAGCTGAATACATTTCCAGCTGTACTGGAATAGGCAATTATCGCGGAAGGTGGAAGCGATGCTTTGACCAAGTACAACTAAGAACAGAAGAAGAGGAAGAATGATAGTGAGAATAAGGCTGGTGGAAGTAATGTTTGAAGTAACAATCAGAAGAGGAAGTGGAACGAGAGTTCGACTACGGGGGGACAGCAGGGAAATCAGCAGAAGAAAAAGTTTGAAGCTTGTGCGACGTGCGGGAAGAACCATACTAGGGTATGTTTGAAGGGAAAGAAGGTGTGTTTTAACTGTGGTCAGGAGGGACACATTGCACCGAACTGTTTTAGTCCGAAGAAAGGAGCATGCTTTACCTGCGGTTCAAAAGACCACATGGCTCGTGATTGCCCTAAGAAGCCAGAGGGAAGTACAAGTGGTGGAAAAGGAAACAACAACGGTGGTGGTGCATTGACTATCACTGGACCAGCACAGTCAAGCTGACCTACTGTAAGAACTTTCAATATTACCGTGCAGGATGCTGTACAGTCTAAGGATATGGTGTCAGGTATCATTCCGATTAATGGTATTAATGCTTATGTACTGTTTGATTCGGGTGCTACTTGTTCATTTATATCCAATGAATTTTCTCAGAATTTAGATTTGCCTCAAGAAGAATTATAATTTCCTTTAAGTATAGAGATTGCGAATAAGGAAGTGATTCCTGTCAGATATATATATAGGAATTGCCGAGTGGTTCACGAGATGAGGGTAAATTTGATACCATTTAGACGTGGTGAGTTTGATGTTATCCTAGGAATGGATTGGTTATTCAATCACGGAGCAGTAATTGATTGCCAAAGAAAATGTGTTAACCTTATGACTCCGTCAAAGGTTGTGTTTAATAGCAGCAAGCCACCTCAACAATCAAGTTGTCTGACGGTGATGCAAGCCAAGAAGTTGTTAAGACAAGGATGTGTAGGATACCTAGCCTACATAGTTGATACACAGAAACAGAGTGCAAAGTTAGAAGAGATACCGATTATAAAAGATTTTATAGACGTATTTCTAGATGATTTGCCAGGTCTTCCGCCGGATCGACAAATTGAGTTCGTAATTGACTTACTACCAGGAACGGCCCCGATATCTAAAGCACCATACAGAATGGCCCAGGTTGAAATGGAAGAGTTGATGGTGCAATTGGAAGAGTTGCTCGATAAAAAGTATATTCAGCTGAGTGTTTCACCATAGGGAGCGCTGGTGTTGTTTGTTAAGAAGAAAGACGGATCGATGCGGCTCTGCATTGATTACCGAGATTTGAATAAGGTCACTATTAAAAATAAGTATCCATTACCTATAATCGACGACCTGTTCGATCAGTTGAAGGGTACGAGGTGCTTTTCAAAGATAGACTTGAGAAGTGGTTATCATCAGTTGAAGGTGAGGCCAGAGGATGTACCTAAGACGACATTCAGAACTCGGTATAGTCATTACGAGTTTCTGGTTATGTCATTTGGTTTAACCAATGCACCTGCAGCGTTCATGGATTTGATGAACAGGGTGTTTAAACCATTCTTAGACAAATTTGTGGTGGTGTTTATTGATGATATCCTGGTGTATTCTAAGACCAAGGAGGAACATGTAGAACACTTAAGAGTGACGTTGGAGACATTGAGAAAAGAGAAGTTGAACGCAAAATTTTCAAAATGTGAGTTTTGGTTGGAACGTGTACATTTTCTCGGACACGTTATTGATAAAGACGGAATATTGGTAGATCCATCAAAAGTTGAAGCGGTAGTAAACTGGGATCAGTCGAAGTCACCGTCAGAAGTAAGGAATTTCTTAGGATTGGCAGGTTACTATAGGCGTTTTATTCGGGACTTTTCTAAGATTTCGACCCCGTTGACGAATTTAACCAGGAAGGCGGTTAAGTTTGTTTGGACGGAGAAGTGTGAGGACAGTTTTCACGAATTGAAGAAGAGGTTGAGCTCAACACCTGTGTTGTCATTGCCTGATAATACAGGGAATTTTGTGGTGTATAGTGACGCATCGCATAAAGGACTAGGCTGTGTGCTTATGCAGAATGGCAGAGTTATTGCGTATGCATCACGATAATTGAAAGATTACGAGAAAGGGTATCCGACTCATGACTTAGAGTTGGCGGCGGTGGTGTTTGCCCTGAAAATTTGGAGACATTATCTTTATGGAGAGAGGTGTGAGATATATACTGACCATAATAGTCTGAAGTATATCTTTACACAAAAAGATTTGAACATGCGACAAAGAAGGTGGTTAGAGCTGATTAAGGACTATGACTGTGAGATTTTCTATCATCCCAGAAAGGCGAATGTTGTTGCTGATGCCTTAAGTAGAAAGGGACGGGAGAAGTTAATGATGTTGACAGCTTATGAGAAGTTAGTGTCGAAAATGGCTAAGATGGAGTTGGAAATTAAATATCCGACAAAATTCGACGAGAAGTTATTCTAGATAGGAAACAATTCAACGTTGGTAGATAAAGTGAAGAATGCATAACTTCAGGATGAAGACTGCGAAAAGATAAAATAGAAGATATCTCAAGGGGAGGAAAGCAAATTCAAAATCGATTTAGACAGGTTACTTCGATTCGAAGGGAGAATTTGGGCTCTGCCAGTTTCGAAAGTTAAAGAGGATATTCTAAATGAAGCTCACAACTCAAGATATTCGATTCACCCTAAAAGTACAAAGATGTACCAAGATCTTAGACATCATTTTTGGTGGCCGAATATGAAGAGGGATGTGGCTGAATGCGTGGCAAAATGCTTAACGTGTCAGAAAGTTAAAGCTGAACATCAAAAGCCAAGCGGATTGTTACAACCGTTGGAGATACCAGAATAGAAGTGGGAGCATATCATAATAGATTTTGTGGTAGGTCTTCTAACGACCCAACATGGTTACGATGCCATTTGGGTGATTGTCAACCGACTGATGAGGTCGATACACTTTTTGCCGATCAAGCTTCGATTTACCCTAGATCGGTTAGCAAAACTGTACGTGAAAGAAATTATTTCAAGACACGGTGTACCTATGTCCATTGTATTAGACAGAGATCCACATTTCACATCCAATTTCTAGAGACGATTATAAGAATGTTTAGGAACTCAGTTGAGAATGAGCACAACGTACCATCCTCAAACCGACAAACAAAGCGTGAGAACCATCCAAACACTAGAAGATATGCTCAGAGCATGTATTATGGATTTCAAGGGAAATTGGGATGACCATCTACCATTGGTAGAATTTGCTTATAATAATAGTTATCACGCGAGTATTGACATGCCGCCTTACGAAGCATTATACGACAGGAAATGCAGAACTCCGTTATACTGGGATGAGGTAGGTGAACGTCAGCTAATGGGTCCAGAATTGGTACAACAGACTATCGAGATCATCAACGTGATTCGAGCAAGATTGATAGCTGCACAAGATAGGCAAAAGAAATATGCCGATCAACATCGATAAAATAGAGAATTTGATGTCGGTAGTTATGTTTTCTTGAAAGTGTCTCCCTGAAAGGGGAAAAATCGATTTGGCAAGAAGGGAAAATTAAGCCCTAGATTTATAGGACCTTTTGAAGTGCTTCAACGAGTTGGTGAAGTAGCGTACGAGGTAGCTTTACCTCCGGAGTTGGAGCATATTCATAATATTTTCTATGTCTCAGTATTGAGGCCATATAAGCTTGATTATAAGCATGTTATCGAATATGAGCCATTACAGTTTGAGAAAGATTTGTCATATGAGGAAGTCCCTGTTCAAATTGTTGACAGAAAAGAGCAAGTACTGAGGAATAAGGTAATACCTTTTGTTAAGGTAATCTGGAGGAACCACAATGCTGAGGAAGCTACGTGAGAACTTGAAAGCGTTATGATGAAGAATTATCCTCAGTTGTTTACTTGATTTTGTATAGCGATTCTGGGGACAGAATCTTGTTAAGGAGGGAAGAATGTAACGAATAAATTTTTCGAGTTGTGATTCTGGGGACAAAATCCTTTTAAGAAGGGAAGGATGTAACGATCGAGAAATTTGTAATTTAATTTAAATATTTATTGAATTAAATAAATATTTTAGATAATTTATTTGTTAAAGAAAATAAATAATTGATGAATTGTGGTGAATTAAATTAATTAATGTTAATTAAATTGAATAATGATAATTTTATCTAATGGATTTAATTTAAGGAAATAATTAAATTAAATCAATTGTTTAATATTTAAGAGAGTAATTAAATTAAATGAATTGTTTAATTTAATGAAAATAAATTAAATAAATTGGTGTGTCTAATTTATTAATTAAATTAGATATATAATTATTTATTAATTATAAGTCTAATGATAATAAGAATTATATTATTAGAAGTTATTTAAATTAGCTAACCTAAAGTTATTTAATTAACTAAATTAATGGTGTGACATGAAAACTATATGATATAAATAATATAATAATAATCTAGTGTTGGGAATATGTGCTTAGCCAAACAAGGCCTTATGACCTTTGGTTTATTCCAACTGACGACTTTTGTTTTTCTTTAACGGAAGAGTACGTGGGGTGGCCAGTTTTTTTTATAAACGTCTTATTTCTTTGCCTAAGGCTAAACTAAGTTCAGAGAAGGTTTGAGAGAAGAAGAATTACATAGGGTTTGCAAGAGAGAAGAAAAACACTGAGTTTTTGGAGATGGGCAAGAGAAAGAAGGGGAATTACTAAACCTAGTCACCATCTTTTGTAGCATACAATCAAAGAGAAGGTATAACTTACTTCAATTCTAGTTTTTTTGATAATTTTGTGGAATTGATACAAATACATGTATATATATGATCTATAATATGTTAATCCTCGTTTGTGGGTGTTATTTGATGATTAAAGGCATATAATAGGGTTGTAGTAGAAGGTTTTATATTTATCAGTTGTTGGATATGGCTTGGAAAGTACAAATTTTCATGATCAATACTTGTTATAATCTGTAATTTGTTGGTGGTTTATGTTAGTATGTTAAGAAACGAAAGCGGCGTAGTTTAAATCATATCAATTGATTAAGAAACGAGTTCGTGGCGATCAAATTCGTTAAAAGTATAAAAATGAAGAAATTTGGAAAAAATATAGTTTGATTCTTCAAATTGAAGTTTATGTAATGTTTTTATATATAGAATGGTGTTTAGCATGTATAACTACAATATGACAAAGTGTTAGATGTTGAATTTGGGAGAAATTCTGTAGAATTGGGATTTTTGGTCTATAACAGAGTATTAGTTCGTGTTTATAGAAAACTGGAACTGAGGCATTGAGCGGGCTCGCTGTCTGGCACGCGGTTGTCATGCGGGCGCGCAGTGTAAGACCCCAAATTATTAATAAATGAAATTTAAATTCCCTCTATTTATTATTTTAAAATAGTAAGGGTTAAATTGATTAATGAGGTTAGTTATGGATAAAATGCGCAAATATTTTAAATAAGCAAGTGGTTATAAAATATTCATTGTTGTCGGGGAATATTCGTTTGGTCGTGGAATATTCGAACGACGGCGCAGTCTTTTGTGGGCCCCATAACGGAAAGCGATTGGATGAAGAAAACGACAAGTATAAGTTGTTTATAAATAACGGCGTAGTTGTCACCGTTAATACTGTTGGAATACCCGGTAGTTAAAACATAGTAATACGCGTTGTTGCACAGTAGCACACTGTATTGCACCAATTATTGATTCTTACGTAAGAAAGTACTACTCAATAATGGTTACAGTAATTATTGTTCAGTATTTTATTTTATTGATTCAATAATTGCTGCGTTGATATTTTATATTACTATTGTTTCAATAATTGTCTCTACACAGTATTTTCCATTATCAGATCAATAATTCATATTATTTAAATAATATTATTAAATAACATTATTGGCAATGTCTAGAAAGTTCTGTCTAAGGAGAGGTTTGGTCATCTAATTGCGCGCCAGTAAGGAGAAATCCTTATTGGAAAGCCCCCTCTTTCTTGGGAACGGCCTGGTTGTCATAAATGTGATTTGTAATATTATTTGTGAATAATTAATTATTGATTCATATGATAAGGAAATATTTATTTTATATGGATATAAATGAGGGATATATTTTTGTGGTTAAAAATGAAGGAATTTAAGCTGAGGTGTTTTATCAATATTTTGTCGATGTGGATGTATTAAAAATCATCCGTTTGTGGATTTCGGATATCTTATGTTTGGAATTTGGAAAAACTTTCTTCTACAAAGTCGTAGAGAATTAAATTTTGTATGGAAACGCGCAAGTTTTGAATTTTTTTGATAAAAGAGCTATTTTCTATGAATTATTGAAGTTTCGGAAAATAAAATGATTTTTATTAAATTGCGGGACCCACTTTTTGGTTGGTGGATTAAACATGTGGGCTGCTGGGATGAATTTCAGAATTGGCATGCCTTGACAAGTCTTGGTCTTGGCATGCGTAAGGAAAATAAGAAAATATTAATTTATTATTTTAGTCTCCTTTGGCGTTCTAGCATTTTCCTATGAATAGAGGGCTAAGTTAGAATTGAAAATCACACCAGAAACAAGTTTTTTCTCTTTCTCTCTCTATATTATCGAGCGTATTCTTATTAGTATACTTTGAGTGTTGCTATACGGTGCAAGTTTCTGTCAGCACTATACCCGAAATTCAGTCAGAAAGTACGATTATTTTGAGGTAAGGGATGTTATTTTATTCGAAAATGATATTATTTCTTCAATATCATTATGCCGAAATATTGGTTGGAAATTTTTATCAAATTTAGAACTTTTCACGTTGGGGTTACTACTCATGAGTTACTATTCACGAGTTACTATTCACGAGTTACTATTCACCGAAAAATAAAATTTTCTTCTTTTCGTCTAAAATATCTATTCTGGGTACTAGCTTTGATTGTATCCATGTTTTGATCATTCTTAAATTTTACTTCACTATGAATAATTATAAGGTATTTTTGGACATGGATAAATCGAAATACGAATCCTTAATATTTGTTATATTGTTTCACTGGATTCGTTTTCTTTAAGATATTTTTCATCATCCTCAGTCCTAAATGATGATATTACTGAATATCTTTGGCCTGTAGTGCAAAGATGAATGATTAACTGATGAATATCTTTGGCCCGTAGTGCAAAGATGAACAGGTGTTGAGATGAACATGACCGACTGGTGATACAAATGAATATCTTTGGCCCGTAGTGCAAAGATGAATATTTGATTAAAGATGGTTATTGATTGTTGTTACAAGGATAAAATATTGATGATGGATTTTTAAATCTTAGAAGATAGTAGAACTCATTCTCTACTTGACTCTTCTAATGGTTTGCTGTTTCCGCTGCAGTTATTGATTTAAAACTTGTTGTCTATTATATTCTATTAGATTTTTCCCTGTTGAAGACTAAGGATAATTTGTTCTGTATTATCTTAGTCATAATGTTCTTTACTGGGCTAGTTGAGCTCACCATTTTCCTTTTTGTTCCATTTTTCTCAGGAGGCGAGAATGTA
This sequence comes from Panax notoginseng, assembly GCA_016801055.1. Lineage (NCBI taxonomy): Eukaryota > Viridiplantae > Streptophyta > Magnoliopsida > Apiales > Araliaceae > Panax > Panax notoginseng. The sequence goes on along the minus strand of CM029021.1, from coordinate 60,338,643 downwards.
GCAAGTTCTAGTCGGGGTATGGAATGATGGTTCTAGAAGTTATTTTAGTAGTCCTCACCATTTTTGTGAAATAATGTATCAATAATTGTAATGAAGACTTATTTGAATGTGGATATTAAAAGTAATATGCACACAAGCCAATCATATATGATGATAAAGCATATACTTTGTAACAATCTTATTCATTTATTAATAAAAAGTATTTATTTATTAAAGGCTTTTAATTATCTACATGATGCTGTTTTATAATATGTGATAAACCCATAGTTTTAAGCAATGATTTTAGAATAATGATGATGATCATTCTAATGAGATCTAAATTCTTAGAAAGCTTAAAACTAAAATAGTTCCCAATCGTTGGATTACTAAATTGGGGATTAGTGAATCCGGATAGATTGGTACATACGTTACTTGCTCATTGGATGAGGATGATTGATCTCATAATCATTTGTGTGGAGACACTAAAGCAAGTATGTAGGTGCTTATTAGAGAATAAGTTCACTGAACGTGGCTCGCTAAGGAATACCTAATGGAGTTTTACTTGCCTGTCAATAGGAATTCCTGTAGTGATAGTAGTACAAGTGATCCTTGGACTTGAGATCATCATAGTATCTTGTGTATGATGAGTTATACTTTGACTTATTCCTTAAGACCCTTAGGGTATATCAAAGGGTATGCTTGGGTATAATAAGTTGTACATGGAGATAATGTATGATCAATAAAGAATCTACCACTTCTAGTAAAAGAAGAGAAATGTCCTATGTGATTCGATAAATGACAACCTAGTAGTCCTTGGCCAAGGCAGAATGAAATTAGAAAGGAGTTTCTAATTTGCATTATTTGGGGTTGTGCATTTAAGAGTCGAAATACATATAATTAAATAAAATAAGACTTGACAGTAATTCCATGTCTTATATTTAATTGGGACATTGAATGGTGGAAGGATTGAATTGTACGGTAACTATTTACTCAAAGGTTCTTTTATGATTAATGTTGAAATCTATATTATCTGGAAAGTCGTTGATCGCTAGGGAGGCTTATCCCTATTGTAGAATAAATATTATTTATTTAAATAAATTAATAGTTTAATTTATTTATTTAAATAAGATTAGAATTGTTCTAATTGATTTATTCACAACCGGTTTAATATGGAGAACCTAAAGGGTCACACCATAAAAGGAAGAATAATTATTTAAGAAGTTAATGGCATAATCGTAATAATATGTTAAGTATATTTAATTTAATCTATGGTGATAGAATAAATTAAATAGTTTAATATTTATTATTTAATATTTTAGAAATATTAAATATAAATTAATAAGAGGAGTCTTATTAATATTATTACAATTATTATTATTTTAATTTCTAAAAGAGTTTAGGAATTAATTTAATATAAGTACTCTCATTTATTCCTAATAGGATTAGGAGGGAAAATTAGTTAAAGGAGTTTAATTAATTATCCCTAATAAGATTAGGGAGCCCATTTAATTAAAAGAGTTTAATTAAATAAATAATACCTTATTTTTAATAGGGTTACTTGATATCTTTATAAGAGGAGTCTTATATCAGATATCAAACATATGTTATTCCAATGGTTGGAGAGTACGCTCTTTTCTATAGAGATAGAAAATAAGGGTTTTGCCAAATACCCATCTTCTTGAATTCTTCTTCTTCCTTGGTGGATCACCTCTAGAGGCCAAACACTTGGGTGGCTAACGTTGATCAAAGGAAGGAACCAAACCCGGTGGATTCAAGTTGGACACGAAAAGGATTTGGAGGTGAACTTGTACCTGAGGAAGCTCAGATCTTCAAGGGTATGATTCTCGCCCTTTATTTTTCGTTTAATTAATAATTGCACATAAAGGATGATCCGGGTATATGGTTTGTAAAATTTTAAACTCTGATTTTTACACGTTTTCGCTATTTTTGCAATTTGATTGCGTTCATGAATATTACAAACCTGACAGATATTGTCTAGATGACAATATTTGTATTTAAACTCACAGTTCTTATATTGTAACAGTAAAGATGTAGTTGTTTCTGTACCATGTATTTTAGCGACTCAGAATGGGTGTTGTATACCTATTTTGGGGGCGTCACAGTTGGTATCAGAGCTTAGGGATATGATCTCTGGCGGAGATCGGAGAATAGAACTAGGAGGGGAGAGACAAATAAATCCTTCGCTAGTGTGTCCTACCTAAGCTTATTTATTGGTCAGTCATAATAAAGGGGTATTATGTGATTTGTTAATTTATTTAATTAACCCTTGTTTTATGGCAGTATTTGAGAATGTCGACTGAGAATGTTAACAGTGGAGTAAATGAGATCGTGGAGACACCGGTGCTTACCAACGAGGAGAACGTGCAACAGGCTGGCAATGTTCCTCCTGTGAACAACACCAATGAGCAGATGATGAACGATGGAATGTTTAGAAGTTTTTTGCAATTCATGCAAAACCAGATGAGGGAGACTCGTGTTCAAAATACAGGAGAAAATGATAACAATTCACGGTTTGTCACAGCCAAACAGTTCAAAGAATTGGGACCACCAGAATTTAAGGGAAAGCCGGATCCGATCATGGCGGAAACGTGGGTCAAGCAAATTACCAAGATATTCGATGTCTTGGGATGCACGGAGGAACAGAAGGTTCCATTCGCCACCTTTATGTTCCGTGGGGAGACAGACTACTGGTGGGAGTCTGTGAAGCGTACCCATCCAGCCGCACTCAGCATGTCTTGGGAGACATTTCAGAAACTGTTCAATGACAAGTACTTTCTTGAAAGTATTCGTCATATGAAGGAGGTAGAGTTTATTAGACTGGAGCAGAATAACATGACGGTGTCTCAGTACGAGGCGAAGTTTGCAGAGTTGTCCAGGTTTGCACCTCATTTGGTGGAGAATGAGGAACGTATGACGAGGATGTTTTTGAGAGGTTTGAAACCCGGCATACGTTAATATCTCATTTCTCATAAATTTTCTCTCTATTCAGATGTTGTCAACAGGGCTCAATTATTAGAGCGAGATAACGAGTACGGTCAACTGAGGGACCACAACCAGGATCATATCGGTGACAGCAGTCATCAGAACAATGATAACCAGCGGAGAAAGAAAAATACAGACAAGAACGGAAACCACTCTGGTGGTAATCGTGGCTATGAAAATAGAAGAAGCGAGTCGGGAGGAGATTTTAAAAAGTGGAGATTCAATAATGACAATACGAAGACGTCAGCACCGGCAGCAACTGGTTCCAAGGGAGGAGAACGACCACCGGTTATATGCTATAAGTGCGGAAAAGAAGGACATATCAGCCCAAACTGCCCATAACAGTTTAAGGTGTGTTATAATTGTGGAAAGGAAGGACATATCGCTCGAGATTGCACTGTAGCAAAACCAAGTCCAGCGGGGATGGTGACTCAAAAAGTTGTCCCAGAAAAGATGAAGTCAACGGTTCCTGGAAGAGCGTTTGTCGTGACTGGTCAACATGCAAAGAACCCAAACGAGGTGATCACGGGTAAGCTAATCATAAATTCATGCGAAGTTTATACCTTATTAGATACCGGTTCTACCTATTCTTTTATCTCTCCTGCTTGTGCTCAACGTTTAAACTTGACCCCGGAGAAGTTAGACTTTGATTTATCTGTGGAGACTCCGTTAGGAGAAACTTTCATCACATCCACTGTTAATAAATCTTGTTTGATCCAAGTTGGCACCATCACATTACCTGTTGACCTTATTTCTTTAAAGATACTTGCTTTTGATGTGATTTTAGGGATTGATTGGTTAACTACTCATCATGCCAAAATTGATTGTTTTCGTAAGGTTATTAGTTTTCATATTTCTAACCAACCTGTTGTACGAATTCAAGTAACTAAGCCATTAAAATCAATCACTGTTATATCAAGCCATAAAGCCATTCGTTTATTAAAAAATGGATGTCAAGCTTTCTTAGCTCATGTTATGGATTTGAATAAAGACACGTCAAATTTGAATATTATTCCTGTTGTTATTGACTTTCCTGACGTATTTCCTGAAGAACTTTTGGGTCTACCCCCGGAACGTGAAATTAAATTCTTTATTGATCTTGAACCGGGTACAAAACCCATTTCTAAAACCCCATATCGAATGACTCCTATTGAACTTCAGGAGTTAAAAGTCCAACTACAGGAATTGTTAGACATCGGTTTCATTCGTCCTAGTACATCTCCTTGGGGTGCTCCTGTTTTATTCGTAAAAAAGAAAGACGGGAGTATGCGACTTTGTATTGACTACCGAGAATTAAACCATGTCACCATCAAGAATAGGTATCCACTACCTCGTATTGATGACCTGTTTGACCAGTTACAAGGAGCACAATTCTTTTCAAAGATTGATCTTTGTTCTGGATATCATCAGCTGAAGGTTAGAACTGAGGATATTCGAAAGACTGCCTTCAGAACTCGGTACGAGCATTATGAATTCCTAGTCATGTCTTTTGGATTGACTAATGCTCCTGCGGCTTTGATGGATATGATGAACCGAGTATTCAAGGATTATTTGGATAAGTTCGTTGTTGTCTTTATTGATGACATCCTCATATATTCCAAAAACCGTGAAGATCATGAGCACCATTTGAAGCTGGTACTCCAAAGGCTGCGTGAAAATAAGTTATATGCTAAGTTAAAGAAATGCGAGTTCTGGCTTGAGGAAGTAGCATTCCTAGGGCACGTGGTGTCAAAACATGGAGTATCTGTTGACCCGGCGAAGATTGAAGCAATACAAAGTTGGGAGCAACCAAAGACGGTGACCGAAGTACGTAGCTTTCTGGGCTTAGCTGGTTATTATCGGAGATTCGTGGAAGGATTTTCTCGAATCGCTACCCCGTTAACTCAGCTGACTCGAAAAGATATCAAATTCGTATGGAGCGAGGAATGCGAGAAGAGTTTTCAAGAGCTTAAGAGGAGACTCATTTCGGCACCTGTTTTGACCATACCATCTGGTTCGGATGGATTTATTTTCTACAACGATGCTTCAGGCAAAGGGCTAGGATGTGTTCTCATTCAACGTGAGAAAGTTATAGCCTATGCCTCGCGACAACTTAAAGAATATGAGAGAAATTATCCTACTCATGATCTAGAGTTGGCAGCAGTCGTTTTCGCGCTAAAGATCTGGAGGCACTATCTATATGGGGAGAAAGTTGAGATTTATTCAGATCATAAAAGCCTCAAATATTTCTTCACTCAAAAAGAACTCAACATGCGGCAACGACGTTGGCTCGAGCTGTTGAAAGATTACGACCACACTATTCAATACCTTCCTGGAAAAGCAAACGTGGTAGCTGACGCGTTGAGTAGAAGATCATATGCAGGAACGAGTGCGATGATGTCAAGCATACACATAGAACCAACTTTAATTGATAAAGTTAAAGTTGCTCAAACCACAGACCCGGAGCTGATGCGTATGAAGAAAAAAGTGCAAGAAGGTGCTATTCCAGAAGTAAGAATCGATGAAGAAGGAATACTTCGAGTCCACTCCAGACTTTGTGTTCCTAACGATTCTGATTTGAAGTACAAGATCATGATGGAAGCACACAATACACCATTTGCAATCCATCATGGAAGTACCAAAATGTATCGTGATCTTCGACATACATTTTGGTGGAATAATATGAAGAGAGAGACTGCAAAGTTTATCTCGAGGTGTTTAACTTGTCAACGTGTAAAGGCGGAACATCAAGTGCCAAAGGGTCCATTGCAACCACTTGAGATTCCAAAATGGAAGTGGGAACACATTACTATAGATTTCGTTACGGGTCTTCCCACGATTTCTCAAGGCATAAATGCTATTTGGGTTATTGTTGATAGATTAACCAAGTCTGCTCATTTCTTACCGATACGGGAGACTTATTCCCTTGAACGTCTTGCTCGTATATACATAGATGAGATTATGAGACTACATGGCATGCCAGTATCCATAGTTTCGAATCGTGACCCAAGATTCACTTCAAGATTTTGGGTTAGCTTGCAAAAAGCTATGGGCACATATTTACGATTTAGTTCGGCATACCATCCTCAAACGGACGGATAATCAGAGAGGACTATTCAAACTCTTGAAGATCAATTAAGACTTTGTATCCTAGATTTCAAAGGGAGTTGGGATAAGTTCCTACCATTGGTGGAATTCTCCTACAATAACAGTTATCAGGTAAGTATAGGTGTGGCCCCATTTGAAGCATTATATGGACGAAAGTGTCGCTTTCCAGTATGTTGGAATGAGGTGGGAGAAGCAACGTTGCTAGGACCAGAGTTGGTACGAATGACTACAGAGAAGATCCAAACGATTCGATAACGTATACAAATGGCATAGGATCGACAAAAGAGTTATGCGGATCTTCATCGAAAGGACGTGGAATTTGACATTGGGGATCATGTATTGTTGCGTGTGGCTCCATGGAAAGGAGTTACAAGATTTGGGAAGAGAGAAAAGCTCAATCCACGATTTATTGGTCCATTTTTGATTCTTAACCGAGTAGGAAATGTGGCCTATAGACTCGCGTTACCTCTAAGTATGTCTCGTGTTCATAATATTTTTCATATATCTGTGTTACATAAATATGTGAAAGACCCAGACCACGTTATTGAGTTAGAACCGGACGAGATAGCTGAAGACTTAACGTACGAAGAGGTACCTGTCAAGATCTTGGATAGAAAGGAGCATGTCCTACGCATGAAGGTCATACCACAAGTTAAAGTTTTCTGGAGAAACCATGCTATTGAGGAAATGACCTGGGAGTTAGAAACGGAAATAAAAGCGAGGTATCCTCATCTTTTCGAAACACCAGGTACGTACGTCAATTTCGAGGACGAAATTTCATAAGGAGGGGAGGTTGTAAGACCCCAAATTATTAATAAATAAAATTTAAATTCCTTCTATTTATTATTTTAAAATAGTAAGGGTTAAATTGATTAATGAGGTTAGTTATGAGTAAAATGCGCAAATATTTCAAATAAGCAGGTGGTTATAAAATATTCATTGTTGTCGGGGAATATTCGTTTGGTCGTGAAATATTCTTCTTGTCAGGGAATATTCGTACGACAGCGCAGTCTTTTGTGGGCCCCATAACGGAAAGCGATTAGATGAAGCAAACGACAAGTATAAGTTTTTTATAAATAACGGCGTAGTTGTCACCGTTAATACTGTTGGAATACCCTGTGGTTAAAACACAGTAATACGCGTTGTTGCACAGTAACACACTGTATTGCACCAATTATTAATTCTTACGTAAGAAGGCACTACTCAATAATGGTTACAGTAATTACTGTTCAGTATTTTATTTTATTGATTCAATAATTACTGCGTTGATATTTTATATTACTATTGTTTCAATAATTGTCTCTGCATAGTATTTTCTATTATCAGATCAATAATTCATATTATTTGAATAATATTATTAGATAACATTATTGGCAATGTCTAGAAAGTTCTGTCTAAGGAGAGATTTGGTCATCTAATTGCGCGCCAGTAAGGAGAAATTCTTATTGGAAAGCCCCCTCTTTCCTGGGAACGGCCTGGTTGTCATAAATGTGATTCTGTAATATTGTTTGTGAATAATTAATTATTGATTCATATGATAAGGAAATATTTATTTTATGTGGATATACATGAGGGATATATTTTTGTGGTTAAAAATGAAAGAATTAAAGCTGAGGTGTTTTATCAGTATTTTGTCGATGTGGAGGTATTAAAAATCATCCGTTTGTGGATTTCGGATATCTTATGTTTGGAATTTGGAAAAACTTTCTTCTACAAAGTTGTAGAGAATTAAATTTTCCATGGAAACACGCGAGTTTTGAATTTTTTTGATAAAAGAGCTATTTTCTATGAATTATTGAAGTTTCGGAAAATAAAATAATTTTTATTAAATTGCGGGACCCACTTTTTGGTTGGTGGATTAAACATGTGGGCTGCTGGGATGAATTTCAGAATTGGCATGCCTTGACAAGTCTTGGTCTTGGCATGCGTAAGAAAAATAAGAAAATATTAATTTATTATTTTAGTCTCCTTTGGCGTTCTAGCATTTTCCTATAAATAGAGGGCTAAGTTAGAATTGAAAATCACACCAGAAACAAGTTTTCCCTCTTTCTCTCTCTATATTATCGAGCGTATTCTTGTTAGTATATTTTGAGTGTTGCTATACGGTGCAAGTTTCTGTCAGAAGTACGATTATTTTAAGGTAAGGGATGTTATTTTATTCGAAAATGATATTATTTCTTCAATATCATTATGCCGAAATATTGGTTGGAAATTTTTATCAAATTTGAAACTTTTCACGTCGGGGTTACTATTCACGAGTTACTATTCACCAAAAAATAAAATTTTATTCTTTTCGTCCAAAATATCTATTCTGGGTACTAACTTTGATTGTATCCATGTTTTGATCATTCCTGAATTTTACTTCACTATGAATAATTATAAGGTATTTTTGGACATGGATAAATCGAAATACGAATCGTTAATATTTGTTATTTTGTTTCACTGGATTCGTTTTCTTTAAAATATTTTTCATCATCCTCAGTCCTAAATGATGATATTACTAGATATCTTTGGCCTGTAGTGCAAAGATGAATGATTAACTGATGAATATCTTTGGCCCGTAGTGCTAAGATGAACAGGTGTTGAGATGAACATGACCGACAGGTGATACAAATGAATATCTTTGGCCTGTAGTGCAAAGATGAATATTTGATTAAAGATGGTTATTGATTGTTGTTACAGGGATAAAATATTGATGATGGACTTTTAAATCTTAGAAGATAGTAGAACTCATTCTCTACTTGACTCTTCTAATGGTTTGCTGTTTCCGCTGTAGTTATTGATTTAAAACTTGTTATCTATTGTATTCTATTAGATTTTTTCCTGTTGAAGACTAACGATAATTTGTTCTGTATTATCTTAGTCATAATGTTCTTTACTGGGCTAGTTGAGCTCACCCTTTTCCTTTTTGTTCCATTTTTCTCAGGAGGCGAGAATGTAGCAAGTACTAGTCGGGGTATGGAATGATGGTTCTAGAAGTTATTTTAGTAGTCCTCACCATTTTTGTGAAATAATGTATCAATAATTGTAATGAGGACTTATTTGAGTGTGGATATTGTCTAGATGACAATATTTGTATTTAAACTCACAGTTCTTATGTTGTAACAGTAAAGATGTAGTTTTTTCTGTACCATGTATTTTGGCGACTCAGAATGGGTGTTGTATACCTATTTTGGGGGCGTCACACGCAGCTTATGGGCGCGGGCGCGCTGCATCGCGCGGGCGCTGTTACCCAGTATATTACTCGCGCGGCCGTGCGAGTAGCCAGTCTCAGACAGTGAAGTCTGCTTAATTACAGGTCATGTGTAATGGGCTTATATTAGTTTAGCATGCATGTTAATAATGTTAAGGCATAATATTAACTACAATAACAGATTATCATGCATTGTTATATACAGTGTAAAAGAATTTAAGTGATTACTTGAAAAAGTTGTGTAATGAACCAAATGTGATGTTTTCAAAAGCTAAATATAAATGATAAGGTTTATAGTGTGATTTTAGAATCTTTAAGGTGTTAACCAGCGTGGTTAGGTGCTAGGATAGGGTTATGACCTAACTGGTGGTTTAATACCCATAGTGTTAATATTCATACAACTAATTGTTGTTGCGATTGTAATGATGTGTATAGGGTAATTGAAGATTATATTACACTTGTGTAGCTTACAAACAAAGCAAGTTCTTTAACTCTACTCTTATAATAATTGTGCAAGTTCCTAAACTTTAACTCTTTTTATTGAGCAAGCCTAATCTATCTTGTGTATGTTTGTACAAGCTCTTGTAACCTAATTCGTTACCTTGAGCGAGTTTTACTTTTCTAAATCTTGATATTATTATTCAAAACATATATTGTTCTAATACATCGATTCAAATGAGATTGTTCTAACACTTTTGGTTATAGCATTTTGCTTGTATATCGTGTTTATTCAATTACATATATTGTTGAAATCCGATCATTAACTTTGATACCCTTGTTCAGTTATACATTCTTGTATTAAACCTTTATTGATGGGAACTAAATAGTGTTCTAAAATTCTAAAAATACTGATAAGCTAGTTCCAAACTAAACTTTCTTTAGTGTGGAAACTCTAAATTTAAACTGAGACGAACAACCCTAACATAGGGGATTTTGTACGTGTAACGTTTAGATGTTTGTGCACAATACATGGTGCAAAGGGCTGATCCCCTTAAGTACGTTAAGAAGAGTCTGTACTGTCTAATGACTGTTAAAGTTAAGGTAATAATACCTAAATACCGGAGACATAGTTCGTGGTCCTAAGACCCTCAGCTAATTAAAGTTCGAACTTGTTTCCTATTTTTGATTCGTAGAACAAGTTCATTATTGTTCAGCATTCGTTGTTCATTTTCATGTTGTTATTACTACTCTTTATATCAGTGAGCAATTGTTTGCTCACTCTTGCAATTAACAATGCAGCTAAAGTCGAAAGAGTTGATGAGCCATCTACCAGCAAAGGAAAGGGCAAGATATCCAAGTGATGAAGAATTATTTAGAATTTATTTAAAACACATGATGTTATAAGACTTGTTTTCTTTTATAATGATTCTGTAATTGATGTAATAATTTTAAGGTTAGATTACTTGGGATTGTTTTTGAGATATTGATGTAACCCTTTAATGGGAGAGATTATTGTTGAAGTTATTTAAATTATGTCTTTATCCTTTATCATGGGTAGTTAGATGTAATTATTTTGATTGTGAGCACCAAATTCGGTGGAAATGAAGTACCCGGATTTGGGGGTGTCACAGAAACCTTGGGAAGACCAATAACGAAATCCATGTTAATGTGCTCCCACTTTCATTCCGGAATTTCAAGTGGTTGCAATGGACCTTTTGGTACTTGATGCTCGGCCTTGACTCGTTGACAAGATAAATACCTTGAGATAAACTCCACTATCTCTTTCTTCATATTGCTCAACCAAAATGTATGCCGAATATCATGATACATTTTGGTACTCCCAGGATGGATTGCAAATGGTGTGTTGTGCTCCTCCATCATGATTTTATACTTCAAATCAGAGTCGTTAAGAACAAAAAGTCTGGAGTTGACTCAAAGTATTCCTTCTTCATCAATTTTTGCTTCTAGAATAGCACCTTCTTGTACTTTCTTCCTCATACGCATCAGCTCCAGGTCCGTAGCTTCAACAGCTTTAACTTTATTGATTAAAGTCGGTTCTACTCATATATTTGACATTATCACGTGGGTCCCTGAAGTCTTTAATTCTATCTCCATCCTTTGTAAGTCATACAAAATGGGCCTTTGCGTTGACAATATCACACTCGTACTTGCATATGATCTTCTACTAAACGTATCAGCTATCACGTTCACTTTTCCAGGATGGTATTGAATGGTATGATCGTAATCTTTCAACAGCTCGAGCCAACGTCGTTGCCGCATTTTGAGTTCTTTTTGGGTGAAGAAATATTTAAGGCTTTTATAATCTGTATAGATCTCCACTTTCTCCCCATACAGGTAATGTCTCCAGATCTTTAGTGCGAAAACGACTACTGCCAACTCTAGATCATGAGTAGGATAATTCCTAGCATATTCTTTGAGTTGTCGTGAGGCATAGGCTATGACTTTCCCATGTTACACGAAAACACATCCTAAACCTCTGCCTGAAGTATCACTGTAGATGACAAATCCCTCCGAACCTGATGGTATTGTCAGAACATGTACTGAAATGAGTCTCCTCTTGAGTTCTTAAAAAATCTTCTCACATTCCTCGCTCTAACCAAATTTTGTATCTTTTCGAGTCAACTAAGTTAATGGAGTAGCGATTCGAGAAAATCCTTCCACGAATCTTCGATAATAACCAGCTAATGTATGACCCCAAATTATTAATAAATGAAATTTAATTTCCTCTATTTATTATTCTGAAATAGTAAGGGTTGATTTGATTAATGTGGTTAGTTATGGGTAAAATGCGCAAATATTTTAAATAAGCAAGTGGTTATAAAATATTCATTGTTATCGGGGAATATTCGCTTGGTTGTGGAATATTCTTACTGTCGGAGAATATTCGTACGACGGCGCAGTCTTTTGTGGACCCCATAACGTAAAGTGATTGGATGAAGAAAACGACAAAAATAAGTTATTTATAAATAACGGCGTAGTTGTTACCGTTAATACTGTTGGAATACCCGGTGGTTAAAGCACGGTAATACGCGTTGTTGCACATTAGCACACGGTATTGCACCAATTATTGATTCTTACGTAAGAAGGCACTACTCAATAATGGTTATAGTAATTACTGTTCAATATTTTATTTTATTGATTAAATAATTGCTACGTTGATATTTTATAATTGTCACTACGCAGTATTTTCTATTATCGGAGCAATAATTCATATTATCTGAATAATATTATTAGATAACATTATTGGTAATATCTATAAAGTTCTGTCTAAGGAGAGGTTTGGTCATCTAATTGCGCGCCAGTAAGGAGAAATCCTTATTGGAAAGCCCCCTCTTTCTTGGGAACGGCCTGGTTGCCAGTACTGTGATTCTGTAATATTATTTGTGTATAATTAATTATTGATTTATATGATGAGGAAAATATTAATTTTATGTGGATATAGATGGAGAAAATTTTTAATGTGACAATTGTTGAAAATTAATATTTTATCTTTTTCTGATAAAATAATTCATATATATTGATGGTGATATTTTTACAATGAATGTGGGATATATGAGTATATGAGGAGGAAGAGTATTTTTGTGGTATTAAATGATAAACACATGTTTTGTGTGTTGGTGGACACAATTCTTGACCGAAAATTTATTATTGACTATAAAATCGTCCGTTTGTTGATTTCGGTCAATTTCTGTTTGGAATTTAGAAAAACTTTCTTCTGCAAAGTTGTAGAGAATTAAATTTCCTATAAAAATTTGTGAGATTTGAATTTTCTGATAAAAGGGTTATTTATTATGAATTATTGAAGTTCTGAAGTTCCGAAATAATTGATTTTTAGAAGTTTTATTTATTATTTTGAAGAAAAAATGTTTTTTGGCATTTAAGTGGGCTAACCTGTGATATAAATGGGCTGAGATCAGATGTCTAGAGTTGGGCTAAGGAAAATTTGATAAATATATTAATATTATATTAAATTTTCTGCTTTGGTGTTCTAAGCATTTTCCTATAAATAGGGTGCTTAGGTTAAAATTGAAAATCACACCAGAAACACAAGTTTCTCTCTATTTCTCTCTCTATATCGAGCGTATTCTTGTGAGTATTTGATACTTTGAGTGTTGCTATACGGTGCAAGTTTCCTTCAGCACTATATCTAGTATTCCAGTTAGAAGTACCGTCTTTCCGAGGTAAGGGATGTTACTTCTTCTTAAATGATATTATTTTCTTCAATATTATTATGCCGAAGTATTGATCTGAACTTTTTATCAAATTTGGAACTTTTCATGTCGGGGTTACTATTCACGAGTTACTATTCACGAGTTACTATTCACCGAAAAATGAAATTTTCTTCTTTTTGTTCAAAATATCTATTCTGGATACTAGCTTTGATTGTATCCATGTTTTGATCATTCTTGAATTTTACTCCACTATGATTATTTATGAGGTATTTTTGGACATGGAATAGCTGAAATACGAATCCTTAATATTTATTATTTTGTTTCACTGGATTCGTTTCCTTTAAAATATTTTTCATCATCCTCAGTCCTAAATGATGATATAATTGAATATCTTTGGCCTGTAGTGCAAAGATTAATTATTTTTGATGAATATCTTTGGCCCGTAGTGCAAAGATGAATAGGTGTTTAGATGAACATGACCAACTGGTGAATATCTTTGGCCTGTAGTGCGAAGATGAATATTGATTGATGTTACATGGATAAAATGCTGATAATGGACTTTTAAATTCATAGATAATAGTAGATTTCATTCTCTACGTAACTCTTCTATGAATTATTATTTTCCGCTGCGAATATGAATTTAAAACTTGTTGTCTATTGTATTCTATTAGATTTTTTTCTGTTGAAGACTAACGATAATTTGTTTTATATTATCTTAGTCATAATGTTCTTTACTGGGCTAGTTGAGCTCACCCTTTTCCTTGTTGTTCCATTTTCTTCTCAGGAGGCGAGAATGTAGCAAGTACTAGTCGGGGTATGGAATGAAGGTTCTAGGAAGTTGTTTTAGTAGTCCTCACCATTTTTTTTGTGTAAAATATTGTACCAATAATTGTAATGAGGACTTATTTGAGTGTGGATATTGTCTAGATGACAATATTTTGTATTTACACTCACAGTTTTTATGTTGTATTAATAAAGTTGTAGTTGTTTCTGTACCATGTTATTGACGACTCAGAATGGGTGTTGTATACCTGTTTTGGGGGTGTCACAGTTGGTATCAGAGCTTAGGGATATGATCTCTGGCAGAGATCGGGGAATAGAACTAGGAGGGGAGAGACGAGTAAATCCTTCGCTAGTGTGTCCTACCTAAGCTTATTTGTTGGTCGGTCATAATATAGGGATATTATGTGATTTGTTAATTTATTAAATTAACCCTTGTTTTATGGAAGTAGTTGAGAATGTCGACTGAGAATGTTAACAGTGGAGTAAATGAAACCGTGGAGACACCTGTACTCACCAACGAGGAGAACGTGCAACAGGCTGGCAATGTTACTCATGTGAACAACACCACTGAGCAGACGATGAACGATGAGATGTTTAGAAGTTTTTTGCGGTTCATGCAAAACCAGATGAAGGAGATTCCTGTTCAAAATATAGGAAGAAACAATGGCAATGCACAGCTGGTCACAGCCAAGCAGTTCAAAGAGTTGGGACCACCAGAATTTAAGGGAAAGTCGGATCCGATCATGGCGGAAACGTGGGTCAAGCAAATTACTAAGATATTCGATGTCTTGGGATGCACGGAGGAACAGAAGGTTCCATTCGCCACCTTTATGTTCCGTGGCGAGGCAGACTACTGGTGGGAGTCTGTGAAACTTACCCATCCAGCCGCACTCAGCATGTCTTGGGAGACATTTCAGAAACTGTTCAATGACAAATACTTTCCTGAAAGTGTTCGTTATATAAAGGAAGTGAAGTTTATTAGAGTGGAGCAGAACAACATGACGGTGTCCCAGTACGAGGCGAAGTTTGCAGAGTTGTCCAGGTTTGCACCTCATTTGGTGGAGAATGAGGAACGTATGACGCGCATACGTCAATATCTCATTTCTCATAAATTTTCTCTCTATTCAGATGTTGTCAACATGGCTCAATTATTAGAGTGAGATAACGAGTATGGTCAACCGAGGGACCACAACCAGGATCATACCGGTGACAACAGTCATCAGAACAATGATAACCAGCGGAGAAATAAAAATACAGACAAAAACGACAACCACTCTAGTGGTAATCGTGGCCATGAAAATAGAAGAAGCGAGTCGGGAGGAGATTTTAAAAAGAGGAGATTCAACAATGATAATATGAAGACGTCAGGACCAGCAGCAACTGGTTCCAAGGGAGGAGATCGACCACCGGTCATATGCTATAAATGTGGAAAAGAGGGACATATCAGCCCAAACTGTCCACAACAGTTTAAGGTATGCTATAATTGTGGAAAGGAAGGACACATCGCTCGAGATTGTACGGTAGCGAAACCAAGTTCAGCGGGGACGGTGACTCAAAAGGCTGCCCCAGAAAAGTCAAAGTCAACGGTTCCTGGAAGAGCGTTTGTCGTGACTGGTCAACATGCGAGGAACCCAAACGAGGTGATCACGGGTAAACTAATCATAAATTCATGTGAAGTTTATACCTTACTAGATACCGGTGCTACCCATTCATTTATTTCTCCTTCTTGTGCTCAACGTTTAAACTTGACTCCGGAGAAATTAGACTTTGATTTATCTGTGGAGACTCCGTTAGGGGAAACTTTCATCACATCCACTGTTTATAAATCTTGTTTGATCCAAGTTGGCACCATCACCTTACCTGTTGACCTTATTTCTTTAAAGATACTTGCATTTGACGTGATTTTAGGAATTGATTGGTTAACTACTCATCATGCCAAAATTGATTGTTTTCGTAAGGTGGTTAGTTTTCATATTCCTAATCAACCTGTTGTTCGAATTCAAGCAACAAAGCCATTAAAATCAATCACTGTCATATCAAGTTATAAAGGCATTCGTTTATTGAAAAACGGATGTCAAGCTTTTTTAGCCCATGTTATGGATTTGAATAAAGACACGTCAAATTTGAATAATATTCCTATTGTTAGTAACTTTCCTGACGTATTTCCTGAAAAACTTCCCGGTCTACCCCCAGAACGTGAAGTTGAATTCTTTATTGATCTTGAACCTGGTACAAAGCCCATTTCTAAAACCCCATATCGAATGGCTCCTATTGAACTTCAGGAGTTAAAAGTCCAACTACAAGAGTTGTTGGACATCGGTTTCATTCGTCCTAGTACATCTCCTTGGGGTGCTCCTGTTTTATTTGTAAAGAAGAAAGACGGGAGTATGCGACTTTGTATCAATTACCAGGAATTAAACCATGTCACCATCAAGAATAGGTATCCGCTACCTCGTATTGATGACCTATTTGACCAGTTACAAGGAGCACAATTCTTTTCAAAAATTGATCTTCGTTCTGGATATCATCAGTTGAAGGTTAAAACTGAGGATATTCCGAAGACTGCCTTTAGAACTCGGTACGGGCATTATGAATTCTTAGTCATGTCTTTTGGATTGACTAATGCTCCTGCGGCTTTCATGGATATGATGAACCGAGTATTCAAGGATTATTTGGATCAGTTCGTTGTTGTCTTTATTGATGACATCCTCATATATTCCAAAAGCCGTGAAGATCATGAGCACCATCTGAAGCTGGTACTCCAAAGGCTGCGTGAAAATAAGCTATATGCTAAATTGAGGAAATGCGAGTTCTGGCTGGAGGAAGTAGCATTCCTAGGACACGTGGTGTCAAAACATGGAGTATCTGTGGACCCGGCGAAGATTGAAGCAATACAAAGCTGGGAGCAACCGAAGACGGTGACCGATGTACGTAGCTTTCTGGGCTTAGCTGGTTATTATCGGAGATTCGTGGAAGGATTTTCTCGAATCGCTACCCCGTTAACTCAGCTGACTCGAAAAGATATCAAATTCGTATGGAGCGAGGAATGCGAGAAGAGTTTTCAAGAGCTTAAGAGGAGACTCATTTCGGCACCTGTTTTGACCATACCATCTGGTTCGGATGGATTTATTTTCTACAACGATGCTTCAGGCAAAGGGCTAGGATGTGTTCTCATGCAACGTGGGAAAGTCATAGCCTATGCCTCGCGACAACTTAAAAAATATGAGAGGAATTATCCTACTCATGATCTAGAGTTGGCAGCAGTTGTTTTCGCGCTAAAGATCTGGAGGCACTATCTATATGGGGAGAAAGTGGAGATATATTCAGACCATAAAAGCCTCAAATATTTCTTCACTCAAAAAGAACTCAACATGCGGCAACGACGTTGGCTCGAGCTGTTGAAAGATTACGACCACACTATTTAATATCATCCCGAAAAAGCAAACGTGGTAGCTGACGCGTTGAGTAGAAGATCATATGCAGGAACGAGTGCGATGATGTCAAGTATACGCGTAGAACTAACTTTAATCGATAAAGTTAAAGTTTCTCAAGCTACAGACCCGGAGCTGATGCGTATGAAGAATAAAGTGCAAGAAGGTGCTATTCCAGAAGCAAGAATCGATGAAGAAGGAATACTTCGTGTCCACTCCAGACTTTGTGTTCCTAACGATTCTGATTTGAAGTACAAGATCATGATAGAGGTACACAATACACCATTTGCAATCCATCGTGGAAGTACTAAAGTGTATCGTGATCTTCGACAGAGAGATTGCAAAGTTTATCTCGAGGTGTTTAACTTGTCAACGTGTAAAGGCGGAGCATCAAGTACCAAAGGGTCCATTGCAACCACTTGAGATTCCGAAATGGAAGTGGAAACACATTACCATAGATTTCGTTACGGGTCTTCCCACGGTTTCTCAAGGCATAAATGCTATTTGAGTTATAATTGATAGATTAACCAAGTCTGCTCACTCTTGCCGATACAGGAGACTTATTCCCTTGAACGTCTTGCTAGTATGTACGTGAATGAGATTGTAAGGTTGCATGGCATGCCAGTATCCATAGTTTCGGATCGTGACCCAAGATTCACTTCAAGATTTTAGGTTAGTTTGCAAAAAGCTATGGGCACGGATTTACGGTTCAGTTCGGCATACCATCCTCAAACGGACGGGCAATCAAAGAGGACTATTGAAACTCTTGAAGATCTATTAAGACTTTGTGTCCTAGATTTCAAAGGAAGTTGGGATAAGTACCTACCATTGGTGGAATTCTCCTACAACAACAGTTATCAAGAAAGTATAGGCGTGGCTCCCTTTGAAGCATTGTATGGACGAAAGTGTTGCTCTCCAGTATGTTGGGATGAGGTGGGAGAAGCAACATTGTTGGGACCAGAGTTGGTACGAATGACTACAGAGAAGATCCAAACGATTCGACAACGTATACAAACGGCACAGGATTGACAAAAGAGTTATGCGGATCTTCATCGAAAGGACGTGGAATTTGACATTGGGGATCATGTATTATTACGTGTAGCTCCATGGAAAGGAGTTACAAGATTTGGGAAGAGAGGAAAGCTCAATCCACGATTTATTGGTCCATTTCAGATTCTTGACCGAGTAGGAAATGTAGCCTATAGACTCGCGTTACCTGTAAGTATGTCTCGTGTTCATAATATTTTTAATATATCTGTACTTCGTAAATATATGAAAGACCCGAACCACGTTATTGAGTTAGAACCGGATGAGATAGCCGAAGACTTAACGGAAAGCGATTGGATGAAGAAAATGACAAAAATAAGTTGTTTATAAATAACGGCGTAGTTGTTACCGTTAATACTGTTGGAATACCCGGTGGTTAAAGCACGGTAATACACGTTGTTGCACAGTAGCACACGGTATTGCACCAATTATTGATTCTTACGTAAGAAGGCACTACTCAATAATGATTACAGTAATTACTGCTCAATATTTTATTTTATTGAT
Organism: Panax notoginseng; assembly: GCA_016801055.1. Taxonomy (NCBI): domain Eukaryota; kingdom Viridiplantae; phylum Streptophyta; class Magnoliopsida; order Apiales; family Araliaceae; genus Panax; species Panax notoginseng. The sequence goes on along the minus strand of CM029021.1, from coordinate 60,319,483 downwards.
TAAATAATTGCTACGTTGATATTTTATAATTGTCACTACGCAGTATTTTCCATTATCGGAGCAATAATTCATATTATCTGAATAATATTATTAGATAATATTATTGGCAATGTTTAGAAAGTTCTGTCTAAGCAGAGGTTTGGTCATCTAATTGCGCGCCAGTAAGGAGAAATCTTTATTGGAAAGCCCCCTCTTTCTTGGAAACGGCCTGGTTGCCAGTACTGTGATTTTGTAATATTATTTGTGTATAATTTATTATTAATTTATATGATGAGAAAAATATTGATTTTATGTAGATATAGATGGAGAAAATTTTTAATGTGACAATTGTTGAAAATTAATATTTTATCTTTTTCTGATAAAATAATTCATATATATTGATGGTGATATTTTTATAATGAATGTGGGATATATGAGTATATGAGGAGGAAGAGTATTTTTGTGGCATTAAATGATTAACACATGTTTTGTGTGTTGGTGGACACAATTCTTGACCGAAAATTTATTATTGACTATAAAATCACCCGTTTGTAGATTTCGGTCAATTTTTGTTTGGAATTTTGAAAAACTTTCTTCTGCAAAGTTGTAGAGAATTGAATTTCCTATAAAAACTCGCGAGATTCGAATTTTCTGATAAAAGGGCTATTTATTATGAATTATTGAAGTTCTGAAGTTCCGAAATAATTGATTTTTAGAAGTTTTATTTATTATTTTGTAGAAAAACGTTTTTTGGCAATTAAGTGGGCTAACATGTGATATAAATGGGCTGAGATCAGATGTCTAGATGTGGGTTAAGGAAAATTTGATAAATATATTAATATTATATTAAATTTTCTACTTTGGTGTTCTAAGTATTTTCCTATAAATAGGGTGCTTAGGTTAGAATTGAAAATCACACCAGAAACACAAGTTTCTCTCTATTTCTGTGACACCCCCAAATCCTGGTACTTCATTTCCTCAAGATTTGGTGTTCACGTAATCAAAACATTCATTACTAACTACCCAATTGATAAAATTGAATAAATAAAACCTGCCCATACAGGATTAAACTTAAATAAAAATCTACCAGGTTATCTAACCTTTACAAACATTCATTCATGCGGAAATTAAATTAATATTCATTACAATCTTTAAACAAGTCTGAAAATAAATTATTCAATCTATTATAGGTCTTCAGCATTGTTTCATCTTTCCTTTCCCTTTACTGGTGCTAGGTACATCACCAATTTCAACCTTAGCTGTAAGAAATTTTACAGGCAAGAGTGAGCAAACAAAGCCCACTTGAAATAACAATAAGTAAATCAGTTAACTTTACATCATGTACCAACATTAGGTTTAATAGAACTGAACAATAGATTCTATTACTTTCTAAAAACTTTAATCAATTACTGAGGGTCTAATGACCACGAATCATGTCCACAGTTATAAGTAATTTTTCAACTTAAACTTTAACAGTCATAAGACTATAAGGACTTCACGTACTTAGGGGGATCAACCCTTCGTACAATGTATTGTGCACAATCATTTCAACGCTAAGCGTAACCTCTTATAAAAGAGTTGTTCTTCTCAGTATTTAGAATACAAGTCCGTACCAAAGTGAGTTTGGTTTGGATACATCATGGGGTAATTTAGAATTCAACGGTAATCAACTAAGGGTTAGTTGATTACAAACAACATAACTGTATACTATGGAATAATCATAGTTGAATTGATATTTATAAACTAATGTCGCCTATCTTTTTAATAGCACTTTAACACGCAAGTATACGCGTTCAATTGTAATATTCAGCAAGCAAGGATATCGTTCCCACGAGGAAATAGACTAATATTTATCAATTACTAATTTCAATGCGATTAATCCTATTTTAAACTACAAAATATTGTTTATGATTTAAAAATTAAACTTAACAAAACTAATAATTAAAATAAGAATTTCACAAGAATAACTGCAGATTTAACAGATTAAGATTACAACTTCCCTTAGTATTTCATTTAAACGAATTTACTTCCCATTTAAATCAATTAATTAATATGAATCATTATCCAAGAATGTTTTATAGAATTCACGCACTTTTTCCAAAACACGTGAACAAATCCTCCTAACTCCAATCCTTAAGACACAGAATTACAAGGAACACCCCAGTTAATCAACTCACTATATTCCTATGTGAATCAAGTTAATTAGGGTTTAACGCACAAATTCTTTCAATGGATACAAAAGACACATAGGTATATTCCTATCCTACATGCTAATCATATTAACCCTAATCAGATTATATGAACAGATGTTATCATATCCAGATCTCAATCTATACTCCATCTTCCAATTTTATATAGATTATCACAGTAATTGTTGGCCAAACAATTAATCAATAAGCAAAAGATATAATAAATAATTCAATAAAAACCAACTTTCATTCAATGGGAAGATTTAATTTAAACTACATACCAAGTTCCGTTGCAATCTTAATAAAAATTTAGTTCATAATAATAATAAAGAAAAACATCATCCAGATGAATAATCTAAACATCCCAGATAATTACAAAAGTTAAAACTAGAGAAGAAAAGAAGAAACTCTGAATTTGCTCCAATAATCTCTCTTTAATCTTCAACCCTTGCAATTCTCCTTCGTGTTTTCCTTCGTTGTTCTACCTGTAAATCTCTTGAGAAATTAAGTTGTTCCGTCTTTTCTAAAGTCTTCTCCTATTTGTATTGGTCTCCACCCTCTTTTAGATTCCTTTTTGGCTTCAAAAACCCACTTAGCAATAGAAAAACTCTCCTTTTTCCGCACATGAGCGCCTAGGCGCTCAACATAGGCCATTTCCAAGCGCCTAGGCGCTTGCTCAGGACAGCGTAATTACAAAAAATGCCACTCAGCTTTAATTTTAATGAATTTTGACCTTTTTCTTCTCCCAAATGACCAATTTATCCCTCCAGCTCCAACCTACAAGAAATAAACACAAAACACATAAAAAGATACTAAAAAATAATTAAAGATAGCAATAATTAAGTTTAATAATATCGGATTCGTAGGTATAAAATCTACTCATCAAATACCCCCAAACTTAACCAATTGCTTGTCCCCAAGCAACAAAACACAATGCAATAACTAAATATGCAATGCAAATGCAAATGCAGCTATCTACATGCCTAAAATTCCAGCTGCCAAACAGAACAAAATCTATTCATCACGCCTCAGAGAAATCACAATAAACATGCTAGTACATCATACCAAGACAGATCAATAATTTCCTAGTCAATCATCAAATCTTACCCTGTCATTACTGATATAGTGCGTGTGTGTTCAACAACAATGCAAACTAATATAAGGTTAAATACAACACATACTAGATCTCTTTAAAGGCATCATACAGTATAAACTCACAAAATTCACGAACAAGCTAGATCCAACTAAAGTCAAACATCCACCAAATTCAAGAGTCCAATCCGGGATACTTATGCTTTACTTTTCATTACGGGGGCTTTTTTTTTTTTTTTTTTTTTTTTTTTTCCCGTTTTATTGTTTTTTTTTAACCATGACTGTGCAATGTCTCATTCCATTAGGCTAACAGTGTCACCCCTTAGCGAGCTTTCGACCAACGACTCCCAGACCATATAAGACCTTAGGGCGCTAGGTTTTAAGATACCCCTTCGGGCGTACTTACTCAAGTAACAAAGGCCCCGAAACAAAACTAGTCACGGTAATTTTTTTTTTCCCCTTTTTTTTTTTTTTTTTTTTTTTTTTTTAGCGAAGCTTATATATCCCAAATTTTTCCCCCAAACTTAAGTTTTTATCGAAATTTAGTCATCTCTGCCTATTCATGTCTTTCATTCCTTCACATTAGTATTATCCTTAAGAAATTCATTATGTATCACTTTAAACTTAATCAGTCAACATAGCTGTTATTAACGTGCTATCCTTATTATATCAGTTTCAAACAGGAAAAGATTCAAATCATGACAAGAATTCACATCAAAGTCTTAACAGTCAATACTATACTTGTCTACTCAATTCCAATCTCATCATTGGCCAAAACAGACTTAAACTATCTAACAGCTGGAAACATGCAACTACCTGAATTTTTCTCTCTTTTTTTTTTCAAAAATATTCGAATGAAAACTAATGAAAAACTATAAAATGAATACTAAATGAATGCAACTGGAGCTGGAAGAAAGCACCCCCAAACTTAACATATGCAATGTCCTCATTGTATAAAAAAAACATAAGAAATTAGGCACTGAGGACTTCCCTGAAAGATCGACGCTCTATTCCTCGTCAGTATCCTCTTCTTCTTCTTCATCAACCTCATCCTCAGGGGGTAAATCAGCCGGGGGATATGCAGACAAGGGTGGAAATTGGTAGGGAGCGCCTGCTGAATTCATGCGGTCGAACATCTCTAGAAATGCTGCGCTACAGTTCTGATACATTTCTGATTGTCGCTGAGCCAAGCTATCCTGATTTCTTTCCACTCGGGTCAATCCATACTGAACTCGATTAGCCACCATCTCAATCCTTCGAGTTTGATTTCTTAATTCTTGACGAACGTCTTCAAAAAAATTTTGTGGTGGCCCAGAACTTCCAGCAGCAGTAGTAGGATTGTCATGTGACTGTTGATTAGGCTCGTCTGCAGGCTCGGGAGGCACAATAATGAAACCTAACCCTCTCGGGTGTGGTATTCCCCCTCCCCATACCTTGTACTTTTTTATCACTGAGTGGTCAATTGCGGCTAAAGGAGGTTGTGTAGCTTCTTCAGCATCCCATTTTACTCCAGCTTGTCGACATAGACCAGTAATCAAAGATGGATGAGGTAGTCCACCTGAGGTCCCTCCTTTAATTGCTCTGTCAATTGAATCATGTATAACCTGACCTACATCTATAGATTTTCCTTGTGCAATACAGAAAAGCAATGCTGCCCGTCGATTTATAACATCACTTGTATGTCTACACGGCATCAACTTGGCACAAATAAAGGCATGCCATGCTTTCCCGTAATTACTTAGTGCGGATGTAGGGAACAAAACAGCTTCTTGTTGATCTGTTAATTTCCATTGTGTTCCAGGTACACACAAGGCTTGAATGACTTCACTGTAGTCCAACTCATGATCTAAATATTGAATGAAGCCATTATTGGGTATTGTGTTTAAGCCGTAGTAAGCATTTATTGACCCAAAACTGACTTCCACTGATTTTCCGCGAACCCAAATCATGTTACCAATATGATCTTTTGCATTGGCGTAGAATTCCTTAACAATTTTAACGACCGATGAATCTGGTTGGGCTGTAAAGTTCGCCCATCTTCTACCACCAATCATTTGCAGTAACTCCCCATCTTCTACCTCTGGACATAATCCACGCTCAGGAATTAGCGTTTTACTAGAGAGTGAATTATAATATTTGTCGGACGCACTAGCACTTGTAAATCTCTTTTTGTCATACTTAGTCGATGTGCCCGAAGTCTCGCCTCTTTGCCTTTTAGTAGCCATGAGTCGTGTGTGTGAATTGCTTACCCAATAGAAGATGTTCAGAGGCTTAGTATGGGTCAATCCTCTTTATGACAATATATCAAACACTTGGTGTGCACAAATTTTGAATACTATTGGTAGGCACTCCCCCAAACTTAATTTTCACCAAATTTGTCACTAACTAAGCACACTAGTCTTCCAATGCAATACAAACAACAATTAACAGTACCCAAACCCACTTGAGCCAACACAATGAAAGAACTAACTTCAACTTACTACCTTAGCTACTCTCCAAGCAAATCCAAATAATTTATAATAAAACTTTGGGCACTTACTTGGTTATAGCCCTAATTGATGTTCCAAGCAAAGTTGTAGGAGTTTGAACACTTACGTTAGCGAGATGAGGTTAGCATGTGAGTTGGTGCCCGGATTGGTGATGATGACCCCGAATTGGTGATGAAGGATGACCATATGGAGATTAATTGCCTTTGAGTTTGGGTAGGAGATTGAGTATTTGGTTATCCTTAGTCAAGAAGAAGAAGATTATCGTGGCTAGATTAGAGGAGGAATGGGAGTTGAGTGAGTTTGAGTTGGAGTGGGAGAGCAAGAGAGTCTTTAATTTGGGTTTGTAGAAGTTGTGCCCGATTAGGGCTTTAAATTTTTTTTTTTTTTCTTCGCTGCAGTAGGAGCGCCTAGGCGCTTGGGATTACACTGGTTGGACCGCCTAGGCGGTTGGCTGCAGAATGCATTGAACGCATGTAGCGCCTAGGCGCTTGGTTTGGCCCAGACTGGACCGCCTAGGCGCTTGGGGCTCGTTGTGGCTACTGTCTGGGAGCGCTTAGGCGCTGCATGATGCCTAATTTGGGGCGCTTAGGCGCTTGGGGCGGCATCTCAGCTACTGTATTGAGGCGCCTAGGCGCTTGTTTTGTACTGGGCTTGGGCGCCTAGGCGGTTGGGAATGTCTTGGGGAACTGTTTGCTTCTTTGTGCTCCCAACCTGCATACCACAGCTTAAATTAAGACTTATTCTAAAACCATAACTAAGATAAACTACATAATTAACTAAACTAACATACTAAGAAAGAAAAACACAAACAAGATACCCTACACCACTAAGCAATTCAATAACACAAAAAATGAAGGACATGATTAGAAATCTGAGAATTTGACAAATGAATATTCTTCTATTGAGCTCATAAGTGCTTGGCTTCCAGGGGGCGCTGCCCCCTTGCAACCCCCGCCAGCTCACCGGCGAGCTGGGCAGCCGCTCGCTCACCGGGGAGCGAGACCCCCGACTGGGTAGTCGTAGTGGCCATTAGTCGAACCCGCCAAATATGAAATCTTGTTTCCTATCCTGAAATCAATTAAATATCGTGTTAGAGAACATAAGGGGTGTAACAAACCCTAAACTATAAAAGTTTAACCAGTAACGCAAATAAAAAAAAAATAATAATAATAAAATAAAAATAAAAAAAATATAACAATAAAAGTTCCTGGGATGCCTCCCAGTTAGCGCTTGGTTTATAGTCTTCAGCTTGACTTTCTTCTCTGTTCTAATCAGCAAGGTTGACCGATGTCTTTTCACGATTAACACAACCCCCATAGTAGTGCTTCAATCTCTGACCGTTGACTTTGAAATTACGTTTGGAATCCGGGTCTTCCACCTCCACAGCTCCGTGAGGATAAACTTTTGTAATGATAAATGGCCCTGACCAACGGGATTTCAATTTTCCTGGAAATAGTTTAAGCCTTGAATTGTATAATAGCACTGTTTGCCCTGCTTCGAACTTTCTTTCCAGAATTTTTGCATCATGCCACCTCTTAATCTTTTCTTTATATAACTTCGCGTTCTCGTATGATTGGAGTCTGAATTCATCCATTTGGTTCAATTGTAAGAGGCGCTTCTCTCCCGCAGCAGACATATCCAAGTTTAACTTCCGGATTGCCCAATAAGCATTGTGTTCTAGTTCAACCGGAAGATGGCATGCCTTCCCATATACTAACCTGTACGGAGACATCCCTATCGGAGTTTTGAATGCTGTACGGTATGCCCATAAAGCATCATCTAACTTACTAGCCCAATCTTTCCGACTAGGGTTCACTATCTTCTCAAGGATTCGTTTTACTTCTCGGTTTGATACCTCGGCTTGACCACTTGTTTGTGGATGGTAAGCAGTAGCTATCCTATGAGTGACTCCGTACTTAGCGAGAATAACTGAGAACTGCTTATTACAGAAGTGCGTGCCTTCATCACTAATGATTGCACGAGGAGTGCCGAATCTAGAGAAAATATTCTTTCGAATGAACTTAACCACAACCTTAGCATCATTGGTGGGCGATGCTATAGCTTCTACCCACTTTGAAACATAATCCACCGCCAAAAGTATATAGGAGTTGCTAAAAGATGACGGAAATGGTCCCATGAAGTCGATGCCCCAAACATCAAACAATTCGACTTCTAAGATCATGTTTAGTGGCATCTCTTGTCGCTTTGATATATTACCAACTCTTTGGCATCTGTCACATTTCAATGAAAACACACGGGCATCCTTAAAGAGTGTTGGCCAGAAGAATCCACATTGAAGTACCTTAGCGGCCGTTCTTTCTCCCGCAAAATGTCCACCATAGGCAGATGCATGACATTGGTGTAGAATATTCTCTATTTCAATTTCCGGAACGCACCTTCTTATTACTTGATCTCCACACTGTTTAAATAAAAACGGCTCATCCCATAAATACTGTTTCACATCATGGAGAAATTTCTTCTTCTGTTGACTTGTCAAATCTGGTGGAAACACCTTACTCACAATGAAATTTACATAATCTGCATACCATGGTATATCCATCCTTACCGCATACAGTTGTTCATCCGGGAAAAATTCATTGACCACTGTTGTGTCATCTTTCTTTAATTCTGCATTTTCTAATCGTGATAAATGATCAGCAACCTGATTTTCTGTTCCTTTTCGGTCCCTAATCTCCAAGTCGAACTCTTGTAGCAATAATACCCATCTAATTAATCTCGGCTTTGCATCTTTCTTTGTTATTAAGTACTTAATTGCTGAATGATCTGTAAACACGATCACTTTTGTCCCAATCAAATATGAGCGAAATTTATCAAATGCATAAACAACTGCTAATAGCTCTTTCTCGGTAGTGGTATAATTTAGCTGGGCATCCGTTAGCGTCTTACTAGCATAGTATATAGCGTGGAAAATTTTATCTTTTCGTTGGCCAAGAACTGCACCAATTGCAAAGTCGCTAGCATCACACATTAATTCGAACGGGATACCCCAATCTGGCGCTATGATTACAGGTGTGGTGACTAGTTTCTTCTTCAACACATCAAAAGCTTCAAGGCATGCTTGATCAAAGTTGAATGGGACATCCTTCTCCAAAAGATTACAAAGTGGTTTCGTGATTTTGGAGAAGTCTTTTATAAATCTTCTATAAAAACCAGCGTGTCCCAAAAAACTTCGAATACCCTTTACTGAAACTGGTGGCGGTAGGTTCTCAATGGTTTCGATCTTAGCTCTATCAACCTCAATTCCTTTTGATGACACTCGGTGACCCAAGATTATCCCCTCTTGCACCATAAAATGACATTTCTCCCAATTTAAAACCAAATTCGTTTCCATACACCGTTTAAGCACAAGAGTGAGATTTTCCAAACAATAATCAAACGAATCCCCAAAAACTGAGAAATCATCCATAAATACCTCAAGATTTTGTTCGACCATATCGGAGAAAATAGCCATCATACACCGTTGAAATGTCGCCGGCGCGTTACATAATCCAAAAGACATTCTGCGAAAAGCAAAAGTACCATATGGGCATGTGAATGTCGTCTTCTCCTGATCCTCGGGTGCAATGGCAATTTGGTTATAACCTGAGTATCCATCCAAAAGACAATAATACTCATGTCCTGCAAGCCTGTCCAACATCTGATCTATGAATGGTAGAGGAAAATGGTCCTTACGAGTGGCCTTATTTAACTTTCTATAATCCATACACACCCGCCAACCCGTAACTGTTCGAGTAGGGATCAATTCATTATGTTCATTTGTAACTACTGTCATTCCCCCTTTCTTTGGCACACATTGGACTGGACTTACCCATGAGCTATCTGAGATAGGGTAGATAATTCCCGCGTCCAACCATTTAATGATTTCCTTTTTGACAACTTCCTTCATGATGGGATTGAGTCTTCGTTGTTGTTCAATAGTTGGTTTCGCTTCATCATCCAATAAAATCTTATGCATGCAAATTGCTGGGCTTATCCCCTTGATATCCGCAAGAGTCCATCCAAGAGCAGTCTTGTATTGCCGAAGTACCCTTAGTAGCTTTTCTTCTTGAACCTTATCAAGTGATGTAGAAATAATAACTGGAAAGGTAGAAGAAGAACCAAGGTAGGCATACCGTAGATGGTTAGGCAATGGCTTAAGTTCCAAGCTGGGCGGTTCTTCTAAGGATGATTTCACCTTCTCATCCGGTTTTCCCCAATAATCCAGAGGTTCAAATTTTTGCAAGCATCGTGTGAACTTCGGAGCTGAATCTAGCATTTGAACCCATTCTAGCACAGTTAAATCATCAGATAAATTTTCACTTACCAATGCAGTTTTAAGAGGGTCTTCATTCACAGACACACTAAATACCTCCCTTGTCACTCCTTCAATCAGATCAACTTTAAAGCACTCTTCCTCTCCCTTCGGGAATTTCATAGCCTTGAAAACATTAAAAGTTACTTCTTCATCTTGGACTCTCATCGTTAACTCTCCCTTTTGTACATCTATTAATGTCCTTCCAGTGGCTAAAAATGGTCTTCCAAGGATAATGGGTATGTCTTTATCCTCTTCATAGTCCAACACAATGAAGTCAGCTGGGAATATGAATTTGTCCACCTTCACTAATATGTCTTCCACAATGCCCCTAGGGTATGTCACTGATCTATCTGCGAGCTGTAAAGAGATATTTGTTGGCTTTGGTGCTGGTAATCCCAACTGAGTGTAGATCGAAAGCGGCATCAAGTTAATACTCGCACCCAAATCGCACAAACATCTATTAAAGAACTGGGGTCCAATCGTGCACGGTACGGTGAAGCTACCCGGATCCTTCAACTTCGGTGGTAACTTTCTTTGCAGAATTGCGCTACATTCTTCTGTCAGCGCTACAGTTTCGAACTCCCCTAGCTTCCTCTTTCTTGCTAAAATATCTTTCATGAATTTCGCATAGCTAGGCATTTGTTCTAAAGCATCTGCAAATGGAATATTGATTTGCAGCTTTTTGAACACTTCTAAAAATTTTGAAAACTGTCTCTCTAATTTCTGCTTTTGCAATCTTTGAGGAAATGGCACAGGTGGTACAACTGTTGTTTGCTTATCTTCTTGTTGTTTTTGCACAACGTTTTCCCCAGATTTACTTTCCGAATTTCCACTCTCTTTTTCGTCATTCTCAGCAGAAATTATTTTCTTTTGTCCGTCTAAATTTGTAGTCAACTCCTTCCCACTTCTGAGTGTAACTGCCTTACAATGTTCATTTCCATCATTCCTTGGATTTTTTTCCGTATCACTAGGTAAAGAACCGGGAGTTCTAGTATTCAAAGCACTAGCTATCTGCCCCATTTGGTTCTCAAGATTCTTTATTGCAGCTGATTGGTTTTTCGTTGTGGCTTCAAACTGAGTTGCCAATCTTGCCAATAATTCTTCCATTTGTGATAGCTTGTCAGGTTGATAAGGCTGTGGGTGTTGTTGAGATTGTTGATGTGGCTGAAATCCAGGTGGATATGATTGCCTTGGAGCTTGTGCTTGAGCATGTGACTGATTACTACTCCAAGAAAAATTTGAGTTGTTTCTCACTCCTGGATTGTAACTGTTTGGATAACTGCCCTGCTGCCTATTATAACTGGAAACGAACTGGACTGATTCAGGATTTATTGCACATTGATCACTTGAGTGGCTACCCGCACATATTTCACAAATTGTTTCCATTTTCTGAACTGGTTGTACCCCAAGTGCATCTATCTTCTTTGTAAGAGCAGAAATCTGAGCTGTCACTTGAGCTGATAATGCTGTCATCGCATCCACTTCATAAACCCCTACTGTCCTTGGCTGAGTCGTTCTTGCTGTAGGCCACTGATAATTATTAGCTGCCATGGTTTCAAGCAACTGATACCCCTCATCACAATTCTTGGCCATAATAGCTCCTCCCGCTGCAGCATCTATACTCGATCTCACTGTGCTGAATAAACCGTTATAAAAAGTTTGCACCTGAAGCCATTTAGGAATCCCATGGTGTGGACATTTTCGCAATGAGTCTTTAAATCTCTCCCATGCTTCATATAGTGATTCTGAATCGTGCTGAACGAAAGAGAAGATATCGTTCCGTAACTTTGCTGTTTTTGCAGGTGGGAAAAACTTTGCAAGAAATTTCTGAGCTAGGTCGTTCCATGTAGTAATCGAGCCTGGTGGTAGTGAATGGAGCCAACTCTTAGCCTTATCTCTGAGAGTAAATGGAAACAGCCTTAGCCTTATTGCATCCTCTGACACATTATTGTACTTGAAAGTATCGCAGATTTCTATAAAGCTGACTATGTGATCGTTCGGATCATCATTCGGTAACCCTCCAAACTGACATGAATTTTGAATCATCTGTATTGTCCCCGGTTTTATCTCAAAACTTGTAGCAGTAATGGCAGGCCTCGTAATACTTGACTGAATTTCAGTAACCCGCGGCGTAGCATAATCCCGCAGTGCTTTTTGCTCTTCTTCAGCCATAGTATCTTTCTTTTCAAGTGCCTCTTTGGTTTCTTTAACCCACTGACGCAACTGTTGAAACCTTTTTTCGATGTCGTCCTCGTAAGGCAATAAATCTGGCTTCTTCGATCGCGTTTGCATACACTAGTCAAGAGCACCTGAATAGAATAGAAAAGAGAAAAACGTTTAAATTAAGATTAATTCTATCAAAATCAATAATGACAAAAATTTTAAACTAATTTCCCCGGCAGCGGCGCCAAAAACTTGTCGCCTATCTTTTTAATAGCACTTTAACACGCAAGTATACGCGTTCAATTGTAATATTCAGCAAGCAAGGATATCGTTCCCACGAGGAAATAGACTAATATTTATCAATTACTAATTTCAATGCGATTAATCCTATTTTAAACTACAAAATATTGTTTATGATTTAAAAATTAAACTTAACAAAACTAATAATTAAAATAAGAATTTCACAAGAATAACTGCAGATTTAACAGATTAAGATTACAACTTCCCTTAGTATTTCATTTAAACGAATTTACTTCCCATTTAAATCAATTAATTAATATGAATCATTATCCAAGAATGTTTTATAGAATTCACGCACTTTTTCCAAAACACGTGAACAAATCCTCCTAACTCCAATCCTTAAGACACAGAATTACAAGGAACACCCCAGTTAATCAACTCACTATATTCCTATGTGAATCAAGTTAATTAGGGTTTAACGCACAAATTCTTTCAATGGATACAAAAGACACATAGGTATATTCCTATCCTACATGCTAATCATATTAACCCTAATCAGATTATATGAACAGATGTTATCATATCCAGATCTCAATCTATACTCCATCTTCCAATTTTATATAGATTATCACAGTAATTGTTGGCCAAACAATTAATCAATAAGCAAAAGATATAATAAATAATTCAATAAAAACCAACTTTCATTCAATGGGAAGATTTAATTTAAACTACATACCAAGTTCCGTTGCAATCTTAATAAAAATTTAGTTCATAATAATAATAAAGAAAAACATCATCCAGATGAATAATCTAAACATCCCAGATAATTACAAAAGTTAAAACTAGAGAAGAAAAGAAGAAACTCTGAATTTGCTCCAATAATCTCTCTTTAATCTTCAACCCTTGCAATTCTCCTTCGTGTTTTCCTTCGTTGTTCTACCTGTAAATCTCTTGAGAAATTAAGTTGTTCCGTCTTTTCTAAAGTCTTCTCCTATTTGTATTGGTCTCCACCCTCTTTTAGATTCCTTTTTGGCTTCAAAAACCCACTTAGCAATAGAAAAACTCTCCTTTTTCCGCACATGAGCGCCTAGGCGCTCAACATAGGCCATTTCCAAGCGCCTAGGCGCTTGCTCAGGACAGCGTAATTACAAAAAATGCCACTCAGCTTTAATTTTAATGAATTTTGACCTTTTTCTTCTCCCAAATGACCAATTTATCCCTCCAGCTCCAACCTACAAGAAATAAACACAAAACACATAAAAAGATACTAAAAAATAATTAAAGATAGCAATAATTAAGTTTAATAATATCGGATTCGTAGGTATAAAATCTACTCATCAACTAACATCATGCTTTAGGAATAATTTAATAGCATAATCATGGAATAATCATAACATGCATCCTCATAAACCAATAGATACACGAGCTTAATCAACAATAAATAATCTAACTCTACGAAAGTGTAAAGTTAGCAATTTGTACAATTGAAATGGAATTAAAGCGATAATGTGTTTAACGAATTCAAACTTGCAAAATGAAGTTTTGAGTTAGAGAACTTGCATAAGTATAACATAACAGTGAAAAGTAACCTTGCTGAATAATAAAGTAGAAAAGGTTAGGGAACTTGCCTCGCGTGTATGTTAAACAATTACTATTCACGATCACCCCAAGTCCTACACATACCATATGCATTGATAATACACATTATCTACACTAACATTACCTTTATGAGTTCCTTTATTACTCTTAGTATAGCTACTAACTAAGTTTAAGTTTAAACAACAACACATCTTTCATGAACATTACTTTTTAGCTTTATTACAACTACTTAAATGATCATGCCATTGCACCACGTGTACATTAACAACTTAATACAACATCCTAATACATGTTCAACATGTTATCATTAAGTTATACTAATACCCAAAGGGTTGCACTTGCATTCGTGCATCCCGACGCCCTCCGATTGGCTCCAAATACACAACAATCCTAAAGATGGCCATTTTGACAACTGTTACAGACTTCAAATTAAAAAACATAAAGAATGAAAGTTGTAGGTCTACTCTTCCTCTTTCCGAATCATCTTGAATTACCTAAATCGGAGTTCGTATGAAAACGTTATGACTATTTTACTACAGGAGGTCAAAACTGCCCAACTAGGCCACTTTTCCGGCGCCGGGGCACGGAACAGTGGCGCTGGGGCGCGAGCATCGGCGCTGGGGCGCGAGCATCAGCGCTGGGGCGCGAGCTTCAGCGCTGGGCGCGAGCTACGGGCCCATTTTTGATGTTGGGGCGCGAACCTTGGCGCCAGGGCGCGAGATTTGGCGCTGGGACGTGAATTTTGACGCTGGGGAGCCGAAACTCACAGAACCAACCCGAAAGACAGAGCAAAGCTACTGTCTAAATTATTTTTAACGACCAATGGCATCTAACACATGTATAACTTCATGAAAATTACACATAAAAGTTAACGATCATCAATATACCAATTACTAACCACTAATTAACAATATCATAGGCTAATTCTTTGAAACACTGTTATTAGATCAAAACTCCATGGTTGACAGATAAAAATACAGTGAACTGAAATTCTACTGTTATCAACCAAATTTGATTCCTTTGAAATACAAGTATGCCAACATATAAATCAATTCACATGTGTAGTTCAATTTCTCAGTATTAGCTCACAATTTGCATAATCATATACCAATTTTGTTATTTCGCAAATATACGATTCATACATGTTTTTCACTGTGAAAAATCCATTTCTTGAATACGTAATCTAGCATATAACACACACATATATATGCTAACTATAACAATTATAACAATAAAAACATGTAACATCATAACCAATTCTAGTACATGTTTTACAGATAATTTTGTAAAACTTTATACACAATGAAAAAGAAGAACACAGAGACATACAAATTCACATAGCTGTAATATAAAACATATACAATAAGGTTTATAAAACATACCTTTTGTTGTTAAGAAAACTTTGTTATTCACTATCAAAAGCTAGATAATCTCAGAACTTTTCTCTCTCTCTGGCTCTCTCTCACACTATCTCTGAAATCTTTCTCAGACAACTTCTATTTTCATTAGGCTTAAGCCAAAACAATATACGTAATTTTAAAATAAAAGCCAACGTATGTTTTTAAAACGCATAAAACCGACGCCACTCTTATTACCCTAATAATATATCAGTTACCAAATATATATATATATATATATATATATATATATATATATATATATATATATATATATATATATATATATATATATATATATATATATATTTTTATTTATTTAACTAATAATTTAAATTCAAAAGCCATAAGGCTTTGTTTGGCAAACCATTTAAAAATTAAAGAATTAATATACTTAAACCTTGTTTGGCAAAACTAAATTAAAATTACTTTAATTTATTTTAATAACTCTTTATAGCAAGGTTATTAGTCACACCTTTATTAAATTAATAAATCAATTAAACATTAATCTATTAAATTACTTTAACACATAAACAATTATAATTCATTTTACAATTATAATTTCATTTAATCAACTAATATTTCAAACTACAATTTCTCATTTAAATATTATTATTTATTTAAAATCATTATAAGCTCTCTAGCTTATTAAATTAAACTCCATTATTATAAAATCTCATAATAATTAATTTAGTTAGCTCCTTAATTATTTACTCAACAAATAATTAATTAAATCACATCAACTCAAATTGCCATATAATTCAATAAATATTTAATATTGCCAATAAATATTTAATATTTAATTATTTATTCAACAAATAATTAAATAAACCACATCACTCAAATTGAACAATTATTTATTCAACAATAATATATCCAATAAATATTTATATAAACCAATAAATATTTATAACTTACATTTAAAAATATGGAATGTTACATCATTCCCCTCTTAAAAGGATTCTGTCCTCAGAATCACAACTCAAACAACACATTCGCTACATTCTTTCCTACTTACAAAGATTCTGTCCTCAGAATCGAAGACACATATTAAACAAATAACTCAGGGTATTCTTTCAACATTTTCTCTTCGAGTTCCCACGTTGCTTCTTCAGCGTTGTGGTTCCTCCATATCACCTTCACAGAAGGTATCACTTTATTCCTGAGCACTTGTTCTTTCCTGTCGACTATCTGGATAGTAACCTCTTCATAAGACAAATCTTTCTCGAACTGCAACGGTTCGTACTCGATTACGTGCTTGTAATCGGGTTTATATGGTCGTAACACCGAAATGTGAAAAACATTATGAATATTTTCCAACTCTGGAGGTAGAGCTACCTCATAAGCTACCTCTCCAACTTTTCGCAGTACTTCAAAGGGTCCAATAAACCTCGGGCTTAGTTTTCCCTTCTTACCGAAACGAATTTTCCCCTTTCCAAGGAGAAACTTTTAGGAATACATAGCTTCCTACGTCAAATGCACGATCTTGCCTGTGTTGGTCAGCATACTTCTTCTGTCGGTCTTGAGCTGCTACCAATCTTATCCTGATGAGTTTGATAACCTCAGCAGTTTGTTGCACTAATTCTGGTCCTAACAATTGACGTTCACCAACTTCATCCCAGTACAGTGGAGTTCTGCACTTTCTGCCGTATAACGCTTCGTAAGGCGGCATGCCGATGCTTGCGTGATAACTATTATTGTAGGCAAATTCCACCAACGGTAATTGCTCTTCCCAGCTTCCTTTGAAATCCATGACGCATGCTCTCAACATATCTTCTAATGTCTGGATCGTTCGTTCGCTTTGGCCATCTGTTTGCGGATGATATGCCGTACTCATTCGCAACTGTGTTCCCATACATTCTTGTAGTCTCTTCCAGAAGTTTGATGTGAACCTCGGATCTCTGTCTGACACAATTGACACTGGAACTCCATGTCTTGCAACGATCTCTTTAATATATAGTTTTGCCAGCTGATCAAGATTGAATCTAATCTTTATTGGCAAAAAGTGTGCTGATTTTGTCAGTCTGTCTACTATTACCCAAATCGCATCGTATCCTTTCTGAGTAGTTGGAAGACCCACCACAAAATCTATCGTGATATGCTCCCATTTCCATTCCGGTATTTCCAACGGTTGAAGCAATCCGCTAGGTCTTTGATGTTCGACTTTTACTCTCTGACATGTTAAGCACTTCGCTACACATTCTGCGACGTCCCTTTTCATACTTGGCCACCAAAAATGTCGGCGCAAATCTTGATACATTTTCGTGCTCCCTGGATGAATTGAATATTTTGAGCTATGAGCTTCGATCAAAATTTCTTCTTTCAGTTCTGGTGCTGCTGGAACCCAGATCCTTCCTTCAAACCGTAGTAACCCTTCGGTGTCGATCTTGTATTTTACATCACCGCCTTCAATCAAATTCTCTTTGATTTTCGCACACTCTTCGTCTTGTAGTTGGGCACTCTTCACTTTGTCCATTAAAGTTGGACCAGCTTCTATCTGAAATAATTGTTCGTCAGATTCCTTTGGAAATTTGATCTCCAACTCCAGTTTTGTCATTGCTGAAATGAGCTCCTCCTGAGTTGTAATCAGCATCAACTTCTCCCTACCTTTCCTGCTTAAAGCATCAGCTACCACATTCGCTTTGCCCGGATGATAAAAGATCTCACAATCGTAATCTTTTATCAGTTCCATCCACCTTCTCTGACGCAGGTTCAAATCTTTCTGAGTGAAAATATACTTCAGACTTTTGTGGTCTGTGTAGATCTCACATTTCTCTCCATAAAGATAGTGTCTCCATATCTTCAGAGCAAACACAACTGCCGCCAATTCCAAATCATGAGTCGGATACCCTTTCTCATAATCTTTCAATTGTCTTGATGCATACGCAATAACTTTGCCATTCTGCATAAGAACACAACCTAACCCTTTGTGTGAGGCATCACTATATACCACAAAATTTCCTGTATTATCTGGCAGGGTTAACACAGGTGCCATACTTAGCTTCTTCTTCAAATCTTGGAAGCTCTCTTCACATTTCTCCGTCCACACGAATTTCACAGCTTTTCGTGTCAAGTTTGTTAACGGAGTGGCTATCTTAGAAAAATCTTGTATAAATCTTCTATAATAACCGGCCAGCCCCAAGAAACTCCTCACCTCCGAAGGTGTTCTTGGTTGTTCCCAATTGATTACAGCTTCCACTTTCGATGGATCTACTGAAATCCCATCTTTGTCATTCACATGACCCAAAAATTGTACACGGTCGAGCCAAAATTCACACTTTGTGAATTTCGCGTACAACTTTTCCTTTCTTAGTGTCTCCAATGTCAGATGTAAATATTCCACGTGTTCTTCTTGAGTTTTGGAATACACCAGAATGTCGTCGATAAACACCACTACGAACTTGTCTAAAAATGGTTTAAATACCCTGTTCATCAAATCCATGAACGCGGCATATCGATACTCAGAAGAAAGGTGTGAAATTAGAAGAAATACCGGTAGTGAGAGAATTTGAAGACGTGTTTCCAGAAGATTTGTTAAACCAAAAGACATCACCAGAAACTCGTAATGTCCATACCGAGTTCTGAATGCCGTTCGTGGTATATCCTCCTTCCTCACTTTCAACTGGTGATACCCACTTCTCAAATCAATTTTCGAAAAGTATTTAGCACCCTTCAACTGGTCAAACAAGTCATCTATTCTTGGCAACGGGTATTTGTTTTTAATAGTGACTTTGTTTAACTCCCTGTAATCAATGCAAAGACGCATTGACCCGTCCTTCTTCTTCACGAATAAAACTGGCGCTCCCCACGGCGATACACTTGGTTGAATATACTTCTTGTCTAGCAGTTCTTGCAACTGTACCATCAGTTCCTTTATTTCTACCGGAGCCATTCTGTACGGAGCCTTTGATATCGGTGCTGTTCCCGGCACTAAGTCGATCACGAATTCAATTTCTCTGTCCGGCGGAAGTCCTGGCAAATCTTCTGGAAACACGTCTTCAAATTCTCTCACTACCGGTATTTCTTCTAATTTCACACCTTTCTTCTGAGTATCGACTATGTAAGCTAAATAGCCCACACAACCTTGACTCAATAACTTCTTGGCCTGCATAGTCGTCAGACATTTCATTTGTCTTGGCGACTTGCTACCATAAAATACTACCTTTGACGGAGTCATAAGGTTTACACACTTCTTTTGGCAGTCAATTACTGCACCATAATTGAACAACCAATCCATTCCCAAAATTACATTAAATTCATCGAGTCTAATCGGAATCAAATCTACTAACAAGATATTCCCCTTAATGTTTACCCTACAGTTCTTGTAAACGAACCTAACAGGGATTATTTCCTTATTCGCAATTTTTATGTTCAAAGGAAAATTCAGTTCTTCTCTAGGCAATTCTAACCTCTTGGCAAATTCATCAGATATAAACGAGCAAGTAGCACCCGAATCAAATAATACATATGCATTAATATCATTGATTGGGATAATACCTGACACCACATCTTTTGATTGCACAGCATCTTGCACAGTCATGTTGAAGGTTCTGGCTGTGGGTTTGTTTGATGCTGCAGGCCCTGTAATGGCCCATGTACTTCCATTGTTACCTCCATTGCTTCTGGTTGTCCCTCCCTCCTTCTTCTTAGGGCATTCACGAGCAAAATTATCCTTGGATCCGCACGTGAAGCACGCCTTCTTCTTTGGTTGAGTGCAATTTGGGGCGATGTGACCCTCCTAGCCACAATTGTAGCAAACTCGTTTCCCCATCAAGCACGCACCCTTGTGAAATTTCCCGCATGTCGCACATGCTTCAAACTTTTTGTTTTGCTGGTTACCCTGCTGGTTTCCAGCTCCCCCGTTCCCATTCCACTTCCTCTTCAAGCTGTTGTTGTTGCTGTTGTTGTTGTTATTTCCACTGCTGCCACCTCCATTCTTCATTTCATTCTCATTCTTCTTCTTCTTTTGTTCTTGGTTGAATTTGGTCACCGCCTCTCCTCCACCTTCAGCGAGTATTGCTTTCTCCATTACTGCTGCAAATGTCTTCAACTGGAACAGGGAAACCCTACTGTACAGCCAGGGCTTCAGTCCCTGTTCAAACCTCTTCGCTTTGCGTTCGTCTGTGCTAACCTGATATGGCGCAAACCTCGCCAACTCGTTGAATTTTGTGGCATACTCGGATACCGTCATCGTCCCTTGCTTCAGCTCCAGAAACTGTACTTCCACCTGACTCTTTGAACTCTCCGGGAAATAGGTCTCGAAGAACAGTTCCTTGAACCTATCCCAGGTCATCACTCCTGGCCCTTCACGAGTTTTATTGGCCTGCCACCAATAACTAGCTTCTGCTTTCAACATGAAAGTTGCGAAAGCAGTCTTCTGCTCATCCCCTACCCTAGCGACATCGAACACCTTCTCTATTTTCATAATCCAGGTTTGTGCTTCGACTGGATTCATGGACCCACGGAATTCAGGTGGTCCAACCGCCTTGAAATCCTTAAACGTTGAGCCTTGGTTTTGAGGTTGATTCTGCAACGCTCCTGTCAATAGTGCCACTAGTTGTTGAACGGGATTCGCATCAACATTGTCGTTAGCTTCTTCGGTGGTTCTCTGTCGTGTTGGTTGACGTCTGGGAGGCATTTTCTGTTTAAAATAAAACATCTATTAGACCATTACTCAACTCCTTTAAGTATTTCTAATTAACTTGCCTCTACAAAAGAAATAACCACATAACACATAACACTTTGAGTAAAATAATAACTTTTATTTATTCATAAACTTTTTTTTTTTGAAAACATAACACAATAGCATCTCTGCTATCTACATTACTTTCCTGAACTACAAAAGTTTCAGGACAACGCCATTATTGTGACGCCCCCAGAATAGGTATACAACACCCATTCTGAGTCGCCAAATACATGGTATAGAAAGCAAACTACAACTTCAATAATACAATTGTCGTGCAAAATACGACAACACATACTGTGAGTTTAAATACAAATATTGTCTTCTAGACAATATCCACACTCAAATAAATCCTCATTACAATTATTCAAACACTATTTTACAAAAATAGTGAGGACTGCTAATACATCTTTCTAGAACCATTACTCCATACCCCGACTAGATCCTGCTATGTTCTCACCTCCTGAGAAGAAAAATGGAACAAAAAGGAAAAGGGTGAGCTCAACTAGCCCAGTAAAGAATATTATGACTAAGATAATATACAACAAATTATCGTTAGTCTTCAACAGGGAAAAATCTGATAAAATATAATCGACAACAAGTTTTAGATCAACAACTGCAGCGGAAACAACAAACCATTAGAAGAGTCAAGTAGAGAAAGAATTCTACTATCTTCTAAGATTTAAAAGTCCATCATCAATATTTTATCCCTGTAACATCAATTAATAATCATCTTTAACCAAATATTCATCTTTGCACTACAGGCCAAAGATATTCATTTGTATCATCAGTCGGTCATGTTCATCTCAACACCTGTTCATCTTTGCACTACAGGCCAAAGATATTCATCAAGTAATTATACATCTTTGCACTACAGGCCAAAGATATTCATTTGTATCATCATTTAGGACTGAGGATGATGAAAAATATCTTAAAGAGAACGAATCCAATGAGACAGAAGGACAAATAGTAGGGATTCGTATAACAGTTTATCCAAGATCAATAATACTTCATAATAATCAATTGTGAAGCAGAATTCAAAAATAAAGATCAAAACATGGATACAATCAAAGATAGTAACCATAATAGACATCTTGGACAAAAAGGGAAAATTTTATTTTTCGGTGAATAGTGCCGTATTCGTGAATAGTGCCGTATACGTGAATAGTGCCGTATACGTGAATAGTAACCCCCGACACAAAAAGTTCCAAATTTGATAAAAACTCATATCAATATTTCAGCATAATGATATTGAAGAAAATAATATCATTAAGAAGAAAATAATATCCCTTACCTCAAAATATCAGTACTTCTGGTCGGAATACCGGTATAAGGCTGAAAGAAACTTGCTCTGATGAATAGAAACTCTCAAAGTATCTAAATACTCACAAAATACACTCAATAATCTAGAGAGAGAAAGAGAGAAAACTTGTTTCTGGTGTAATTTTCAATTCTAACTTAGCCCTCTATTTATAGGAAAATTTTGGTAGGTTTGACCTGCAACCTGATGGCTTTACCTGCTACTATTCCCACCTACCACATTTGAAATATAATTCAGCACATTTCTTCACCAACCACAAGTGGGGCCCACCAATTCTAGAATTTTCCACCAAAATGATAAACTCCGAAAATTCAACAATTTCTGAACCAGTCATCTTGTAAAATTCATAATAAATCATACGTTCATTTTTAACGGTTCAAAATTTGTGGACATATACTCAACTTATATATGTATAACATATCCAAAAATTACCACGATCCAACGGTCGGATTAAAAATTATAACACCCGCAATATTTCTCAAAAACCCTGATTTGATTTTTAATACCTCCATTCCGATAAAAATACTGATAAAACACCTCAACATTAACTCCTTCATTTTTAACCACAAAAATATATCCCTCATTTATATCCACATAAAATAAATATTTCCTTATCATATGAATCAATAATTAATTATTCACAAATAATATTACAGAATCACATTTATGACAACCAGGCCGTTCCCAGGAAAGAGGGGGCTTTCCAATAAGGATTTCTCCTTACTGGCGCGCAATTAGATGACCAAACCTCTCCTTAGACAGAACTTTCTAGACATTGCCAATAATGTTATCTAATAATATTATTCAAATAATATGAATTATTGATCTGATAAATGAAAATACTGTGCAGCAACAATTATTGAAACAACAATAATATAAAATATCAACGCAGCAATTATTGAATCAATAAAATAAAATATTGAATAATAACTACTGTAACAATTATTGAGTAGTGCCTTCTTACGTAAGAATCAATAATTGGTGCAATACCGTGTGCTACTGTATTTTAACCACCGGGTATTCCAACAGTATTAACGGTAACAACTACGCCGTTATTTATAAACAACTTATACTTGTCGTTTTTTCATCCAATCGCTTTCCGTTATGGGGCCCACACAAGGCTGCGTCGTCGTACGAATATTCCCCGACAGCAAGAATATTCCACGACCAACCGAATATTCACCGACCAAAAATAAATATTTTATAACCACTTGCTTATTTTGCAAAATTTGCACATTTCACCCATAACCAAAGTATTATATCAAATTAACCCCTTATTATTCACAATAATATTTAGAGAAAATTTGATTTTATTCATTAATAAGTTGGGGTCTTACAACCTCCCCTCCTTATGAAATTTCGTCCTCGAAATTGACGTACGTACCTGATGTTTCAAAAAGGTGAGGATACCTCGCTTTCATTTCTGATTCCAACTCCCAGGTCATTTCTTCAATAGCATGGTTTCTCCACAAAACCTTAACTTGTGGTATAACCTTCGTGCGTAGGACATGCTCTTTCCTATCCAAGATCTTAACAGGTACCTCCTCGTACGTTAAATCTTCAGCTATCTCGTCTGGTTCTAACTCAATAATGTGGTTCGGGTCTTTAACATATTTACGAAGCATAGATATGTGAAAAACATTATGAACACGAGACATGCTTGGAGGTAATGCGAGTCTATATGCCACATTTCCTATTCGCTCAAGAATCTCAAATGGACCAACAAATCTTGGATTGAGCTTTCCTCTCTTCCCAAATCTTGTAACTCCCTTCCATGGTGCAACACGTAACAATACATGATCCCCAATATTAAATTCCACGTCCTTCCGATGAAGATCCGCATAACTCTTTTGTCGATCCTGTGCCGTTTGTATACGTTGTCGAATCGTTTGGATCTTCTCTGTAGTAATGCGTACCAATTCTGGTCCCAACAATGTTGCTTCACCCACCTCGTCCCAGCATACTGGAGAACGACATTTTCTTCCATACAACGCCTCAAATGGAGCCATACCTATGCTCGCCTGATAACTGTTGTTGTAGGAGAATTCCACCAATGGTAGGTACTTATCCCAACTCCCTTTGAGATCTAAGACACAAAGTCTTAATAGATCTTCAAGAGTTTGAATAGTCCTCTCTGATTGTCCGTCCGTTTGAGGATGGTATGCTGAACTGAATCGTAAATCCGTGCCCATAGCTTTCTGCAAGCTAACCCAAAATCGTGAAGTGAATCTTGGGTCACGATCCGAAACTATGGATACTGGCATGCCATGCAATCTCACAATCTCGTTCACGTACATACTAGCAAGACGTTCAAGGGAATAAGTCTCACGTATCGGCAAGAAATGAGCGGACTTGGTTAATCTATCAACAATAACCCAAATCGCATCTATGCCTTGAGAAACCTTGGGAAGACCCGTAACAAAATCCATAGTAATGTGTTCCCACTTCCATTTCGGAATCTCAAGTGGTTGCAATGGACCCTTTGGTACTTGATGCTCCGCTTTTACACGTTGACAAGTTAAACATCTCGAGATAAACTCCGCGATCTCTCTTTTCATATTGCTCCACCAAAATGTATGTCGAAGATCGTGATACATTTTGGTACTCCCAGGATGGATTGCAAACGGTGTGTTGTGTGCCTCCATCATTATTCTATGCTTCAAGTCAAAATCGTTAGGAACACAAAGTCTGGAGTTGACTCGAAGTATTCCTTCTTCATCGATTCTTGCTTCTGGAATAGCACCTTCTTGCACTTTCTTCTTCATACGCATCAGCTCTATATCCGTAGCTTGAGCAGCTTTAACTTTATCGATTAAAGTCGGTTCTACTCGTATATTTGATATCATCATGTGGGTACTTGGAGCCTTCATCTCTATCTCCATCCTTTGCAAGTCATACAAAATGGGCCTTTGTGTTAAAAACATTGCACTCGTACCCGCATATGATCTTCTACTCAATGCGTCAGCTACTACGTTTGCTTTTCCAGGATGGTATTGGATGGTATGATCGTAATCTTTCAACAGCTCAAGCCAACGTCGTTGCCGCATGTTGAGTTCCTTTTGGGTGAAGAAATATTTGAGGCTTTTATGATCTGTATAGATCTCCACTTTCTCCCCATAAAGGTAGTGTCTCCAGATCTTCAACGCAAAAACGACTGCTGCCAACTCCAAATCATGAGTAGGATAATTCCTCTCATATTCTTTGAGTTGTCGTGAGGCATAGGCTATGACTTTCCCATGTTGCATGAGAACACATCCTAACCCTTTGCCTGAAGCATCGCTGTAGATAACAAATCCATCCGAACCAGATGGTATTGTCAAAACAGGTGCCGAAATGAGTCTCCTCTTGAGTTCTTGGAAACTCTTCTCGCATTCCTCACTCCATACGAATTTTGTATCTTTCCGAGTCAGCTGAGTTAACGGAGTAGCGATTCGAGAAAATCCTTCCACAAATCTCCGATAATAACCAGCTAAGCCCAGAAAGCTACGTACTTCGGTTACCGACTTCGGTTGCTCCCAACTTTGTATGGCTTCAATCTTCGCCGGGTCGACAGATACTCCATGTTTTGACACCACGTGCCCAAGGAATGCTACTTCCTCAAGCCAGAACTCGCATTTCTTCAGTTTGGCATATAGCTTGTTTTCACGAAGCCTTTGCAGTACCAGCTTCAAATGGCGCTCATGATCTTCACGGCTTTTGGAATAGATGAGGATGTCATCAATAAAGACAACAACGAACTGATCCAAATATTCTTTGAATACACGGTTCATCATATCCATGAAGGCAGCAGGAGCATTAGTCAATCCAAAAGACATTACTAAGAATTCATAATGCCCGTACCGAGTTCTGAAGGCAGTCTTTGGAATATCCTCAGTTTTAATCTTCAGCTGATGATATCCAGAACGAAGATCGATCTTTGAAAAGAATTGTGCTCCTTGCAACTGGTCAAACAGGTCATCAATGCGAGGTAGCGGATACCTATTCTTGATGGTGACATGGTTCAATTCTCGATAGTCAATACAAAGTCGCATACTCCCGTCTTTCTTCTTTACGAATAAAACAGGAGCACCCCAAGGAGACGTACTAGGACGAATAAAACCGATGTCCAACAACTCCTGTAGTTGGACTTTTAACTCCTGAAGTTCAATAGGAGCCATTCGATATGGGGTTTTAGAAATGGGCTTTGTACCGGGTTCAAGGTCAATAAAGAATTCAATTTCTCGTTCCGGGGGTAGACCGGGAAGTTCTTCAGGAAATACATCGGAAAATTCTCTAACAATAGAAATATTATTCAAATCTGACTTGTCTTTGTTCAAATCCATAACATGGGCTAAGAAAGCTTGACATCCGTTTTTCAATAAACGAATAGCTTTGTGGCTTGATATGACAGTGACTGATTTTAGTGGTTTAGTAGTTTGAATTCGTATGACAGGTTGGTTAGGAATATGAAAACTAACAACCTTACGAAAACAATCAATTTTAGCATGATGAGTGGTTAACCAATCAATTCCTAAAATCACATCAAAAGCAAGTATCTTTAAAGAGATAAGATCAACAGGTAATGTGATAGCGCCAACTTGGATCATGCAAGATTTATAAACTGTAGATGTAACGAAGGTTTCACCCAACGGAGTTTCAACAGATAAGTTAAAGTCCAATTTCTCCGGAGTCAAGTTTAAACGTTGAGCACAAGCAGGAGAGATAAAAGAATGGGTAGAACCGGTATCTAGTAAAGTATAAACTTCGCAAGAATTCAAGATTAGCTTACCCGTGATCACCTCGTTCGGGTTTCTCGCGTTTTGGCCAGTAACGACAAACGCTCTTCCAGGAACCGCTGATTTCGCCTTATCCGGGACAGCCCTTGGAATCACCACTCCCGCTGAACTTGGTTTCGCTATAGTACAATCTCGAGCGATGTGGCCTTCCTTCCCACAGTTGTAACACACCTTGGATTGTTGTGGACAGTTTGGGCTGATATGTCCCTCTTTCCCGCATTTGTAACATCTAACTGGCGGTCGTTCTCCTCCCCTAAAATTTGTTGTTGGTGCTGGTGCTGGTGCTGATGTCTTCCCGTCATTGTTGAATCTCCTCTTTCTGAAATTTCCACTTGACTCACCTCTCCTATTATCATGGCCACGATGACCACCCGAGTGGTTACCGCCTTTGTTCGTATTTTTCCCTCCTCGTTGGTTATCATCGCTCTGATGATTGCTGTCACCGGTATGACCCTGGTTGTGGTCCCTCGGTTGAGTATACTCATTATCTCTCTCTAATAATTGGGCCCTGTTGACAACGTCTGAATACAGAGAAAATTTATGAGAGATAAGGTATTGACGAATCTCAGGTTTTAAACCTCTCAGAAACATCCGCGTCATTCGTTCCTCATTTTCGACCAAATGAGGTGCAAACCTGGATAACTCTGCAAACTTCGCCTCGTACTGGGACACCGTCATGTTGTTTTGTTCCAGTCTAATAAACTCAACCTCCTTCATATGACGAATACTTTCAGGAAAGTACTTGTCATTGAACAGTTTTTGAAATGTTTCCCAGGACATGTTGAGTGCGTCAGGCTGGGTACGCTTCACAGACTCCCACCAGTAGTCTGCCTCACCGCGGAACATAAATGTGGCGAATGGAACCTTCTGTTCCTCCGTGCATCCCAAGACATCAAATATCTTGGTAATTTGCTTGACCCACGTTTCCGCCATGATCGGATCCGGCTTTCCCTTAAATTCTGGTGGTCCCAATTCTTTGAACTGCTTAGCTGTGACAAACCGCGCGTTGTTATCATTTCCACCCGTATTCTGCACACGAGTCTCCCTCGTCTGATTTTGCATGAACTGCAAAAAGCTCCTAAACATTCCATCATTCATCGTTTGCTCGGTAACGTTGTTTACAGGAGGAATATTGCCTTCCTGTTGCACGTTCCCCTGGGTAGTGATCAAAGGTGTCTCCACGGTCTGATTTACTCCATTATTAACGTTCTCAGCTGCCATTCTTAAATACTGCCATAAAACAAGGGTTAATAGTCATGTCATATATTATCCCTATACTCTGACCGACCAAATAAACACCAAATAAACTTAGTCAGGTCATACTAGCGAAGGAATTCCCCGTCTCTCCCCTCCTAGTTCTTGTCTCACATCTCAGCCAGGGATCATATCCCTAAGCTTTGATACCAACTGTGACGCCCCCAGAATAGGTATACAACACCCATTCTGAGTCGCCAAATACATGGTACAGAAAGCAAACTACAACTTCAATAATACAATTGTCGTGCAAAATACGACAACACATACTGTGAGTTTAAATACAAATATTGTCTTCTAGACAATATCCACACTCAAATAAATCCTCATTACAATTATTCAAACACTATTTTACAAAAATAGTGAGGACTGCTAATACATCTTTCTAGAACCATTACTCCATACCCCGACTAGATCCTGCTATGTTCTCACCTCCTGAGAAGAAAAATGGAACAAAAAGGAAAAGGGTGAGCTCAACTAGCCCAGTAAAGAATATTATGACTAAGATAATATACAACAAATTATCGTTAGTCTTCAACAGGGAAAAATCTGATAAAATATAATCGACAACAAGTTTTAGATCAACAACTGCAGCGGAAACAACAAACCATTAGAAGAGTCAAGTAGAGAAAGAATTCTACTATCTTCTAAGATTTAAAAGTCCATCATCAATATTTTATCCCTGTAACATCAATTAATAATCATCTTTAACCAAATATTCATCTTTGCACTACAGGCCAAAGATATTCATTTGTATCATCAGTCGGTCATGTTCATCTCAACACCTGTTCATCTTTGCACTACAGGCCAAAGATATTCATCAAGTAATTATACATCTTTGCACTACAGGCCAAAGATATTCATTTGTATCATCATTTAGGACTGAGGATGATGAAAAATATCTTAAAGAGAACGAATCCAATGAGACAGAAGGACAAATAGTAGGGATTCGTATAACAGTTTATCCAAGATCAATAATACTTCATAATAATCAATTGTGAAGCAGAATTCAAAAATAAAGATCAAAACATGGATACAATCAAAGATAGTAACCATAATAGACATCTTGGACAAAAAGGGAAAATTTTATTTTTCGGTGAATAGTGCCGTATTCGTGAATAGTGCCGTATACGTGAATAGTGCCGTATACGTGAATAGTAACCCCCGACACAAAAAGTTCCAAATTTGATAAAAACTCATATCAATATTTCAGCATAATGATATTGAAGAAAATAATATCATTAAGAAGAAAATAATATCCCTTACCTCAAAATATCAGTACTTCTGGTCGGAATACCGGTATAAGGCTGAAAGAAACTTGCTCTGATGAATAGAAACTCTCAAAGTATCTAAATACTCACAAAATACACTCAATAATCTAGAGAGAGAAAGAGAGAAAACTTGTTTCTGGTGTAATTTTCAATTCTAACTTAGCCCTCTATTTATAGGAAAATTTTGGTAGGTTTGACCTGCAACCTGATGGCTTTACCTGCTACTATTCCCACCTACCACATTTGAAATATAATTCAGCACATTTCTTCACCAACCACAAGTGGGGCCCACCAATTCTAGAATTTTCTACCAAAATGATAAACTCCGAAAATTCAACAATTTCTGAACCAGTCATCTTGTAAAATTCATAATAAATCATACGTTCATTTTTAACGGTTCAAAATTTGTGGACATATACTCAACTTATATATGTATAACATATCCAAAAATTACCACGATCCAACGGTCGGATTAAAAATTATAACACCCGCAATATTTCTCAAAAACCCTGATTTGATTTTTTAATACCTCCATTCCGATAAAAATACTGATAAAACACCTCAACATTAACTCCTTCATTTTTAACCACAAAAATATATCCCTCATTTATATCCACATAAAATAAATATTTCCTTATCATATGAATCAATAATTAATTATTCACAAATAATATTACAGAATCACATTTATGACAACCAGGCCGTTCCCAGGAAAGAGGGGGCTTTCCAATAAGGATTTCTCCTTACTGGCGCGCAATTAGATGACCAAACCTCTCCTTAGACAGAACTTTCTAGACATTGCCAATAATGTTATCTAATAATATTATTCAAATAATATGAATTATTGATCTGATAAATGAAAATACTGTGCAGCAACAATTATTGAAACAACAATAATATAAAATATCAACGCAGCAATTATTGAATCAATAAAATAAAATATTGAATAATAACTACTGTAACAATTATTGAGTAGTGCCTTCTTACGTAAGAATCAATAATTGGTGCAATACCGTGTGCTACTGTATTTTAACCACCGGGTATTCCAACAGTATTAACGGTAACAACTACGCCGTTATTTATAAACAACTTATACTTGTCGTTTTTTCCATCCAATCGCTTTCCGTTATGGGGCCCACACAAGGCTGCGTCGTCGTACGAATATTCCCCGACAGCAAGAATATTCCACGACCAACCGAATATTCACCGACCAAAAATAAATATTTTATAACCACTTGCTTATTTTGCAAAATTTGCACATTTCACCCATAACCAAAGTATTATATCAAATTAACCCCTTATTATTCACAATAATATTTAGAGAAAATTTGATTTTATTCATTAATAAGTTGGGGTCTTACAATTATTATCATATCCCATGGTGTCTCAACACTAGGGATTTACACATTATTTAATACATATTATGTGCATTACAGGCACACTTTCTACGATGATCTATTAAGATACTTCTTAGCCCTATCACGTTCTTCCTCCATGACTCGAAACATCGTTCTTCGAT
Source organism: Panax notoginseng (assembly GCA_016801055.1). Lineage (NCBI taxonomy): Eukaryota > Viridiplantae > Streptophyta > Magnoliopsida > Apiales > Araliaceae > Panax > Panax notoginseng. The sequence continues at coordinate 60,288,197 of CM029021.1, read as the reverse complement.
CTAACACAAATGATGGCAGCGTCTCGAACTGAATCGGATATCCCATAACTCGATCTTGAGCTCGATTAATTGCGGTGTCGAATACTTTGTCCATTTCTTCCATCTTCATCCTTTTTGCCTGTGAACTCCTTACTGCTCTTCCAGTTCGTTGATAAGCTTCTTCGTATGCATCTTCAGCTCTTGCCCTCTTAGCCGCTTCTTCTCTCAGCCTGCTCTTCAGTTCAGCAACCATCTCGATCAATTGTTCCTTCTCTCCTTCAGTCTGTGTTAGTTTCTCCTCGGCGTTTGTCAGTCGTTCATCACGATCCTGGATCACGCCGTCTTTTTGTGCCATTGCAGCCTGTTGTTCAGCTACTATCTCTTGTAACTCCTCAACTATATCCTGAAGTTCCACGTTACGGTCATGCACCTCATCGTATACACGTCCAGCAATCGAGTTGAGCGGAATCCTTTTCTCCTCATCCTCGTCATCCTCATCCTCCTGTGGTAACTCCACGGGATCCTCCTCATCCGTCTCCACATCATCATCCTCATCTTCAACCACTGTGACCAACGGGGCTGACTCCCGTGGCAGTAGTTGTTCCCAAACTATCTGAATGTCGCGAGGTTCCTCCTCTATAGGCATTTGAGGTCCCTCCTCCCTAGTCTGACTAGATTCTCCGACATTAGTCATCCTGACAACAAAATTTTAAAGTTTTAGTTATTAATCATTCTACTCGACACTCGCGAGCACATAAGTTATAAACACATAAGCACATAAGTGTTTTATTACTTCTTTCTTAAAACTCGATAAGAGTTAACTCCACTATCTTTTCAAAAGGTTACTTCCTAAGGCTTTTTCCCCCACCTAAGGTTCATAACCTAACGCTTTGATACCAACCCGTGACACCCCCAAATCCTGGTACTTCATTTCCTCAAGATTTGGTGTTCACGTAATCAAAACATTCATTACTAACTACCCAATTGATAAAATTGAATAAATAAAACCTGCCCATACAGGATTAAACTTAAATAAAAATCTCCCAGGTTATCTAACCTTTACAAACATTCATTCATGCGGAAATTAAATTAATATTCATTACAATCTTTAAACAAGTCTGAAAATAAACTATTCAATCTATTACAGGTCTTCAGCATTGTTTCATCTTTCCTTTCCCTTTACTGGTTCTAGGTACATCACCAGTTTCAACCTTAGCTGTAAGAAATTTTACAGGCAAGAGTGAGCAAACAAAGCCCACTTGAAATAACAATAAGTAAATCAGTTAACTTTACATCATGTACCAACATTAGGTTTAATAGAACTGAACAATAGATTCTATTACTTTCTAAAAACTTTAATCAATTACTGAGGGTCTAATGACCGAATCATGTCCACAGTTATAAGTAATTTTTCAACTTAAACTTTAACAATCATAAGACTATAAGGACTTCACGTACTTAAGGGGATCAACCCTTCGTACAATGTATTGTGCACAATCATTTCAACGCTAAGCGTAACCTCTTATAAAAGAGTTGTTCTTCTCAGTATTTAGAATACAAGTCCGTACCAAAGTGAGTTTGGTTTGGATACATCATGGGGTAATTTAGAATTCAACGGTAATCAACTAAGGGTTAGTTGATTACAAACAACATAACTGTATACTATGGAATAATCATAGTTGAATTGATATTTATAAACTAACATCATGCTTTAGGAATAATTTAATAGCATAATCATGGAATAATCATAACATGCATCCTCATAAACCAATAGATACACGAGCTTAATCAACAATAAATAATCTAACTCTACGAAAGTGTAAAGTTAGCAATTTGTACAATTGAAATGGAATTAAAGCGATAATGTGTTTAACGAATTCAAACTTGCACAATGAAGTTTTGAGTTAGAGAACTTGCATAAGTATAACATAACAGTGAAAAGTAACCTTGCTGAATAATAAAGTAGAAAAGGTTAGGGAACTTGCCTCGCGTGTAGGTTAAACAATTACTATTCACGTTCACTCCAAGTCCTACACATACCATATGCATTGATAATACACATTAGCTACACTAACATTACCTTTATGAGTTCCTTTATTACTCTTAGTATAGCTACTAACTAAGTTTAAGTTTAAACAACAACACATCTTTCATGAACATTACTTTTTAGCTTTATTACAACTACTTAAATGATCATGCCATTGCACCACGTGTACATTAACAACTTAATACAACATCCTAATACATGTTTAACATGTTATCATTAAGTTATACTAATACCCAAAGGGTTGCACTTGCATTCGTGCATCCCGACGCCCTCCGATTGGCTCCAAATACACAACAGTCCTAAAGATGGCCATTTTGACAACTGTTACAGACCTCAAATTAAAAAACATAAAGAATGAAAGTTTTAGGTCTACTCTTCCTCTTTCCGAATCATCTTGAATTACCTAAATCGGAGTTCGTATGAAAAAGTTATGACTATTTTACTACAGGAGGTCAAAACTGCCCAACTAGGCCACTTTTCCGGCGCCGGGGCACGGAACAGTGGCGCTGGGGCGCGAGCATCAGCGCTGGGGCGCGAGCTACGGTGCTGGGGCGCGAGCATCAGCGCTGGGGCGCGAGCTTCAGCGCTGGGGCGCGAGCTTCAGCGCTGGGCGCGAGCTACAGGCCCATTTTTGACGCTGGGGCGCGAACCTTGGCGCCAGGGCGTGAGATTTGGCGCTGGGGCGTGAATTTTGACACTGGGGCGCCGAAACTCACAGAACCAACCCGAAAGACAGAGCAAAGCTACTGTCTAAATTATTTTTAACGACCAATGGCATCTAACACATGTATAACTTCATGAAAATTACACATAAAAGTTAACGATCATCAATATACCAATTACTAACCACTAATTAACAATATCATAGGCTAATTCTTTGAAACACTGTTATTAGATCAAAACTCCATGGTTGACAGATAAAAATACAGTGAACTGAAATTCTACTGTTATCAACCAAATTTGATTCCTTTGAAATACAAGTATGCCAACATATAAATCAATTCACATGTGTAGTTCAATTTCTCAGTATTAGCTCACAATTTGCATAATCATATACCAATTTTGTTATTTCGCAAATATACGATTCATACATGTTTTTCACTGTGAAAAATCCATTTCTTGAATACGTAATCTAGCATATAACACACATATATATATGCTAACTATAACAATTATAACAATAAAAACATGTAACATCATAACCAATTCTAGTACATGTTTTACAGATAATTTTGTAAAACTTTATACACAATGAAAAAGAAGAACACAGAGACATACAAATTCACATAGCTGTAATATAAAACATATACAATAAGGTTTATAAAACATACCTTTTGTTGTTAAGAAAACTTTGTTATTCACTATCAAAAGCTAGATAATCTCAGAACTTTCCTCTCTCTCTCTGGCTCTCTCTCACACTATCTCTAAAATCTTTCTCAGACAACTTCTATTTTCATTAGGCTTAAGCCAAAACAATATACGTAATTTTAAAATAAACGTCAACGTATGTTTTTAAAACGCATAAAACCGACGCCACTCTTATTACCCTAATAATATATCAGTTACCAAATATATATATATATATATATATATATATATATATATATATATATATATATATTATTTATTTATTTAACTAATAATTTAAATTCAAAAGCCATAAGGCTTTGTTTGGCAAACCATTTAAAAATTAAAGAATTAATATTCTTAAACCTTGTTTGGCAAAACTAAATTAAAATTACTTTAATTTATTTTAATAACTCTTTATAGTAAGGTTATTAGTCACACCTTTATTAAATTAATAAATCAATTAAACATTAATCTATTAAATTACTTTAACACATAAACAATTATAATTCTTTTTACAATTATAATTTCATTTAATCAACTAATATTTCAAACTACAATTTCTCATTTAAATATTATTATTTATTTAAAATCATTATAAGCTCTCTAGCTTATTAAATTAAACTCTATTATTATAAAATCTCATAATAATTAATTTAGTTAGCTCCTTAATTATTTACTCAACAAATAATTAATTAAATCACATCAACTCAAATTGCCATATAATTCAATAAATATTTAATATTGCCAATAAATATTTAATATTTAATATTTAATTATTTATTCAACAAATAATTAAATAAACCACATCACTCAAATTGAACAATTATTTATTCAACAATAATATATCCAATAAATATTTATATAAACCAATAAATATTTATAACTTACATTTAAAAATATGAAATGTTACAATTTCTCTCTCTATATCGAGCTTATTTTTGTGAGTATTTGATACTTTGAGTGTTGCTATACGGTGCAAGTTTTCTTCAGCACTATATCTAGTATTCCAGTCAGAAGTACCGTCTTTTCGAGGTAAGGGATGTTACTTCTTCTTAAATGATATTATTTTCTTCAATATCATTATGCCGAAGTATTGATATGAACTTTTTATCAAATTGGAACTTTTCATGTCGGGGTTACTATTCACGAGTTACTATTCACGAGTTACTATTCACCGAAAAATGAAATTTTCTTCTTTTTGTATAAAATATCTATTCTGGATACTAGCTTTGATTGTATCCATGTTTTGATCATTCTTGAATTTTACTCCACTATGATTATTGATGAGGTATTTTTGGACATGGAATAGCTGAAATACGAATCCTTAATATTTATTATTTTGTTTCACTGGATTCGTTTCCTTTAAAATATTTTTCATCATCCTCAGTCCTAAATGATGATATAATTGAATATCTTTGGCCTGTAGTGCAAAGATTAATTATTTCTGATGAATATCTTTGGCCCGTAGTGCAAAGATGAATAGGTGTTTAGATGAACATGACCAACTGGTGAATATTTTTGGCCTGTAGTGCGAAGATGAATATTGATTGATGTTACATGGATAAAATGCTGATAATGGACTTTTAAATTCATAGATAATAGTAGATTTCATTCTCTACGTAACTCTTCTATGAATTATTATTTTCCGCTGCGAATATGAATTTAAAACTTGTTGTCTATTGTATTCTATTAGATTTTTTTCTGTTGAAGACTAACGATAATTTGTTTTATATTATCTTAGTCATAATGTTCTTTACTGGGCTAGTTGAGCTCACCCTTTTCCTTGTTGTTCCATTTTCTTCTCAGGAGGCGAGAATGTAGCAAGTACTAGTCGGGGTATGGAATGAAGGTTCTAGGAAGTTATTTTAGTAGTCCTCACCATTTTTTTTGTAAAATATTGTACCAATAATTGTAATGAGGACTTATTTGAGTGTGGATATTGTCTAGATGATAATATTTATATTTACACTCACAGTTTTTATGTTGTATTAATAAAGTTGTAGTTATTTCTGTACCATGTTATTGACGGCTCAGAATGGGTGTTGTATACCTGTTTTGGGGGCGTCACAGCTAAGCCCAGAAAGCTATGTACTTTGGTCACTGACTTAGGTTACTCCCAGCTTTGTATTGCTTTAATCTTCGCTGGGTCAACAGATATTCCGTGATTTGATATCACGTGCCTAAGGAATGCTACTTCCTCAAGCCAGAACTCGCATTTCTTCAACTTGGCATATAGCTTATTTTCACGAAGCTTTTGGAGTATCAGCCTAAAGTGTTGCTCATGATCTTCACGGCTTTTGGGGTATATGAGGATGTCATCAATAATGACAACCACAAAATGATCCAAATATTCCTTGAATACTCGATTCATCATATCCATGAAGGCAGTAGGAGCATTGGTCAATCCAAAAGACATGACTAGGAATTCGTAATGCCCGTACCGAGTTCTGAAAGCAGTCTTTGGAATGTCATCAGTTTTAATCTTTAACTGACGATATCCAGAATGAAGATCGATCTTTAAAAAGAATTTATCACCTTACAACTTGTCAAATAGGTCATCAATGCGAGGTAACGAGTACCTATTTTTGATGGTGACATGATTCAACTCCAATAATCAATGTAAAGTTGCATACTCTCATCTTTCTTTTTTATAAATAGAATAGGAGCACCCCAAGGAGACATACTAGGATGAATGAAATCGATGTCTAATAGTTCCTGTAGTTGGGTTTTTAACTCCTAAAGTTCAATAGGAGCCATTTGATATGGGGTTTGGGAAATGGGTTTTGTACCGGGTTCAAGGTCAATACAAAATTCAATTTTAAGCTTTGGGGGTAAGCCAGGAAGTTCTTCAGGGAATACGTCAGGAAATTTTTTAACAATAGAAATATCATTCAAATCTGACGTATTTTTGTTTAAATCTGTGACATGGGCTAAGAAAGCTTGACATCCGTTTTTCAATAAACGAATGGCTTTATGGCTTGATATGACAGTGATTGACTTTAGTATTTTGGTTGCTTGAATTCACATAATAGGTTGGTTAGGAATATGAAATCTAACAACCTTACAAAAATAATCAATTTTATCATTATGGGTAGTTAACCAATCAATCCCTAAAATCACATCAAATGCAAGTATTTTCAAAAAGATAAGATCGACATGTAATGTGAGGGTGCCGATTTGAATTAAACAAGATTTATAAACAGTGGATGTAATGAAAGTTTCTCCCAACAGAGTTTCAAAAGATTAGTCAAAGTCTAATTTCTCTATAGTCAAATTCGCAAGTAGGTGAAATAAAAGAATGGGTTGAACCGATATCAAATAGCGTATAGACTTCGTAAGAGTTTATGATTAGCTTACCCGTGATAACTTTATTTGGGTTCTTCGCTTTTTGGGAGGTCACGACAAACGCTCTCCCTTAAACTACCGACTTTGACTTATCTAGGACAGCCTTTGGTGTCTCCATCCCAGCTAGACTTAACTTCACTACACGATAAAATTGAGCTAGGTGACCTTCTCTTCCGCAATTGAAACATGCTTTGGGTTGCTGCGTAAAGTTTGGACTGATGTGTCCATCCTCTCCGCATTTGTAGTATACGACCGGTGGTCGTTCTCCTTCCTTAAAAATGGGTGCTGGTGCTGCTCTCTTTCAATCATTGTTAAATCTCCTCTTTTTAAAATTTCCACTTCTATTAACTTGGCCAGGATTACCACTGAAGTGGTTACCATTTATGGCATGATAATTTCCTCCACTTTTGTTGTCACCGCTTCGATGACTGCTACCACTGGTATTATCGTTTTGCCGACTGCTATCTTTTGGTTAGGCTAACTCATTATTGCGCTCCAATAACTGAGCCCTATTCACAACATCTGAATATAAGCAAAGTTTGTGAGAAATGAGGTATTGACGTATTTTGAGTTTCAAACCTCGCAGAAACATTCGTGTCATACGCTCCTCATTATCTACCAAATGGGATGCAAATCGGGATAACTTCGCAAATTTAGTCTCGTATTGCGATACAATCATATTATTTTGTTCCAGCTTGATAAATTCTACCTCCTTCATGTGACGAATACTCTCATAAAAGTACTTGTCGTTGAACAATTCTTGGAACTTCTCCCAAGACATCTTTAGTGCAGAAGGTTGAGTACGTTTTACAGATTCCCACCAATAATCTGCCTCTCCTCGCAACATAATGGTGGCAAAGGGAACCTTTTACTCCTTGGAGCATCACAAGACATCAAATATCTTGGTGATCTGCTTAATCCACGTTTCTGCCTTAAGTGGTTCTGGCTTTCCCAAATACTCCGGTGGTCCCAGCTCCTTGAATTGCTTAGCGGTGACCAGCCATGAGTTGCCAGCGTTTTCACCTGCATTTTGAACAGAAGTCTCTCTCACCTGATGTTGCATGAATTGCAGAAAGCTCCTAAACATCCCGTTGTTCATCATTTGGTCGGTGTTGTTGTTTATATGAGAATTATTGCCTTTCTGATGCACGTTATCGTGGTTATTGATCGGCGGTGAATCAACAGTCTCATGTGCTCCATTGCTTATCTCAACATTTTTAGATGCCATTTTCAAACACTACCACAAAACAAGAGTTAATTGACTTGCCACATATTATCCCTATATTCTGACCGACCAATTAAATAATAAATAAGCTTATGTAGGTCATACTAGTGAAGGATTTATCCGTCTCTCCCCTCCTAGTTCTAGCCTCAAATTTTAGCCATGGATCATATTCCTAAGCTCTGATACCAACTGTGACGCCCCCAAAATAGGTATACACAACCCATTCTGAGTCGCCAAATACATGGTACATAATTTAAATACAACTTAATTTATACAACTGTCGTGCAAAATACGACAAAACATAAGCTGAGAGTTTTAACACGAATATTTTCTCATGGATAATATCCAAACTCAAATGGAGTCCTCATTACAATTATTATCACACTATTTTATAGAATAGTGAGGACTACTAGGATCGTCACTCCATTCCCCGACTAGTCCTAGCTATATTCTCATTTCCTAAAGAGAACAATGAAAGAAAAGGGTGAGCTCAACTCGCCCAGTAAAGAATATTATGACTAAGATAATGCATAATAAATTATTCTTAGCCTTCAACAGTATAAAACTGATAGAATACAATAGACAACAAGTTTAACTGCAGCGGAACAAGCAATCCATTAGAAGAGTCAAGTAGAGTATGATATCTACTATATTCTATGATTTAAAAGTTCATCATCAATATTTTTTCTCTGTAACACATCTAAATAAATAATCCACATCACCGAATTATACATGCACTACGGGCCAAGGATATTCGTTAGTATCACATCCACGAATTATCCATGCACTACGGGCCAATGATATTCGTTATTATCACCAGTGGTCATGATCATGCCAAACAACTGTCCATCAATACACTACGGGCCAATGAGGACTTTTACCACATTATTTGCAATATTTATAGGTCATAATTATACCGATACATAAGTTCTGGTCATAATCATACCAATCAATAGTCCATCTATGCACTACGGGCCAAAGATGACTTTCATCACAATTTAAGCATGAAGATGATGACAATGATATAAGAATTTATTTAAGCGAGAGCAAAGATAAATTTTAAAGATTTATAATTTAATTTATCTAGAGTTCAAGAATGTCCAAATTGTCAACATGATAACTACTTTGTGGAATAAAATTCAAGAATAATATTCATGTATCAAAAATAATTTAGACAGAAAAGAAATTAATTTTTGTCATGAATAGTACCCCGGGTAAATAGTACCCGAGTGCATAGTACCCTGTGAATAGTATTTTATGAATAGTACCCCGCGAATAGTACCTCGGCATGAAAAGATTAAAATTTAACAAGAATGTTCAGAAAAATATTTTCGTGAAAAGATACTAGATGAAGCGTAAATTTTAAGGATATTCTACTAATTTCAAGGAGTATAGACGCAATACTTATCAAAATAAGTGTAGAATTACAAATATGAAACGAAATAATATTACTTACATACTACAGAGTATGGAAGAAAATAGTATTTCTTACGAATATTGAACAAAAATAATATCCTTTACCTTAAAAACAGAGTAATTCTAACTGGTATAACGGAGATATTCTTGAAGAAAACTTGCACTATTTGCAACACTCAAAGTTTCCTTAAACTCAAAAGAAATACGCTCAATATTATAGAATAAGAATTCTCTGATTCTGTTGTGATTTTCTTTTCTAAACTGAGCATCCTATTTATAGGAGAATGGTAGAGAACTATTTAAAAAGAAAAATCATGGACTGCACAGTACATTATCACGGACGAACCGGCGAATTTTTTGATTTTATTATGCAGCACTATGCAAATACTATGCAGTACTATGCAAATACTATGCACAACTATGCAATATAATAAAATATAATATATTCTGTTTATAAAAAGTATTCTGTTTTATATAAAAAGTTTTCTGTTTATTACTATTATAATAATAACAAAACAAATACTGAGATACCTTTCTACCGACGATTTTGAAAAATGAGTAAGTGAGGGTCCATGTAATAAATCAAACTTACAACAAATACTTCATAAAAAAATCCCTTCATTTATTACAATTCACTTGGCTTCACTAAACACATTTTTAATAATATTTATTCATCATTAATATTATAACTCGCAATATTAACAACCAGATTATTCTCAGAAAAGAGAGGGCTTTTTGATAAGGACTTCTCCTTATTGGCGCACAATTAGATGACCAAACCCCTTTCATTGATAGAACTTTTTAGACATTGTCAATAATGTAAATAATAATATAAATAACTGTGTCGTCTCAATTATTGATTTAATAATATAAAATATTGTGCAGATGATATTGTGACAATAATTGAATCAATAATATGAGATACTATGCATCAACTACTATTGCAATAATTAAATCAAATTGAGTGACTTCTCACGTAAGCATCAATAATCAAAGATACTATACAATACTGTGTGCTACTGTGCAATTACACGTATTACTGTACTTTTATCACCGGGTATTTTAACAGTTAACGGTAAAAATTTTGCTGTTATTTTTATAAAAAGTTATTTTTGTTATTTTCTAATTCCAACAGTAATTCCGTTGTGGGGTCCACCAATGATTGTGTCGTCGTACAAATATTTTATGATAAAACGAATATTTTATGGCAACTTACTTACTTTGCAAAATTTATAAATATTATCCACAACTATAACATTATATCAAATCCACACCTTATTACTCAAAATGATATTTAGAGAAAATTAAATTTTTATTCATAAAAATTGGGGTTTTACATAGATTACTTTGTTTGTGGATAATAAATTAATTATCAGCTAATAGTTAGAATAGATATTGTAGAAGTAGATTTGGCTGAGTAAATCTTGTATACAATATGATTTTGATGTTGAAAAAAACACTTAGAAATGATATTCGTAGTGTTTTTGGGATAATCATAATTAGTATATGTTGATTTATTTTTATGTGTACTTCTTGTCCAAGAAGTAGTAAATTTTAATGTGATTATATGAATTTTGTATATTCTAATTGAGGTAAATATTATATTTTTTGACTTTTTATAAATATAGTGAAGTTAAAGTATTTCATATTATTACGATAATTGTCTTGAATTCTATATTTATAATTTTCAAAAGATATAATGTTTATGATATTTCATGTCTAAGTTGGGATAAGAAAACACTTGAGGATATACAAATTCATGTGTGTAAATTTTATTTTCTTTTTACATAAATTAATTTTGTTTGTGATAAATTAATTTCTTAGAAAGAAAATATAAATTTTTATATTTTATGATTTATATGCAAATAAATTTATGCAATATGATTAGTTGTGCTATAATTTGTATATAATGAATTTTATATTATTTACATAGAGTCAAGTGTTACGTGTTGGTATACTTAAAAATTGTACATGTATAATTTTAAGTGCTTATATTAAACAATTTTTTGGATTTGAGATTATATGTAATTTAAAAAATAAGAGCTTGTTTTTTTATGTGGGGGTGTTCTAAGATTCTTAAGTTGAAGTAATTTTTATATGAATGACTAATACATAAAATGTACAAGAACTTACTTTTTATTTTGAGAAGTGTTCCTTAATATTCTCATGTGGAAGTAATATTTATAGGAACATTGTCACATAAAATGTCAATTAATCTAAAATTTAGTTTAAGTAGTGACCAAATATTGTGGAGTGAAATTATTTAATGAGATATCAATTATTTAAAAGTGTGGGGGTGATTCTTTAATATTTTGTTTTTGGTCTTTGAACTATTTGGAGCATAATTTTATTTTATGTAAAAAATAGTAAGGCTTATAGATTTCTTGTTGCGAAATTCAATTTGATTGTGTAGTTCTGTGAAATAAAAGTTTTTGATACACAAACTTTTGAATAATATTAAACTATGAACTTATTTCACTTAATTAATTATTTAAGGTTCAACAAAGTTATAAATTGAACCTAGAAAGAGCAACATTGATTTGGTGAAGGAAATCAATATAATAATTTGGTAAATAAAATACCTATTTTATTAGCCTAAATATGATCCAAAATATTTATTGTGATTTAGTTCAATAGTGAGATTGAAACTAAGTTATAAAATTAAAGTGGATACATATTAGGTGATAATATGTGTATATTTACCTTGAGATTCTATCGGATATAGAATTATTTATATGTTTACACTAACAATATAATTGTATTAACTATAATGTATAGTGTTTGTGTATATTAATGATATGTTTGATCATTTTACATAGTATTGTTAACGTAAATGAGTTTAAGACATTTATTTTTTGTCTTTATGTTGAAAGACTTGTAAAATAGATGTTATCTTATTATCATGTGAAAACATAGTGAGAATTTCAACTAAACCAGTTTAATTGTATTGAGGGGTTATACTGAACTAAGTTTGATAATTTTGAGATTGAAGAATTTAATAATTCTTTAATAGTGGTGGTACACTGGAAGTTATAAATTCTAATATTGCTATTGCAAATCTGATGTACGTACACCTGCGCTAGTGGGAGCCTTATGTTTGATATGCAATGCACGAGATCAGATACTACCTACAGTTTTAAACTTAATATACCAATGATTTAAAATTGGTTTTTGTTAGATTTCTCAATGTTTTAATAGATCACATAAATGTCACTTATATTTTAGTGAGGAAAATTATAAATTTACAAGTAGGTGAATTTTCACCCAATCTTGGGTATTGTTTCTTAGATGAGTAAGAAACAAATGAGTATTCACATTTCACAATATGGATCTAATGTAATTATTTTATGAGGGAAGTTTAATGGGTTATGGTGTTTGTTAAAATATTGATTGTAACTTAGTCTAATACCTCCTATTTCACAATATTGTGTTAGTGAAATTTTTATGTAGTACAAATTATTAATCTTGGATTTATAGCTGGTTGTGATTTTAAATAAGTAAGAAAATATTCACAAGTAGGTGAATATATAATTATATTTTTACAAGTAGGTGGATATATTATTACCCTTAGTGAGGGAATAATTTACTTGGAGTAGCAAGTAATACTTTTGCTTTATATGATGGAGAAAGCAAATGGAATCAAAATTTGTTGTTAAAACATCAAATTGTGGCCACTTTCATTGCTTAGTTCAATATAATGTGATAATGAAATTATTTTGTATAGAACATATGAGATTACCTTTAATGATAAGTTTTGATATGATGGTTATAGACATAATTTTTGTTAGATAATTGATACAAGAATGTATTATAATATTTATCTACGAGGAAGCCAAGTGACGACTTGACTTATCTTTTTATTAAGACTTTGACGAGAGCTTAGTAAGTTTAACTACTTGTGATATGGAACTTAAACCACTTTGAGTCAGGGGTGATAGGAACCCAACCTATTCCTAGGTTACCCCTAATTTATAGGTTCAATGGGAAAAATAAGTCATAACTACTGACTGTGTTACTATCGATGTGGTTTCCTATGTAGTATAAGATAGTAATGTCTGTTGCATGATCGAGGTTGAGTTATACTCACTACAAAAAAACCAGTCATTGCCGACGGCCACTGCCGTCGTCTATGATTATAGTACCGTCTGCATTGAGGTCATTGGCGACGACAGATACCGTCGGTAAGCCCGTCGCCTCACAGGTCGTTGCCCCTAGTTCCCGTCGCTAGCCGTCGACATCATTATCATTAGAGACGGGTATCATTGGCGACGGCCCATAATCATTACCGACGGCTCGAGCGACGGCGAGACCGTTGACAAAGACTCCTCAAAGTTTTTTAGGGAAAAACTCATTTCCGACGGCACGACCGTCGGTAATGGCTGTTATAGCCGTCGGACTACACCTATTTGTAGCAAAATTCAACCAACCTGAAATAGCTGAAAAGAGTTTATGCTTCGAATTATGATGGGACTGAGACTACGAAAATCTCTCAAGTGAGGAAACATCACTCAACCTATTGCTCTTTGATGAAATAGGAGAGCTTTCTAAATCTTCAGACTGGTTGGACATGATATGAAGTTTCTTTAGAAGGTTCTTCATATTATTTGTGCTAAGCTATACAAGTCAATGCTAGCAAAGAAAAAAATCTAGCCATAAAACTCTCCATTATCTTGGACCAAACATGAGAGCAGTGACAAAACCACAAGTACAAAATTTTAAGCCAACCCAGAAAGGCAGATTAGGTCAACAACAAGAAACCTCAAATAAACCCATCAAATCCAAGAACCAAAACAAGCATTTCAACTAAAGCACTAAAGATAGCAAAAAATAACAATACCCAGATGCCCAAATTGAAATTAAACCCCTCTCATACACGAGAGATCCAACCTTTAAGTTAATACAAAAACAATAAATTCAAACATATAAAAATACAACATATACAGGGCAACATATGTTAAAGCACTGATATACTCTTATACATACACACATACATATACTCTTACACACACACACACATACAATTTTTCATCAAATAGTGGGGTAAAAATGAGATTAGTGACTGGAAAGCAATTCAAGTGTTAACATATCAATATCCCATCAAAACTTTCCTATATTAAAGCAAACAATTAAAGCAAACAATGACATTAATTGGCTATACTAACACAATTAGATAAACGAAATCATACCTATTGTGTGGGAAAATAGGAGAAAAGAAGAAGGAGAGGGGGAGGGTCGCCGGAGGTATGGCAGGAGAGGGGGAGGTCACCAGAAGGTATGGTAGAGGGGGGAGAGTCTCCGGAGGTGGCAGGAGGGGGGAGAGAGTCACCGGAGGGGAAGCTCACATGCTCAAATTCGACACCCTAACTCGTATGGGAGTGATTGGGGTGAATGGAATTGAGGGAAAATCGTATTATCAGGTAGTATAGTAGAGGAGGGAAAAGAAAAGTAGTCGTTCTCGTCGAGTCTAGAGTTTTAAAACAAGACTCATTCTCGACGGCATAGCCGTCGACAGTAACCCCGTCACTTATGACTCATTCTCGACGGCAATAGCGACAACATTTCTTCGCCAATGAATTTTCTCACGCCCGCGAAAAATTTCCCACCAAAATTGGACCCGAGAAGGTTCATTCTCGACGGTCCACATTGGCTACGGCTAGGCCGTCAATAATTATGTTAATATCGACGAGGATTCCTTTGTCGCCAATGAGGCCGTCGCCAATGACCTATTTTTTTGTAGTGACTCTTAACAAAGTTGTTGTGTTCTTAGAAACAGAAGCACATGTGAAACACTTTGCCTATATGAACTAGAAGTGAAGTCGCTTCTTATAAAGGGTTGTGGTTTACTCTCTTAAAGGTTCATGAAACAGGATATTGCACATGGCCATAATAGCGCAATGCTTTGAGAATATTCACCGTTGTAGGAGAATTTTATGTGTGTGTGTGTGTGACAATTCCGATCATATCATACAAAAGTAGAGGTTCAATCTACGGACTCCATCAACTTCGATGTGACTTTGAGTTGTTTACACTAAGGGAAGATTCAATGTTGGTCACACCTTCTTTTATGCATATACAAGCCTTGGAGATGTTTGATAGAAAAGTGTTTAGAAGAAAATTAGTTTTTCCAAACAAGTAGGGAATTGTTATAACAAGTGGGAGAATGTTATATATTGCACCTTATTTTACACTTTTGAGACTTATTATTTGTCATATTTGAGTTTGATAAAACTCATTTGTGGACATAATTTAAGTAAGTATAAAAGGTGTAACTTAATGTCCTATATGTGGAGAATGAGGGTAATTCATTTGGTTCAAGTTGGAATCATACGACTTGTGTTTATCAATGACTTAAGTGAAACATTTGATAAGGTGTGTAAGAACCATGATTTTCAGGAATAAATAATTATTTTGATATAATAAGAAAATAAATATTTATTTGAATATAAATATTGATGTGTTCTAAGATGAATAATTCAATTAGTGTAAATTGAATTTATATGGGGAATGAGAATTTTGGAATGCCTTGTGTGGCATGAGAATGGAAGTTAAGTGAGTTAATTAAGAGATGAATAAATTAAAGTAAAGAGAATAATTAATTGATATTATATTATTAATTATTTGTTATTGTGAGTAATAGAAAATTATTGCAACAGTAACTAAGTTAGAAAAATTTCTAGAGTGGCGCAGCTGCGCCACTCTTGTACTGCAAACCAGCATCAGTAGTAGGACTTGGAAAAATATTTCCACTGTGTGCATGATTTATAGAGAGGGTTTATTCACATTAATAAAGACTAAAGAATTAGTTATCATTATTGTTAATGTGAACATTATTATTAAATATTATTTCATGCCACTACGTGTAATGTGAGTAGTAGTATCATATAATTATTTACTGTACAAGAATAAATGAAGTGTGACATTTTATTGGGATTAAAGATATACAATAATATATAGTAAAAATAATTAAATCATAAAGTTGATTTAAATAAGTTTTGTTATCTCATCATGTGTGATGAGACAATTAAATGTGTACTCTAAAATATGGGAGTAAATAAATATGTACTATTAAAATATTTATTACAAATATTGAGGTGTAAGTAAATAATAAAAGGAGATATTAGATTCTTAGTGATCAATTAAATTAAGTCCACACATGTTATAAATATTAAATTATGTGGACTAATTTACATGAATTATATGATGTGAGTACATAAATAATCCCTAATTTTCCTAATATAGTAACAATTGTACATTAAAATTACATTTTGAAGTTCAAGGAACCAAACTAAGCTTATTGTTGGGATTTAAACCATGTCCTAAAATCAGTGACCATACTCAGTACATGAACAGTAGCTCACTCTATAATACGCGAACCTAAGTCGGTAGTTGAAGCTAGTGTAGCAGTGATGATGGCTATGGAGGATGGCAGTGGGCCAACTGTTTCTGGTCCAGTGTTTTCATCCTTTCTTCCTTGGATCAAACCTTGGAACAAAGCTAATGACTGGTTATACATTTCTCTATACAAAGCACCCTTCCTTCTCATTTTTGTTGCGTGAAAAATTATCTGCTAAAGTCTAAGTTTGAGAGTGTGAGTTCCTGAGAAATTGAAGAAGTATAATCAGTGTGTGAGGAGTTCAATTCAAGCTTAAGGAGGTATAAATTCTATTTGTGTTCTTGAATTGGGTTTTGCTGAATTCTTGAAATTATTGGAAATTCTCTGTCAATCAATGTCAATTAGCATGATATCATGTGGTTATGAAGTATGCTTACATATATGAAACCTTTAATGATGGATTTAAAAATGTTTAAATCAATAAGAATCAAAGTTGGATGATGCTTTGCAAAACAGAGTATGTTACTGTTGTTGTTCCAGGTAGGGCGCTACTGCGCCTAGTTTATACTAGGGTGCAGCGCAACTGCGCCAAACCCAATATGTGAATTGATTCTGTTTTTCAATCTAGTAAAATCTAACCTATTGATATGTCTTGAACATGCCTGAAAATAAGTATGACATGTAGTACAAAGCCTTCTTATGAGTTATGAAGTGACCAACATGATTTAGTAGGAGAGTTTTTAACAAAAACTTAAAGTGTTGAAAATAAACTTTAATGGAACACATGCTCTACAAGTTCTGAACTTAGTAGTACACACACATGACTGATTTAGAACCTATATGAGCATGATATATGACTTATAGTTCCTTTGTTCATGACCAACTTGTTAGACCTTGTGTTAGAGAACTTTTTCAAAGAAAAGCTTGACATATCAAAACAAATATGCATGAATACTACATGATGTACATTCTGATCTTGTGAAAGATGTTAACATGCCTTAACTACATATGATAAGAGCTTTAAAGTTGTCTTGTGTGTGTTGAATTGAATCGTTCAAGTTTAAAATGATTTTAAAGGCAAACTTGATTATGTTTTCAAATCAAATGCATTAAGCATGAGTAATAGATTCTGAAGATTTAAGATGACATGTGTATGATCATTATATCTCTAAACATGATTCTTATGTGTTTGATATAATGGTAGTAGACCAAGCATGAGTTTAAGTATGTTTGAAAGCACTAAACGATGCTAGTTATGAATAAATAATATGAACAGTTTGATCATGTGTATTAACAAATTGTGTGTGACACCCCCAAATCCGGTACTTCAATTCCACAGGATTTGGTGTTCACTGTACAAAACTCATCTGTCTATCTACCCATAAAAATGCACCATGCAATAGATAGAATTAAATAAATAAATCTCCCCTTATGGGTTACATCATCTGCATAAAAATACAATCCCAGGTCATACTAACCTTAAATCATAACTGCGAAATCATAAACATTTTATAATCTTACACAACATTAACATAAGTCTTAACACATAAATTCAATATCACATAAACAATAAGTCTTCATCACTTGTTAATCTTGCCCTTACCTTTGCTAGTAGAAGGTTCATCTGTTCTTTCGTTCTTAACTGCAATGTTATTATTCGCAAGAGTGAGCACAATTGCCCACAAGTATAATAATGAAAGTAACAATATAATAACATGCGAGTGAATCAAAGACTTCTGAAATAAAGCTCAACTTTTGAATCAAGAATGAATAACAAGAATCAAAAGAAATCTGAGGGTCATAAGACCTTGAACTATGTCCTAGGTTATCAAGGGTTATACTTGAAACCCTTAACAGTCATAAGACTATGGACTCTACTTCTCGTACTTAGGGGGATCAGCCCTTAGTACCATACTGTGCACAATATCTTAACGCTAACGCATAAGTAATCCCTTTAAGGGTTGTTCATCTCAGTTTGATATCAGAGTCCGCACCAAAGGAAGTTTGGTTTGGATAAATCAATAAGGGTTCTGAAATTTAGAACGTTCATCAACTATGGACTAGTTGAATCATTAAGGGTTCGCTAGTCTATTAAGGTTCAACAATAAATGGTATTTAAATTGAATAACAATCTCAAGAGGTATACAATAGAATAATTATTGTATAACAACATCATACTTTGAAAGATTAATATACTTTTAATATAACAGAATGGACTTGATCAATAATAACGAGAATTTACTCGATGTAAAGAGACAACTTATAAACTCAAATAAAGATAACGAGTAGGGTTAGAAAACTTGCCTCGTGCGTAGATTACACTTTAACTAAACTCGTTCTTTGAATTAAATCCTACATATCAATTATGTTCACAATACCGGTCAATAATAACGTACTAGACATCATAAGTTTATTCTTTTATCTAACTCGAATTCATGACTATAATTAGTCAATTACTACACTTATAGTCAAAATTAAGACTTCACGAACAATAAACTAACTATGCATTCAATAATTCAATCCACATATAATTATGTTATTTACTTGTTAAGTTACTAACACATTGCTAGACTTGACATTTAAAAATAGTTCATTTCTGAACATTCTGGAGAGTGGCGCTGCGACGCCACTGTTGTACTGGTACTCGGCGCTGCGGCGGGACTCTTGGCGCTGCGGCGCGGATGTTAAGGCACGAGACTGGCGCCGCGGCGCGGCAAACCAGAAACTGTTCTGTAATTCACGAAAAATTGCAGAACACAACCAAAAACCCCAATTAAATTATTACTACACGAATTTAATCATACCCATTCATAATAATACACATATAATCACTACTTAACCTTTCTAGCATGATTTTAACATGTTAAAACACATAATTAACAGAATTAAATTATGCAAATTGCACTGTTCTTGATGTTCTTGAAGTGTTGAACATAAATTCCTAAAATTTAACGCCACGAATTCGTTAAAAAACCAAATTCAACCATTCAAATTTCGTTTTGTTCGTTTTATCATGCATAATCACATATAAGTGGAAATTTTATAGAAAAATTTATGGTTGACATATTAAAATTACGTATAAGGGCCATATGGCCATATAACATTCTCTGTAAAATTTTGAAATAACATGTCATAATGAAATTGATGATATGAAATCATGCAATATATATATAAAACATGTTTTACTACTCGAATTATTACATATAACCATATAACAACAAAATCTCCAACTACAGAGATTTACAGAATATATGAAAGCCATTTTATAAAACTAAATGATGTAACAATGAAAATTGGGTTGGAGAGAATTACCCAAGCATAAAGCGTAGATGAATAAAAATGACAATTCTCTCTACTTTAATCACAGAGTTTCTCCCAATCTCTCTCAAAATTTCTCAACTCTCTCTCTGTTTCTACTTTCTAGACTTAGAAGAATGAAGAAGAATGCGTAATAATAAAGAAAATCAACTGACGCGTTGTGGTCAGTTACCCAGTCATGGGTAACTTCCCTCGAATCCTACTAAGGCCACGTTTGGCTAGCATACTAGGTTTCAAAACCCTTTATTTTAATAAAACCTTTTATCATATAGTTAAAATAATGTCACACCCATTTCAAATATCTTATTTAATTTAACTTAAATTAAATATAATAATTTCTCATTAATTCACATAGTCACATACTTAAATTTCTCCTTTAATAACAATGTCAAATTATTAAATCTCTAATTAATACATAAATTAATTAAAATAACATTAGGCTTATTAAATATTTATTCTAATTCAATAAGCTCACATAAACACATACTTGAATAATAATTATTCTCCATATTAATTTAATAAATATAACACATATAATTAAATTAATCTACCACAACTTCATCAATTAATTATTTAATCTAATAATTAATTCATTGAAAAATATTTATTTAATTCAATAAATATTAAAATTAAATTACAAAAATCTTGTTCGTCACATTGTGTGATCTGTCTATGTGGACTTATGGGCAAAGTTATAAATTATGGTGATTACGTGACCCTTTTATGCTTTACTTCCATGGAAATCGTAACTAAAACATGTAAAAATGAACTCAAGATGATCATACACTTATATAAAGTACTTTAGCATGTATTCATGTTAAGAGTGATTCTTTGAGTATACCAAAGGATGGGACAGAAACAGAAAATGCAAGGCTCAACCCTGGTCTGGCCAAGGGACAACGCAGCTGTGCGTCCCTAAGCCTAGCCAGGGCGTAGCTGCGCCATCCTGCAGTCATTTATGTATTCTGTTTGTGATCTGAAGTTCGAAGCATGCTTATATAGTTACTTTAACTTGTATTATATGACCAGTATACTATCCAATGTGTTAAGAAGCATGCTAAGTGATGGAGTTGAATGTTTAATGAGTGATTATAACTTTCAAATGTTTAGTCCAAAAGATATTCACAAAATGAAAAGCAAAGATTAGAAACTATAATGTTTGACTTCATAATGTCTTGTAAACTGATGTGTGCGATAAATACGCAAAGGTATGTGATGATGTATGTGTAGAGTATACGACTAAGTTAAATGTTTATGCGTGCCTTTAAAGTTACATATCATATATAGGCATATGTAACTAATGAATATCCTATACACGTAATTATATTTTGTTAGGATTCGAAAGGGTGTTGATAAGCTATATTTTGGTAAACAACGCTTGAGGCAAGTATCCGAACTCTCTTTCATATTGAGAAATTTTCCTAACTTACACAATTTGGATTTGTGCAAGTTCTTGAATATTATTTTATTCATATATTGAATGCAAGTACTCGAACCTTACTCTTTATTGAGCATTATTTGAACTTGTACTATTATTGATCGTACAAGTAGAACTTTGAAAGCATAATACTTCGTAATCTAGAAAGAAATTGTTTACAAACCTTGATTTCGAACGATAATTGTTCATAAATATATTGTGAAAGAAAACTGTTTAAGCCATTGCTTCGGCTAGACTATTGATATCTGATCGAAAGCTACCCAAACCAAATTAACTTGGTGCAGACTCTTATAACTGAGATGAACAACCCTCTTGGTAGGGGAATTTTATATTGTTGGGAAACCGACGTTCGCACTTGAGAAAGATTAAATGTAATGCATTGACATAGGGCACTTTGGGCTGATCACCTATTGTACTCATTTTGTAGAGTTATCAGTTTACTACTATTAATTCTAGGAGAAGTTCATAGTCATTAATGACTACTTAGTATTCATTACTTTGAAATCTTGAATTAATTAATCGTTGAATATTATTGATATTTTCTATCGCGACTATTGTCGATAATCATTAATACTTATTGCTATCCTTGAACTATCATTATTGTTGTACCCTTAAGAAGCTAAAACTATATTAAGCACCCTTATTACTATATTATTTGTTGGGCAAACTTGTTGCTCATTCTTGCTTTCCCTAAAAATATTTCTGTTAAGGCAGAGCAAGGCAGCCCCTCAGGCATTGATAAGGGCAAGGTAGTTTATATTTAGTGGAGATTATTATATTCATATAATGACATAAGTTGTGATATGTATTAGTTTTATCTAGATTATGTTTAATTATGTTGAAGGTATTGTAAGATATGTTTAAGTTACGAACCCTTGAGAAAAGAATAATTATGTTATAACAATGTAATTTATTCTAATATTCCGTTATGTGAGATTATGATTTATTATTAGAGTTTGTACGTGACAACCAAATTTGAGACAAATATAGTTTGAATTTGGGGGCGTCATAGGTTGGTATCAAAGCTATAGTTATGAACCTTAGGAGCGAGAGTTCTTAGATTATAACTTAGGAGAACTTAGAAGATAGAGAGGGATGAAGACTCATGTAGAGTTTTCCTAGAGTGAAACTTAGCGTGTTAGGGACTATAATTTCATTCTATACAATGAACTTATATTTTTTTAACATCCTAATGGAGTTTTTGTTTGTTTTGTCTTATGTTGGTGATTGTAGGATGACTGACATGGGAGGACCTAGCCGAGTAGTAGAGGAGGAGCCGCGTGACATACACGTGGTCTATGAGGCACCTTCGATAGCGGAGCCCATAATAGTAGTGGCCCCTATTAATGAGGATGATGATGAGGAGGAGATGGAGCCATTACCCTAGGAGTCTGATCTAGAGGAGGAGCCTGATCCCATGGAGGACTCTGACGAGGCTACTTTTGAGGATCGGATGTTGGGGGAGTATGAGGAGCATATTCTGGAGTTAGGATGTAGAGTGGAGGAGTTAGAGGCTTGAGACTAGAGAGAGGGAGTTCGAGTTTCAGAAACTGAGGGACGAGGACTATCAGAGAAAGTTAGTGATGCAGGAGATGGAGGTGGAGATTGCTCACCAAAAGGAGGCAGGGATCTAGATGGGGACTTTGTTTCACAGGTCGGTGGCTAGGAATGTAGAACTGGCAGAAAAGTTGGAAGAGATGGAACATAGAGAGTTGAGTGAGAGGATAGAGAAGGAAGCACTCCGTACTCAGTTAGAGATGAAGGTGATGGATATGATTCACTTCGAGGAGAAGTGGGAAGAAGCTAATGATCGGGCTACCGACTTAGAGGATGAGGTCAGATGTAAAAGAAGGAAGATGAAAAGGTTGAGCTATGCCTTGCGCACGGCCATGGAGAGATTGATCGATGGGGTAAATCACTACCCGACAGAGCAGGGACATACCCAGGACACCATAAGCCGAGATTTGGTGGTACACATTACTCAGAAGGAATACTAGAGCGTCGTGGAGCGTGGAATGTTAGATTAAGTCTAGATGTAGAAGTTTAGTAGTTGTAGTATTGTATTTATATATATGATGTTTAATTGGTTGTTGTAATCTCAGTCTATTGTGTAAGAAGTGAGATAGATGTGAACCCCAAACTGTTGAAAAATGTTAGAGGGGTAATATGTTGGTGTTGTCCCCGTCTTTTGTGATAAGGGGGGATATGTTGTTGTCATTTATAGAAGTATGCTAGAGAGGATCATGTAATTGTAACAATTTTGCATATGAATATAAATGATCTTGTTCCAGGAACGTGTTATAAAATGTTATTCTTATTTGAGAAATGTTTAAATAATATAATAAGATAATAGTAAAAATGAAAATTTTGTGATGCAGAAAAATGCCGCCCAGACGTAGAATAAGTGCACCGAAAGAGTCGGTTAATGATGAGAGAGGGCTAGTAAACCCGATACAGAGGCTAGTAGACTTGTTAGGAGAAGCTCTTAGGGGAAGAAACGAACCAGTACCACCCATTCCCCAAGCAGCTCCAGTCACAAACTTTAAGGATTATAGAAGTGTAGGACCTCCAGAATTCGTGGGTACTACCGACCCTATCGTGGCTCAGACGTGGATCAAAGAGATGGAGAAGGCTTTCACCATCTCTCATGTGGGTGAAGACCAGAAGATGGCGTTTGCAACCTACATGATGAGAGGCGTAGCGAACTACTAGTGGGAGGCGAATCAGCAGAGAGCCGAAGAAGGGATAGTGACTTGGGAGAGATTCAAGACTCTGTTCTTTGAGAATTATTTCCTGAAGAGCATGAAAAAGAGGATGGAGGTGATGTTTTTAAAGCTTAAGCAAGGAGATATGACGGTGGCGCAATACGTAACAAAGTTCAATGAGCTAGCCCATTTTACAGAACACCAAGTAGTAAGTGAGGAGAGGAAAGCTAGGCGTTTTGAACAAGGACTGAAGCCTTGGTTGTTCAACAAGGTATCAGTTCTTTAGATCGATTCTTTTGCAACGTTGTTGGAAAAAGCTATTATTGTAGAGGGAGGTAGTGAAGCTTTGAGTCTGTACAACAAAGAGAAGAAGGGTAAGAGTATTGGCGGTGATAACCGTGGAGGGAGTAGCAGCGGAGGAAGCAATTTAGGAAAGAGAAAGTGGGAGAACAACAACAACAATAAGAATTTCAACAATCAAGTGGGAATTTTTTGTGGAGAATTTAAGAAGAAGGCAGGGGGATGCCCGAAATGTGGGAGATATCACCAGGGCGAGTGTTGGAGAGGGCGCAGTGTTTGTTACAATTATGGCCAAGAGGGGCACATTGCGCCAAACTGCCCAAAGCCGAAGAAGATCAAAGGTTGTTTTGCATGTGGCTCGGCTGACCATCTGATCAAAGATTGCCCAAAGAAAGGAAGCGGCAGAGGAAGCAACCAACAAGGAGGAAGCGGCAAGTTGATGATTGGCGGACCGATGCCATCCAACCGTCCAACTGCCAGAACGTTTAATATGACTGTCCAGGATGCAATGGCTGCGAAGGACATGGTGTCTGGTATCATCCCGATCAATGATATAAATGCCTACGTATTATTTAATTTGGGTGCCACCTGTTCTTTTATATCAGAGGAATTTGCTAGTCGACTTAAATTGCCTCAAGAACGATTAGGAAATCCCTTGAATATAGAAGTTGCGAATAAGGAAATAATCCCTGTAGAATATGTTTATCGAAATTATCACGCAAACAATAGAAATCATGAACTAAGTGTAGACTTGATCCCTATAAGATTGGGAGAGTTTGACGTAATATTAGGAATGTATTGGTTGTATGACCATGCAGCAATAATTGACTGTCAGAATAAAAGTGTGAACCTTCAGACTCCGAATAAGTCTAAGGCGGTGTTTTATGGTAGGTCATCACTTAAGTAATCGTGTTGCCTTACGATGATGCAGGCCAATAAATTGTTAAGGAAAGGATGTGTGGGTTACTTAGCGTACATTTTTGATACACGAAATAAGGGAGTAAAAATTCATGATATGCCTATAGTTAGAGAATTCCAAGATGTATTTTTGAACGATCTGCCTGGTCTTCCGCTAGACAGAGAAATCAAATTTGTAATAGACTTAGCACCAAAAATGACACCGATTTTGAAAGCCCCATATCATATGGCACCAGTACAAATAAAGGAATTGATGATACAATTACAAGAGTTGCTAGATAAGAGTTACATAAGACCAAGTGTGTCTCCTTGGGGAGCACCAATGTTGTTTGTAAAGAAGAAGGATGGATCGATGAGGCTCTGTATCGATTATCGGGAATTTAATAGAGTAACGATTAAGAATAGATATCCGTTATCAAGAATAGACGATCTTTTTGATTAACTGAAGGAAGTAAATTATTTCTCGAAGATAAATCTACGAACGGGTTATCATTAGTTGAAGGTGCGGGATAGGGACATATCAAAGACGACGTTCCGAACTCGTTACGGACATTTCGAATTTCTAGTGATGTCATTTGGGTTGACAAATGCTCCGACAGCATTTATGGACTTGATGAACCAAGTCTTCAAGCCATTCTTAGATAAATTCGTGGTAGTTTTCATCGACGATATCTTGATCTACTCGAGGACGGAAGAAGAACATGCCGAACATCTGAAGGTAGTTTTGGAGGAACTAAGAAAAGAGAAGTTGTTTGCGAAATTTTCTAAGTGTGAATTTTGGATGGAAAAGGTTCAATTCTTAGGACATGTGGTTAATAAGGATGGAATTTCTGTAGACCCTACGAAAGTAGAAGCAGTGAGATATTGGGAGCAACCGAAGACGCTAACCGAAGTAAGAAGTTCCTTAGGGTTAGATAGGTACTATCGAAGATTTATCCAGGATTTTTTTAAGATAGCAACCCCGTTGACCAATCTAACGAAGAAGACGGTGAAGTTCGTGTGGACGGACAAGTGTGAGGATAGTTTTTAGGAACTGACGAAGAGATTAAGTGAGGCACCTGTATTATCACTACCAGATGATACGGGAGGATTTGTGGTGTATAGTGATGCGTCGTATAGAGGACTGGGTTGTGTGCTAATGCAACATGGCAAAGTCATTGCGTATTGTGTCACGACAATTGAAGGATTACGAAAAATGATACCCTACTCATGACTTAGAGTTAGTGGCGGTAGTTTTTGCGCTGAAAATATGGAGACACTATTTGTACGGGGAAAAATGTGAGATATACACAGACCACAAGAGTCTAAAATATATCTTCACACAGAAGGAGTTAAACATACGCCAGAGAAGGTGGTTAGAATTAATCAAGGATTATGACTGTGACATTCTTTATCTCTCGGGGAAGGCGAATGTAGTGGCCGACGCACTAAGTAGGAAAGAAAGGGAGAAGTAATTTCGATTGACAACTCAGGAGGAGTTAATAAGGGATATGGAGAAATTGAAGTTAGAAGTGAAGGGATCGGAGAGGTCAGAAGAAAAATTATTTTCAGTTGAAGCTCGTCCAACCTTGTTGGATAAAATAAAGGACTCATAAGAAAAGGATGAAGAGTACGAGAGAGTCAAGAAAAGGATCATGGAAAATGAAGAAGAAAAGTTCAAGATGGATAGAGACGATATTTTAAGATTCAAATGGAGAGTATGGGTGCCAGTGGTAACCGAATTGAGGGAAGAAATTTTACACGAAGCACACAATACGACGTATTCCGTTCATCCAGGAGGCACGAACATGTATCGAGATTTATGACAACATTTTTGGTGGCCCAATCTGAAACGAGAAATTGCGTAGTACGTTAGCAGATGTCTTACGTGTCAACGGGTCAAAGCAGAGCACTGGAGGCCGAGTGGTCCACTCCAACCGTTGGAAATACCAGAGTGAAAATGGGAGCACATTACGATGGTCTTCGTGGTAGGACTTCCAGTCATGCAGAAAGATTTTGAAGCCATTTGGGTTATCGTAGATCGACTAACGAAGATGGCTCATTTCCTACCGATTAAGATCTGATATAGTTTGAATCAACTAGCGAATCTGTACGTAAAGGAAATTGTTTCATGACATGGAGTGCCGGTATCAATTGTCTCTGACTGAGATCCATGCTTCACGTCCAAATTCTGGAAAAGCTTGCAAGAACGGATGGGAACACAGTTAAGGTTAAGTATCGCTTATCATCCGTACACAGACGTACAAAGTGAGTGAATGATACAAACGTTAGAAGACATGCTTAGAACTTGTGTGGTGGACTTTAAGGGAAGTTGGGACAATCATTTACTCCTAGTGAAATTCGCATATAACAATAGTTACCATACGAGTATCGGCATGCCACCGTATGAAGCTCTTTATGGGAAAAAGTGTCAAACACCGTTGTGTTGGGATGAAGTCAAAGAACGAAAGATGCTAGGACCAGAGTTGGTGTAATAAACCGCGGATATGGTAACCTTGATAAGAGCTAGATTAGTAGTTGCACAAGATCGCCAGAACAAATACGCAGACTTGCATCGACAGGACCACGACTTTGAAGTCGGAAGTTACGTTTTCTTAAAAGTATCTCCCTGGAAAGGAAAAATACGATTCGGCAAGAAAGGAAAATTGAGTCCGAGGTTCATAGGACCATTCGAGATATTGAAGCGAGTGGGAGAAGTGGCGTACAAAGTTGCATTACCACCTAAGTTGGAGCACATCCACAACGTGTTTCATAATTTCGTGTTGCGTCTGTACAATCCTGACTACAAACACGTGATTTCTTATGAGCCAATCCAAGTAGAGAAGAATCTGGCATATGAAGAAATTCATGTCTAGATATTAGATAGGAAAGAACAGACATTAAGAAATAAAAGCATATCTTCTGTGAAGGCCACGTGGGAGTTAGAAGATAAGATGCGAAGGGATTATTCCCATTTATTCATGTAACCTTATACAAATTTCGGCGACGAAATTTTTATAAGGGGGGAGGATGTAAGAACCATGAATTTCAAGAATAAATAATTATTTTGATATAATAAGAAAATGAATATTTATTTGAATATAAATATTGATGTGTTGTAAGATGAGTAATTCAATTAGTGTAAATTAAATTTATATGGGGAATGAGAATTTTGGAATGCCTTGTGTAAGACCCTAAATTATTAATAAATAAAATTTAATTTCCTCTATTTATTATTCTGAAATAATAAGGTTGATTTGATTAATGTGGTTAGTTATGGGTAAAATGCACAAATATTTTAAATAAGCAAGTGGTTATAAAATATTCATTGTTGTCGGGGAATATTCGCTTGGTCGTGGAATATTCTTACTGTCGGAGAATATTCATACGACGGCGCAATCTTTTGTGGGCCCCATAACGGAAAACGATTGGATGAAAAAAACGACAAAAATAAGTTATTTATAAATAACGGCGTAGTTGTTACCGTTAATACTGTTGGAATACCCGGTGGTTAAAGCACGGTAATACGCGTTGTTGCACAGTAGCACACGGTATTGCACCAATTATTGATTCTTACGTAAGAAGGCACTACTCAATAATGGTTACAGTAATTGCTGTTCAATATTTTATTTTATTGATTAAATAATTGCTACGTTGATATTTTATAATTGTCACTACGCAGTATTTTCCATTATCGGAGCAATAATTCATATTATCTGAATAATATTATTAGATAACATTATTGATAATGTCTAGAAAGTTCTGTCTAAGGAGAGGTTTGATCATCTAATTGCGCGCTAGTAAAGAGAAATCCTTATTGGAAAGCCCCCTCTTTCCTGGGAACGGCCTGGTTGTCAGTACTGTGATTCTGTAATATTATTTGTGTATAATTAATTATTGATTTATATGATGAGGAAAATATTGATTTTATGTGGATATAGATGGAGAAAATTTTTAATGTGACAATTGCTGAAAATTAATATTTTATCTTTTTCTGATAAAATAATTCATATATATTGATGGTGATATTTTTACAATGAATGTGAGATATATGAGTATATGAGGAGGAAGAGTATTTTTGTGGCATTAAATGATTAACACATGTTTTGTATGTTGGTGGACAATTCTTGACAGAAAATTTATTATTAACTATAAAATTGTCCGTTTATGGATTTCGGTCAATTTCTGTTTGGAATTTGGAAAAACTTTCTTCTACAAAGTTGTAGAGAATTGAATTTGCTATAAAAACTCGAGAGATTCAAATTTTCTGATAAAAGGGCTATTTATTATGAATTATTGAAGTTCTGAAGTTCCGAAATAATTGATTTTTGGAAGTTTTATTTATTATTTTGAAGAAAAACATTTTTTGGCATTTAAGTGGGCTAACATGTGATATAAATGGGCTGAGATCAGATGTCTAGAGGTGGGCTAAGGAAAATTTGATAAATATATTAATATTATATTAAATTTTCTGCTTTGGTGTTCTAAGCATTTTCCTATAAATAGGGTGCTTAGGTTAGAATTAAAAATCACACCAGAAACACAAGTTTCTCTCTATTTCTCTCTCTATATCGAGCGTATTCTTGTGAGTATTTGATACTTTGAGTGTTGCCATACGGTGCAAGTTTCCTTCAGCACTATATCTAGTATTCCAGTCAGAAGTACCATCTTTCCGAGGTAAGGGATGTTACTTCTTCTTAAATGATATTATTTTCTTCAATATCATTATGCCGAAGTATTAATCTAAACTTTTTATCAAATTTGGAACTTTTCATGTCGGGATTACTATTTATTAGTTACTATTCACGAGTTACTATTCACCAAAAAATAAAATTTTCTTCTTTTTGTACAAAATATCTATTCTGGATACTAGCTTTGATTGTATTCATGTTTTGATCATTCTTGAATTTTACTTCACTATGATTATTTATGAGGTATTTTTGGACATGGAATAGCTGAAATACGAATCCTTAATATTTATTATTTTGTTTCACTGGATTCGTTTCCTTTAAAATATTTTTTATCATCCTCAGTCCTAAATGATGATATAATTGAATATCTTTGGCCTGTAGTGCAAAGATTAATGATTTCTGATGAATATCTTTGGCCCGTAGTCCAAAGATGAACATGTGTTTAGATGAACATGACCAACTGGTGAATATCTTTGTCCTGTAGTGCGAAGATGAATATTGATTGATGTTACAGGGATAAAATGCTGATGATAGACTTTTAAATTCATAGATAATAGTAGATTTTATTCTCTACGTAACTCTTCTATGAATTATTATTTTCCGCTGCGAATATGGATTTAAAACTTGTTGTTTATTGTATTCTATTAGATTTTTTCCTGTTGAAGACTAACGATAATTTGTTTTATATTATCTTAGTCATAATATTCTTTACTGGGCTAGTTGAGCTCACCCTTTTCCTTGTTGTTCCATTTTCTTCTCAGGAGGCGAGAATGTAGCAAGTACTAGTCGGGGTATGGAATGAAGGTTCTAGGAAGTTGTTTTAGTAGTCCTCACCATTTTTTTTGTGTAAAATATTGTACCAATAATTGTAATGAGGACTTTTTTGAGTGTGGATATTGTCTAGATGACAATATTTGTATTTACACTCACAGTTTTTATGTTGTATTAATAAAATTGTAGTTGTTTTTGTACCATGTTATTGACGACTCAGAATGGGTGTTGTATACCTGTTTTGGGGGCGTCACACCTTGTGTGGCATGAGAATGGAAGTTAAGTTAGTTAACTAAGAGATGAATAAATTAAAGTAAAGAGAAAAATTAATTGATATTATATTATTAATTAATTGTTATTATGAGTAATAGGAAATAATTGTAATAGTAACTAAGTTAGAAAAATTTCTAGAGTGGTGCAGCTGCGCCACTCTTGTACTGTAAACCAGCGTCAATAGTAAGACTTGGAAAAATATTTCCACTGTGTGCATGATTTATAGAGAGGGTTTATTCACATTAATAAAGACTAAAGAATTAATTATCATCATTGTTAAAGTGAACATTATTAGTAAATATTATTTCATGCCACTACGTGTAATGTGAGTAGTAATATCATATAATTATTTACTGTACAAGATTAAATGAAGTGTCACATTTAATTAGGATTAAAGATATACAACAATATATAATAAAAGTAATTAAATCATAAAGTTGATTTAAATAAGTTTTGTTATCTCATCATGTGTGATGAGACAATTAAATGTGTACTCTAAAATATGGGAGTAAATAAATATGTTCTATTAAAATATTTATTTCAAATACTGAGGTGTAAGTAAATAATAATAGGAGATATTAGATTATTAGTGATCAATTAAATTAAGTCCACACATGTTATAAATATTAAATTATGTGGACTAATGTACATAGATTATATGATGTGAGTACATAAATAATCCCTAATTTTTCTAATATAGTAACAATTGTACATTAAAATTACATTTTGAAGTTCAAGGAACCAAACTAAGCTTATTGCTGGGATTTAAACCATGTCCCAAAATCAGTGATCATACTCAGTACATGAACAGTAGCTCACTCTATAATACATGAACCTAAGTCGGTAGTTGAAGCTAGTATAGTAGTGATGATGGCTATGGAGGATGGCAGTTGGCCAACTTTTTCTGGTCCAGTGTTTTCTTCCTTTCTCCCTTTAATCAAACCTTGGAACAAAGCTAATGATTGATTATACATTTCTCTATATAAAGCACCCTTCCTTCTCATTTTTGTTGCGTAAAAATTTTTCTACTAAAATCTAAGTTTGAGAGTGTGAGTTGCTGAGCAATTGAAGAAGTATAATCAGTGTGTGAGGAGTTCAATTCAAGCTTAAGGAGGTATAAATTCTATTTGTGTTCTTGAATTGGGTTTTGCTAAATTCTTGATGTAAGACCCCAACTTATTAATAAATGAAATTAAATTTCCTCTATTTATTATTTCGAAATAGAAAGGGTTGATTTGATTAATGTGGTTAGTTATGGGTAAAATGCGCACATATTTCAAATAAGCAAGTGGTTATAAAATATTCATTTTTGGTCGGTGAATATTCGTTTGGTAGTAGAATATTTTTGCTGTCGGAGAATATTCGTACGACAGCGCAGCCTCGTGTGGGCCCCATAACGGAAAGCGATTGGATGAAAAAAACGACAAGTATATGTTGTTTATAATTAACGGCGTAGTTGTTACCGTTAATACTGTTGGAATACCTGGTGGTTAAAATACAGTAGCACACGGTATTGCACCAATTATTGATTCTTACGTAAGAAGGCACTACTTAATAATCGTTACAGTAGTTACTGTTTAATATTTTATTTTATTGATTCAATAATTACTGCGTTGATATTTTATATTATTATTGTTTCAATAATTGTTGCTGCACAGTATTTTCC
Source organism: Panax notoginseng (assembly GCA_016801055.1). NCBI lineage: Eukaryota > Viridiplantae > Streptophyta > Magnoliopsida > Apiales > Araliaceae > Panax > Panax notoginseng. The sequence goes on along the minus strand of CM029021.1, from coordinate 60,255,443 downwards.
ATTATCAGATCAATAATTCATATTATTTGAATAATATTATTAGATAGCATTATTGGCAATGTCTAGAAAGTTTTGTCTAAGGAGAGGTTTGGTCATCTAATTACGCGCTAGTAAGGAGAAATCCCTATTGGAAAGCCCCCTCTTTCCTGGGAATGGCCTGGTTGTCATAAATGTGATTCTGTAATATTATTTGTGAATAATTAATTATTGATTCATATGATAAGGAAATATTTATTCTATGTGGATATAAATGTTGGATATATTTATTGTGGTTAAAAATGAAGGAGTTAATGTTGAGGTGTTTTATCAGTATTTTTATCTGAATGGAGGTATTAAAAATTAAATCAGGGTTTTTGAGAAATATTGCGGGGGTTATAATTTTTAATCCGACCGTTGGATCGTGGTAATTTTTGGATATGTTATTCATATATAAGTTAAGTATATGTCCACAAATTTTGAACCGTTAAAAATGAACGTATGATTTGTTATGAATTTTACGAGATGACTGGTTTAGAAATTATAGAAGTTGCGGAATTTGTCATTTTGGTAGAAAATTTTAGAATTGGTGGGCCCCACTTTTGGTTGGTAAAAATATGCTGAGATTTTTATTCAAATGTGGTGGGTGGGAATAGTAACAGGTAAAGCCATCAGGTTGTAGGTTAAGTCTGCTTCGACTTGCTAACATTTTCCTATAAATAGAGAGCTAAGTTAGAATTGAAAATCACACCAAAAATAAGTTTTCTCTCTTTCTCTCTCTAGATTATTGAGTGTATTTTGGGAGTATTTAGATACTTTGTGAGTTTCTATTCATCAGTGCAAGTTTTCTTCAGCCTTATACCGATATTCCGATCAGAAGTACTGATATTTTGAGGTAAGGGATATTATTTCCTTCTTAAATGATATTATTTTCTTCAATATCATTATGCTGAAATATTGATATGAGTTTTTTTTATCAAATTTAGAATTTTTTGTGTCGGGATTACTATTCACGTATACGGCACTATTCACGTATACGACACTATTCACGAATACGACACTATTCACTGAAAAATAAATTTTTTTCTTTTTGTCCAAGATGTCTATTATGGTTACTATCTTTGATTGTATCCATGTTTTGATCTTTATTCTTAAATTCTGCTTCACAATTGATTATTATGAAGTATTATTGATCTTGGATAAACTGTTATACAAAGCCCTACTATTTGTCCTTCTGTCTCACTGGATTCGTTTTATTTAAGATATTTTTTTATCATCCTCAGTCCTAAATGATGATATTACAGAATATCTTTGGCCTGTAGTACAAAGATGTATGATTACCTGATGAATATCTTTGGCCTGTAGTGCAAAGATGAGCAGGTGTTGAGATGAACATGACTGACTGGTGATACAAATGAATATCTTTGGCCTGTAGTGCAAAGATGAATATTTGGTTAAAGATGATTATTAATTGATGTTACAGGGACAAAATATTGATGATGGACTTTTAAATCTTAGAAGATAGTAGAATTCATTCTCTACTTGACTCTTCTAATGGTTTGCTGTTTCCGCAGCAGTTGTTGATCTAAAACTTGTTGTCGATTATATTCTATCAGACTTTTCCCTGTTGAATACTAATGATAATTTGTTGTATATTATCTTAGTCATAATATTCTTTACTGGGCTAGTTGAGCTCACCATTTTCCTTATTGTTCCTTTTTTTTCTTCTCAGGAGGTGAGAACATAGCAGGATCTAGTCGGGGTATGGAGTGATGGTTCTAGAAAGATATTTTAGCTGTCCTCACTATTTCTGTAAAATAGTGTTTGAATAATTGTAACGAGGACTTATTTGAGTGGGGATATTATCTAGAAGACAATATTTGTATTTAAACTCACAGTATGTGTTGTCATATTTTGCACAACAATTGTATTATTAAAGTTGTAGTTTGCTTTTTGTACCATGTATTTGGCGACTCAGAATGGGTGTTGTATACCTATTTTGTGGGCGTCATAGTTGGTATCAGAGCTTAGGGATATGATCCTTGGCTGAGATGTGAGACAAGAAATAGGAGGGGAGAGACGGGGAATTCCTTCGCTAGTATGACCTGACTAAGTTTATTTGGTGTTTATTTGGTCGGTCAGAGTATAGGGATAATATATGACATGACTATTAACCCTTGTTTTATGGAAGTATTTAAGAATGGCAGCTGAGAACATTAATAATGGAGTAAATCAGACCGTGGAGACACCTTTGATCACCACCAAGGGGAACGTGCAACAGGAAGACAATATTTCTCCTGTAAACAACGTTACCGAGCAAACGATGAATGATGAAATGTTTAGGAGCTTTTTGCAGTTCATGCAAAATCAGACGAGGGAGACTCGTGTGCAGAATATGGGTGAAAATGATAATAACGCGCGGTTTGTCACAGCCAAGTAGTTCAAAGAATTGGGACCACCAGAATTTAAGGGAAAGCCGGATCCGATCATGGCGAAAACGTCGGTCAAGCAAATTACCAAGATATTCGATGTCTTGGGATGCACGGAGGAACAGAAGGTTCCATTCGCCACCTTTATGTTCCGTAGTGAGGCAGACTACTGGTGGGAGTCTGTGAAGCGTACCCAGCTTGACGCACTCAACATGTCCTGGGAAATAAATATTTCAGAAACTATTCAATGACAAGTACTTTCCTGAAAGTATTCGCCATATGAAGGAGGTAGAGTTTATCAGACTGGAACAAAACAACATGACAGTGTCCCAGTACGAGGCGAAGTTTGCAGAGTTATCTAGGTTTGCACCTCATTTGGTCGAAAATGAGGAACGAATGACAAGGATGTTTTTGAGAGGTCTAAAACCCGAGATTCGACAATATCTTATCTCTTATAAATTTTCTTTATATTCAGATGTTGTAAACATGGCTCAATTATTAGAGCGAGATAATGAGTATGTGCAACCGAGAGACCACAACCAGGGTCATACCAGTGGCGGTAGTCGTCGAAGCAATGAAAACCAGCAGGGAGAAAAATATTCGGACAAATGCGGTAACCACTCTGGTGGTAATCGTGGCAGTGATAATCGAAGGAGCGAGTCGGGAGGAGATTCCAAGAAGAGAAGGTACAACAATGACAACGTGAAGACGTCGACATAAACATCAACTGCTTTTAGGGGAGGAGAACGAGCACCGGTCGTTTGTTACATATGCGGGAAGGAGGGACGCATCAGACCAAACTGCCCACAACAGTTCAAGGTATGTTATAACTGTGGAAAGGAAGGTCATATAGCTAAAGATTGTCTTGTTGCGAAACCAAGTTCAACGGGGATAGTGACTCCGAAGGTTGTTCCGGACAAGTCAAAATCGGTGGTTCCTGGAAGGGCGTTTGTCGTGACTGCCCAAAACGCGAGGAACCCAAACGAGGTGATCACGGGTAAGCTAATTATAAACTCTTGTGAAGTTTATACCTAATTAGATACCGATTCTACCCATTCTTTTATCTCTCTTGCTTGTGCTCAACGTTTAAACTTGACTCCGGAGAAATTAGACTTTGACCTATCTATGGAGACTCCGTTAGGAGAAACTTTCATTACATCTACAGTTTATAAATCTTGGTTAATCCAAGTTGGCACAATCACATTACCTGTTGACCTTATCTCTTTAAAGATACTTGCTTTTGATGTGATTTTAGGAATTGATTGATTAACTACTCATCATGCCAAAATTGATTGTTTTTGTAAGGTTGTTAGTTTTCATATTCCTAACCAACCTGTTATGCGAATTCAAGCAACCAAACCACTAAAATTAATCGCTGTCATACCAAGCCATAAAGCCATTCGTTTATTGAAAAACGGATGTCAAGCTTTCATAGCCCATGTTATGGACTTGAATAAAAACACGTCAGATTTGAATAATATTTCTGTTGTTAGTGAATTTCCTGACGTATTTCCTAAAGAACTTCCCGGTCTACCCCTAGAACGTGAAGTTGAATTCTTTATTGATCTTGAACCTGGTACAAAGCCCATTTCGAAAACCCCATATCGAATGGCTCCTATTGAACTTCAGGAGTTAAAGGTTCAACTACAGGAGTTGTTGGACATCGGTTTTATTCGTCCCAGTACATCTCCTTGGGGTGCTCCTGTGTTATTCGTAAAGAAGAAAGACGGGAGTATACGACTTTGTATCGACTACTGAGAATTGAATCATGTCACTATCAAGAATAGGTATCCGCTACCTCGCATTGATGACCTGTTTGACCAGTTGCAAGGAGCACAATTCATTTCAAAGATCGATCTTCGTTCTGGATATCATCAGCTGAAGATTAAAACTGAGGATATTCCAAAGACTGCCTTCAGAACTCGGTACGGGCATTATGAATTCTTAGTCATATCTTTTGGATTGACTAATGCTCCTGCTGCCTTCATGGATATGATGAACCGTGTATTCAAAGAATATTTAGATCAGTTCGTTGTTGTCTTTATTGATGACATCCTCATCTATTCCAAAAGCCGTGAAGATCATGAGCGCCATTTAAAGCTGGTACTGCAAAGGCTTCGTAAAAATAAGCTATATACCAAATTGAAGAAATGCGAGTTCTGGCTTGAGGAAGTAGCATTCCTTGGGCACGTGGTGTCAAAACATGGAGTATCTGTCGACCCGACGAAGATTGAAACCATACAAATTTTGGAGCAACCGAAGTCGGTGACCGAAGTAGGTAGCTTTCTGGGCTTAGCTGGGTATTACCGGAGATTCGTGGAAGGATTTTCTAGAATCGCTACTCAGTTAACTCAGCTGACTCGGAAGGATACAAAAATCGGTTGGAGCAAGGATTGTGAGAAGAGTTTTCAAGAACTTAAGAAGAGACTCATTTCGGCACCTGTTCTGACAATACCATCTGGTTCGGATGGATTTGTTATCTACAGCGATGCTTCAGGCAAAGGGTTAGGATGTGTTCTCATGTAACATGGGAAAGTCATAGCCTATGCCTCGTGACAACTTAAAGAATATGAGAGGAATTATCCTACTCATGATTTGGATTTGGCAGCAGTCATTTTCGCGTTGAAGATTTGGAGACACTACCTGTATGGGGAGAAAGTGGAGATCTATAAGGATTATAAAAGCCTCAAATATTTTTTCACCCAAAAGGAACTCAACATGCGGCAACGACGTTGGCTTGAGCTGTTGAAAGATTACGATCATACCATCCAATATCATCTTGGAAAAGCGAACGTAGTAGCTGACGCATTGAGTAGAAGATCATATGCGGGTACGAGTGCAATGTTGTTAACACAAAGGTCCATTTTGTATGATTTGCAAAGGATGGAGATAGAGATGAAGGCTCCAAGTACCCACATGATGATATCAAATATACGAGTAGAACCGACTTTAATCGATAAAATTAAAGCTGCTCAAGCTACGGACATGGAGCTAATGCGTATGAAGAAGAAAGTGCAAGAAGGTGCTATTCCAGAAGCAAGAATCGATGAAGATGGAATACTTCGAGTCAACTCCAAACTTTGTGTTCCTAACGATTTTGACTTGAAGAATAGAATCATGATGGAGGCACACAACACACTGTTTGCAATCCATCCTGGGAGTACCAAAATGTATCATGATCTTCGACATACATTTTGGTGGAGCAATATGAAAAGAGAGATCGCGGAGTTTATCTCGAGGTGTTTAACTTGTCAACGTGTAAAGGCAGAGCATTAAGTACCAAAGGGTCCATTGCAACCACTTGAGATCCTGAAATGGAAGTGGGAACACATTACCATGGATTTCGTTACAGGTCTTCCCAAGGTTTCTTAAGTCATAGATGCGATTTGGGTTATTGTTGATAGATTAATCAAGTCTGCTTATTTTTTGCCTATACGTGAGACTTATTCCCTTGAACGTCTTTCTCGTATGTACGTGAATGAGATTGTGAGATTGCATGGCATGCCAGTATCCATAGTTTCGGATTGTGACCCAAGATTCACTTCACGATTTTGGGTTAGCTTGCAGAAAGCTATGGGCACGGATTTACGATTTAGTTCAGCATACTATCCTCAAACGGACGGGCAATCAGAGAGGACTATTCAAACCCTTGAAGATCTATTAAGACTCTGTGTTCTAGATTTCAAAGGAAGTTGGGATAAGTACTTGCCACTGGTGGAATTCTCCTACAACAACAGTTATCAGGAAAGTATAGGTATGGCTCCATTTGAAGCCTTGTATGGACGATAGTGTCATTCTCCAGTATGCTGGGACGAGGTGGGTGAAGCAACGTTGTTGGGACCAGAATTGGTACGCATAACTATAGAGAAGATCCAAACGATTCGATAACGTATACAAACGTCACAGGATCGACAAAATAGTTATGCGGATCTTCATTGGAAGGATGTAGAATTTAGTATTGGGGATCATGTATTGTTACGTGTTGCACCATGGAAAGGAGTTACAAGATTTGGGAAGAGAGAAAAGCTCAATCCACGATTTGTTGGTCCATTTAAAATTCTTGACCGAATAGGAAATGTGGCATATCGACTCGCATTACCTCCAAGCATGTCTCGTGTTCATAATATTTTTCACATATCTGTACTTCGTAAATATGTGAAAGACCCGAACCACATAATTGAGTTAGAACCAGACGAGATAGCCGAAGATTTAACGTACGAGGAGGTACCTGTTAAGATCTTGGATAGGAAAGAGCATGTTCTACGCACAAAGGTTATACCACAAGTTAAGGTTTTGTGGAGAAACCATGCTATTGAAGAAATGACTTGGGAGTTGGAATCAGAAATGAAAGCGAGGTATCTTCACCTTTTCGAAACACCCGGTACGTACGTTAATTTCGAGGACGAAATTTTATAAGGAGGGGAGGTTGTAAGACCCCAACTTATTAATAAATGAAATTAAATTTCCCCTATTTATTATTTTGAAATAGAAAGGGTTGATTTGATTAATGTGGTTAGTTGTGGGTAAAATGCGCAAATATTTCAAATAAGCAAGTGGTTATAAAATATTCATTTTTGGTCGGTGAATATTCGTTTGGTCGTGGAATATTCTTGCTGTCGGGGAATATTCGCACGACGGCGCAGCCTTGTGTGGGCCCCATAACGAAAAGCGATTGGATGAAGAAAATGACAAGTATAAGTTGTTTATAATTAACGGCGTAGTTGTTACCGTTAATACTGTTAGAATACCTGGTGGTTAAAATACAGTAGCACACGGTATTGTACCAATTATTGATTCTTACGTAAGAAGGCATTACTCAATAATTGTTACAGTAGTTACTGTTCAATATTTTATTTTATTGATTCAATTATTGCTGCGTTGATATTTTATATTATTGTTGTTTCAATAATTGTTGCTGCACAGTATTTTCCACCATCAGATCAATAATTCATATTATTTGAATAATATTATTAGATAGCATTATTGCCAATGTCTAGAAAGTTCTATCTAAGGAGAGGTTTGGTCATCTAATTGCGCGCTAGTAAGGAGAAATCCTTATTAGAAAGCCCCCTCTTTCCTGGGAACGGCCTGGTTGTCATAAATGTGATTCTGTAATATTATTTGTGAATAATTAATTATTGATTCATATGATAAGGAAATATTTATTCTATGTGGATATAAATGTTGGATATATTTATTATGGTTAAAAATGAAGGAGTTAATGTTGAGGTGTTTTATCAGTATTTTTATCTGAATGGAGGTATTAAAAATTAAATCAGGGTTTTTGAGAAATATTGCGGGGGTTATAATTTTTAATCCGACCGTTGGATCGTGGTAATTTTTGGATATGTTATTCATATATAAGTTAAGTATATGTCCACAAATTTTGAACCGTTAAAAATGAACGTATGATTTGTTATGAATTTTACGAGATGACTGGTTTAGAAATTATAGAAGTTGCGGAATTTGTCATTTTGGTAGAAAATTTTAGAATTGGTGGGCCCCACTTTTGGTTGGTAAAAATATGCTGAGATTTTTATTCAAATGTGGTGGGTGGGAATAGTAACAGGTAAAGCCATCAGGTTGTAGGTTAAGTCTGCTTCGACTTGCTAACATTTTCCTATAAATAGAGAGCTAAGTTAGAATTGAAAATCACACCAAAAATAAGTTTTCTCTCTTTCTCTCTCTAGATTATTGAGTGTATTTTGGGAGTATTTAGATACTTTGTGAGTTTCTATTCATCAGTGCAAGTTTTCTTCAGCCTTATACCGATATTCCGATCAGAAGTACTGATATTTTGAGGTAAGGGATATTATTTCCTTCTTAAATGATATTATTTTCTTCAATATCATTATGCTGAAATATTGATATGAGTTTTTTTTATCAAATTTAGAATTTTTTGTGTCGGGATTACTATTCACGTATACGGCACTATTCACGTATACGACACTATTCACGAATACGACACTATTCACCGAAAAATAAATTTTTTTCTTTTTGTCCAAGATGTCTATTATGGTTACTATCTTTGATTGTATCCATGTTTTGATCTTTATTCTTAAATTCTGCTTCACAATTGATTATTATGAAGTATTATTGATCTTGGATAAACTGTTATACAAAGCCCTACTATTTGTCCTTCTGTCTCACTGGATTCGTTTTTTTAAAGATATTTTTCATCATCCTTAGTCCTAAATGATGATATTACTGAATATCTTTGGCCTGTAGTGCAAAGATGTATGATTACCTGATGAATATCTTTGGCCTGTAGTGCAAAGATGAGCAGGTGTTGAGATGAACATGACTGACTGGTGATACAAATGAATATCTTTGGCCTGTAGTGCAAAGATGAATATTTGGTTAAAGATGATTATTAATTGATGTTACAGGGACAAAATATTGATGATGGACTTTTAAATCTTAGAAGATAGTAGAATTCATTCTCTACTTGACTCTTCTAATGGTTTGCTGTTTTCGCAGCAGTTGTTGATCTAAAACTTGTTGTCGATTATATTCTATCAGATTTTTCCCTGTTGAATACTAATGATAATTTGTTGTATATTATCTTAGTCATAATATTCTTTACTGGGCTAGTTGAGCTCACCCTTTTCCTTTTTGTTCCATTTTTTTCTTCTCAGGAGGTGAGAACATAGCAGGATCTAGTCGGGGTATGGAGTGATGGTTCTGGAAAGATGTTTTAGATGTCCTCACTATTTCTGTAAAATAGTGTTTGAATAATTGTAATGAGGACTTATTTGAGTGTGGATATTGTCTAGAAGACAATATTTATATTTAAACTCACAGTATGTGTTGTCGTATTTTTCACGACAATTGTATTATTGAAGTTGTAGTTTGCTTTTTGTACCATGTATTTGGCGACTCAGAATGGGTGTTGTATACCTATTTTGGGGGCGTCACACTTGAAATTACTTAAAATTCTCTATCAATCAATGTGAATTAGCATTCTATCATGTGGTTATGAAATATGCTTACATATATGAAACCTTTAATGATGGATTTGAACATGTTTAAACGGAGAAAAATCAAATGTGAATTGATTCTATTTTTCAATCTAATAAAATCTAACCTACTGATATGACTTGAACATGCCTGAAAATAAGTATGGCATGTAGTACAAAGCCTTCTTATGAGTTATGAAGTGACCAACATGATTTAGTAGGAGAGTTTTTAACAAAAACTTAAAGTGTTGAAAACAAACTTTGATGGAACACATACTCTATAAGTTAGGAACTTAGTAGTACACACACATGACTGATTTAGAACCTATATGAGCATGATATATGACTTACAGTTCCTTTGTTCGTGACCAACTTGTTAGACCTTGTGTTAGAGAACTTTTTCAAAGAAAAGCTTACCATATCAAAGCAAATATGCATGAATACTACATGATGTACATTCTGATCTTGTGAAAGATGTTAAAATTCCTTAACTACATATGATACGAGCTTTAAAATTGTCTTGTATGTGTTGAAGTGCATCGTTCAAGTTTAAAATAATTTCAAAGGCCAACTTGATTATGTTTTCAAATCAAGTGCATTAAGCATGAGTAATAGATTCTGAAGATTTAAGATGACATGTGTATGATCATTATATCTCTAAACATGATTCTTATGTGTTTGATATAATGGTAGTAGACCAAGCATGAGTTTAAGTATGTTTTAAAGCACTAAACTATGCTAGTTATGAATAAATAATATGAACACTATGAGCATGTGTATTAACAGATTGTGTGATCTCTCTATGTGGACTTATGGCCAAAGTTATAAAGTATGGTGATTACATGACCCTTTTATGCTTTACTTCCATGGAAATCGTAACTAAAACATGTAAAAATGAACTCAAGATGATCATACACTTATATAAAGTACTTTAGCATGTATGCATGTTAAGTGTGATTGTTTGAGTATACTAAAGGATGGGACAGAAATAGGAAATGCAAGGCTCAACCCTGGTCTGGCCAAGGGACATCGCAGCTGCGCCGTCCCTAAGCCTAGCCAAGGCACAGCTGCGCCATCCTGCAGTCAGTTATGTATTATGTTTGTACTCTGAAGTTCGAAGCATACTTAGATAATTACTTTAACTTATATTATATGACCAGTATACTATCCAATGTGTTGAGAAACATGTTAAGTGATGGAGTTGAATGTTTAATGAGTGATTATAACTTTCAAATGTGAAGTCCAAAAGATATTTATGAAATGAAAAGCAAAGATTAGAAACTATAATGTTTGACTTCATAATGTCTTGTAAACTGATGTGTGCGATAAATATGCAAAGGTATGCGATGATGTATGTATAGAGTATACGACTAAGTTAGATGTTTATATGTGCGTTTAAACTTACATATCATATATGGGCATATGTAACTAATGAATATCCTATACGCGTAATTATATTATGTTAGGATTCGAAAGGGTGTTGATAAGCTATATTTTGGTAAACTACGCTTGAGGCAAGTATTCGAAGTCTCTTTTATATTTAGAAATTTTCCTAACTTACACAATTTGGATTTGTGCAAGTTCTTGAATATTATTTGATTCATATATTGAATGCAAGTACTCGAACCTTACTATTTATTAAGCATTATTTGAACTTGTACAATTATTGATCGTACAAGTAGAACTTTGAAAGTATAATACTTCGTAATCTAGAAATGAAATTGTTTACAAACCTTGATTTCAAACGATAATTGTTCATAAATATATTGTGAAAGAAAATTGTCTAAGCCATTGCTTCGGCTAGACTATTGATATCTGATCGAAAGCTACCCAAATCAAATTAACTTGGTGCGGACTCTTATAACTGAGATGAACAACTCTCTTGGTAGGGGAATTTTATATTGTTGGGAAACCGACGTGCGCATTTGAGAAAGATTAAATTGTAATGCATTGACATAGGGTACTTTGGGCTGATCACCTGTTGTACTCGTTTTGTAGAGTTATCAGTTTACTAATGTTAATTCTAGGAGAAGTTCATAGTCCTTAGTGACTACTCTGTATTCATTACTTTAAAATCTTGAATTAATTAATCGTTGAATATTATTGATATTTTCTTTCAATAGCGACTATTGTCGATAATCATTGATACTTATTGCTATCCTTGAACTATCATTATTGTTGTACCCATGAGAACCTAAAACTATATTGAGCACCCTTATTGCTATATTATTTGCTGGGCAAACTTGTTGCTCATTCTTGCTTTCCCTAAAAACATTTCAGTTAAGGCGGAGCAATGCGGTCCCTCAGGCATTGATAAGGGCAAGGCTCCCGGGTAGTTTATATTTAGTGGAGATTATTATATTCATGTAATGACATAAGTTGTGATATGTATTAGTTATATCTAGATTTTGTTTAATTGTGTTATAGGTATTGTAAGAGATGTTTAAGTTACGAACCCTTGGGACACGAATATATGTTATAACAATGTAATTTATTCTAATATTCCTTTGTGTGAGATTATGATTTATTATTAGTGTTAATGTGTGACAACCAAATTTGAGACAAGTGTGGTCTGAATTTGGGGGCGTCTCAAGGTGCAAGTTGTTTGTAAAAACTAGTTTGTCTTAGTTCCATTATGATTAATAAAAGATTACTAGTTGCTTTATAAGCATAAGAGGTGTAATCTTATTTAATTACGTGAAACAAAAGAAAAGAAGTCCAATATATTTTGGATTTGACAACTAGTTAATCTTTGATTGTGACTCTCCAATTTTCTATTTAAATTACATTATTATTAATAATTTGTAACTTACATATGATTATGACTAATGTGTAACTTACAATATTATATCTATAATAATGTGTAATTAAAATAGATAATAGTTGTTACTATTTTATATGTATACATATATATCTATATGTGTAGATATATAAAGAGATATACATAAATGAGGAATGGAGTATACTTACATGAGAAGACGAAAATTTGCACATGAAATTCTCTCTTCTTTCAGTTAATTTTTTTTATAAACATATAACAATCACAAAGAAAATTTTGACTAGAACATTTATGAATTGCTATCACAAAATTGTTTAACTCCGAAACTTGACATATATCTTGGAGGTATATCGCATGTAACTCATAGCAAACCATTCGTGGTGAGAGCGGTAAAGACATTAAGGACATGGATTACTCGTGTCATGTTTTTCAATTATGACTCTACGAAGCTACGATTCTAACATTAATAATGTAAGTAATGCATAACGTAACAGTAGGATTTATCAGTTACAAGCATAACATCATATTAAGTAATTTATATTGCAAGTAAATCAGTATTTTAGGCGTATGATCAGCCTCCTCTTAGAAAATCGGTGATTTTAATTCAATATTACAACACGCGTTCCCATAGACGACGTCAATGTTAACGCTAAATTTTGTACGCCTGACGAAATTACCAAAATAGCAGGCCAAAATTGCGCTAAAAGTTGATTGTATTGTTGTGAAATCAAACTCACAAAATACACTCACATAAACATAAATAAAGTGATATAAAATATGAACACAAGAATTTTCGTGAAAACTCAATTGAAAAAAAATGACGGAGAGAGAGAAATTCACTATAATAATATGGAGAGTACAAAGTGTTTATTTGTGTTATATGATCTTGTGTGCTTTAACCCTTGCTTGTTGCTGTATTTATAGAAATTATGTCCACCCGAATTCAACTAGGAGTAGGAGTCATTTTCAGAATCACTTTATAAGTGCAATTAATGATTGATTGCTTCCTTCCTAAGTTCGATCTCCTTATCCCACCAAATAAGAAAATATAATTTTACTTTAATAAGAACTATGCTACTATTTGAGCAAGCGGTCCAAATAAACGTATATGGGCCAACACCAAATTCGATCCATTAAATAAGTTGAGTTACACTTTGAGTAGACCTAAATAATTATATCCCAACACTACTCAAAATATTTAAATATATTTGCATATTACCGTGCATTTGGCTAGCTCAGAACCAATATGTATTTGATAACAACAATATTTGGCGGAAAACAGTTGTTGAGAGAATCAAATTATTTGGGTACTAATATAGTGAAGTGTCTTTTATGTGTTAATGCTTTATTTGTAGTTCTTATTGTAAGACCCCAAATTATTAATAAATAAAATTTAATTTCCTCTATTTATTATTCTGAAATAGTAAAGGTTGATTTGATTAATGTGGTTAGTTATGGGTAAAATGCGCAAATATTTTAAATAAGCAAGTGGTTATAAAATATTCATTGTTGTCGGGGAATATTCGCTTGGTCGTGGAATATTCTTACTGTCGGAGAAAATTCGTATGACGGCGCAGTCTTTTGTGGGCCCCATAACGGAAAGCGATTGGATGAAGAAAACGACAAAAATAAGTTGTTTATAAATAACGGCGTAGTTGTTACCGTTAATACTGTTGGAATACCCGGTGGTTAAAGCACGGTAATACGCGTTGTTGCACAGTAGCACACGGTATTGAACCAATTATTGATTCTTACGTAAGAAGGCACTACTCAATAATGGTTACAGTAATTACTGTTCAATATTTTATTTTATTGATTAAATAATTGCTACGTTGATATTTTATAATTGTCAATACGCAGTATTTTCCATTATCGGAGCAATAATTCATATTATATGAATAATATTATTAGATAACATTATTGGCAATGTCTAGAAAGTTCTGTCTAAGGAGAGGTTTGGTCATCTAATTGCGCGCTAGTAAGGAGAAATCCTTATTGGAAAGCCTCCTCTTTCCTTGGAACGGCCTGGTTGCCAGTACTGTGATTCTGTAATATTATTTATGTATAATTAATTATTGATTTATATGATGAGGAAAATATTGATTTTATGTGGATATAGATGGAGAAAATTTTTAATGTGACAATTGTTGAAAATTAATATTTTATCTTTTTTTGATAAAATAATTCATATATATTGATGGTGATATTTTTACAATGAATGTGGAATATATGAGTATATGAGGAGGAAGAGTATTTTTGTGGCATTAAATAATTAACACATGTTTTGTGTTCTTGATCGAAAATTTATTATTGACTGTAAAATCGCCCGTTTATGAATTTCGATCAATTTCTGTTTGGAATTTAGAAAAACTTTCTTCTGCAAAGTTGTAGAGAATTAAATTTTCTATAAAAACATGCGAGATTCGAATTTTCTGATAAAATGGCTATTTATTATGAATTATTGAAGTTCTGAAGTTCTGAAATAATTGATTTTTGAAAGTTTTATTTATTATTTTGAAGAAAAACATTTTTTGGCATTTAAGTGGGCTAACATGTGATATAAATGGGCTGAGATCAGATATCTAGAGGTGGGCTAAGGAAAATTTGATAAATATATTAATATTATATTAAATTTTCTGCTTTGGTGTTCTAAGCATTTTCCTATAAATAGGGTGCTTATGTTAGAATTGAAAATCACATCAGAAACACAAGTTTCTCTCTATATCGAGCGTATTCTTGTGAGTATTTGATACTTTGAGTGTTGCTATACGGTCCAAGTTTCCTTTAGCACTATATCTAGTATTCCAGTCAGAAGTACCGTCTTTCCGAGGTAAGGGATGTTACTTCTTCTTAAATGATATTATTTTCTTCAATATCATTATGCCGGAGTATTGATCTGAACTTTTTATCAAATTTGGAAATTTTTATGTCGGAGTTACTATTCACGAGTTACTATTCACCGAAAAATGAAATTTTCTTCTTTTTGTACAAAATATCTATTCTGGATACTAGCTTTGATTGTATCCATGTTTTGATCATTCTTGAATTTTACTCCACTATGATTATTTGTGAGGTATTTTTGGACATGGAATAGCTGAAATACGAATCCTTAATATTTATTATTTTGTTTCACTGGATTCGTTTCCTTTAAAATATTTTTCATCATCCTCAGTCCTAAATGATGATATAATTGAATATCTTTGGCCTGTAGTGCAAAGATTAATGATTTCTGATGAATATCTTTGGCCCGTAGTGCAAAGATGAACAAGTGTTTAGATGAACATGACCAACTGGTGAATATCTTTGGCCTGTAGTGCGAAGATGAATATTGATTGATGTTAAAGGGATAAAATGCTGATAATGGACTTTTAAATTCATAGATAATAGTAGATTTCATTCTCTACGTAACTCTTCTATGAATTATTATTTTCCACTGCGAATATGGATTTAAAACTTGTTGTCTATTGTATTCTATTAGATTTTTTTTCTGTTGAAGACTAACGATAATTTGTTTTATATTATCTTAGTCATAATGTTCTTTACTGGGCTAGTTGAGCTCACCCTTTTCCTTGTTGTTCCATTTTCTTCTCAGGAGGCGAGAATGTAGCAAGTACTAGTCGGGGTATGGAATGAAGGTTCTAGGAAGTTGTTTTAGTAGTCCTCACCATTTTTTTTGTAAAATATTGTACCAATAATTGTAATGAGGACTTATTTGAGTGTGGATATTGTCTAGATGACAATATTTGTATTTACACTCACAGTTTTTATGTTGTATTAATAAAGTTGTAGTTGTTTCTGTACCATGTTATTGACGACTCAGAATGGGTGTTGTATACCTGTTTTGGGGGCGTCATAGTTGGTATCAGAGCTTAGGGATATGATCTCTGGCGGAGATCGGGGAATAGAACTAGGAGGGGAGAGACGAGTAAATCCTTCGCTAGTGTGTCCTACCTAAGCTTATTTGTTGGTCGGTCATAATATAGGGATATTAGGTGATTTGTTAATTTATTAAATTAACCCTTGTTTTATGGCAGTAGTTGAGAATGTCGACTGAGAATGTTAATAGTGGAGTAAATGAAACCGTGGAGACACCTGTACTCAGCAACTAGGAGAACGTGCAACAGGCTGGTAATGTTCCTCCTGTGAACAACACCACTGAGCAGACGATGAACGATGAGATGTTTAGAAGTTTTTTGCGGTTCATGCAAAACCAGACGAAGGAGATTCCTGTTAAAAATATAGGAAGAAACAATGGCAACGCACAGCTGGTCACAGCCAAGCAGTTCAAAGAGTTGGGACCACCAGAATTTAAGGGAAAGCCGGATCCGATCATGGCAAATTACCAAGATATTCGATGTCTTGGGATGCACGGAGGAACAGAAGGTTCCATTTGCCACCTTTATGTTCCGTGGCGAGGCAGACTACTGGTGGGAGTATGTGAAACGTACCCATCCAGCCGCACTCAGCATGTCTTGGGAGACATTTCAGAAACTGTTCAATGACAAATACTTTCCTGAAAGTGTTCGTCATATAAAGGAAGTGGAGTTTATTAGACTGGAGCAGAACAACATGACGGTGTCCCAGTACGAGGCGAAGTTGGCAGAGTTGTCCAGGTTTGCACCTCATTTGGTGGAGAATGAGGAACGCATGACGCGGATGTTTCTGAGAGGTTTGAAACCCGGCATACGTCAATATCTCATTTCTCATAAATTTTCTCTCTATTCAGATGTTGTCAACATGGCTCAATTATTAGAGCGAGATAACAAGTATGGTCAACCGAGGGACCACAGCCAGGATCATACCGGTGACAACAGTCATCAGAACAATGATAACCAGCGGAGAAAGAAAAATACAGACAAGAACGGCAACCACTCTGGTGGTAATCGTGGCCATGAAAATAGAAGAAGCGAGTCGGGAGGAGATTTTAAAAAGATGAGATTCAACAATGATAATACGAAGACGTCAGGACCAGCAACAACTGGTTCCAAGGGAGGAGATCGACCACCGGTCATATGCTATAAATGTGGAAAAGAGGGACATATCAGCCAAAACTGTCCACAACAGTTCAAGATTGTACGGTAGCGAAACCAAGTTCAGCGGGGACGGTGACTCAAAAGGCTGCCCCAGAAAAGTCAAAGTCAACGGTTCCTAGAAGAGCATTTGTCGTGACTGGTCAACATGAGAGGAACCCAAACGAGGTGATCACGTGTAAGCTAATCATAAATTCATGTAAAGTTTATACCTTACTAGATACCGGTGCTATCCATTCATTTATTTCTTCTGCTTGTGCTCAACGTTTAAACTTGACTCCGGAGAAATTAGACTTTGATTTATCTGTGGAGACTCCGTTAGGGGAAACTTTCATCACATCCACTGTTTATAAATCTTGTTTGATCCAAGTTGGCACCATCACCTTACCTGTTGACCTTATTTCTTTAAAGATACTTGCATTTGACGTGATTTTAGGAATTGATTGGTTAACTACTCATTATGCCAAAATTGATTATTTTCGTAAGGTGGTTAGTTTTCATATTCCTAATCAACCTGTTGTTCGAATTCAAGCAACAAAGCCATTAAAATCAATCACTGTCATATCAAGTCATAAAGCCATTCGTTTATTGAAAAACGGATGTCAAGCTTTCTTAGCCCATGTTATGGATTTGAATAAAGACACGTCAAATTTGAATAATATTCCTGTTGTTAGTAACTTTCTTGACGTATTTCCTGAAGAATTTCCCGGTCTACCCCCAGAACGTGAAGTTGAATTCTTTATTGATCTTGAACCTGGTACAAAGCCCATTTCTAAAACTCCATATTGAATGGCTCCTATTGAACTTCAGGAGTTAAAAGTCCAACTACAAGAGTTGTTAGACATCGGTTTCATTCGTCCTAGTACATCTCCTTGGGGTGCTCTTGTTTTATTTGTAAAGAAGAAAGACGGGAGTATGCGACTTTGTATCAATTACCGGGAATTAAACCATGTCACCATCAAGAATAGGTATCCGCTACCTCGTATTGATGACCTGTTTGACCAGTTACAAGGAGCACAATTCTTTTCAAAAATTGATCTTCGTTCTGGATATCATCAGCTGAAGGTTAAAACTGAGGATATTCTGAAGACTGCCTTTAGAACTCGGTACGGGCATTATGAATTCTTAGTCATGTCCTTTGGATTGACTAATGCTCCTGTGGCTTTGATGGATATGATGAACCAAGTATTCAAGGATTATTTGGATTAGTTCGTTGTTGTCTTTATTGATGACATCCTCATATATTCCAAAAGCCGTGAAGATCATAAGCACCATCTGAAGCTGGTACTCCAAAGGCTGCGTGAAAACAAGCTATATACTAAATTGAGGAAATGTGAGTTCTGGCTGGAGGAAGTAGCATTCCTAGGACACGTGGTGTCAAAACATGGAGTATCTGTGGACCCGGCGAAGATTGAAACAATACAAAGCTGGGAGCAACTGAAGACGGTGACCGATGTACGTAGCTTTCTGGGCTTAGCTGGTTATTATCGAAGATTCGTAGAAGGGTTTTCTCGAATTGCTACCCCGTTAACTCAGCTGACTCGAAAGGATATCAAATTCGTATGGAGCGAAGAATGCGAGAAGAGTTTCTAAGAGCTTAAGAGGAGACTCATTTCGGCACCTGTTCTGACAATACCATCTGGTTCGGATGGATTTGTTATCTACAGCGATACTTCAGGCAAAGGGTTAGGATGTGTTCTCATGCAACGTGGAAAAGTCATAGCCTATACCTCGCGACAACTTAAAGAATATGTGAGGAATTATCCTACTCATGATCTAGAGTTGGCAGCAGTCGTTTTCGCGCTAAAGATCTGGAGACACTATCTATATGGGGAAAAAGTGGAGATATATTAAGACCATAAAAGCCTCAAATATTTCTTCACTCAAAAAGAACTCAACATGCGGCAACGACGTTGGCTCGAGCTGTTGAAAGATTACGACCACACTATTCAATATCATCCTAGAAAAGCAAACGTGGTAGCTGACGCGTTGAGTAGAAGATCATATGCAGGAATGAGTGCGATGATGTCAAGTATACGCGTAGAACCAACTTTAATCGATAAAGTTAAAGTTGCTCAAGCTACAGACCCGGAGCTGATGCGTATGAAGAAGAAAGTGCAAGAAGGTGCTATTCCAGAAGCAAGAATCGATGAAGAAGGAATACTTCGAGTCCACTCCAGACTTTGTGTTCCTAACGATTCTGATTTGAAGTACAAGATCATGATGGAGGCACACAATACACCATTTGCAATCCATCCTGGAAGTACTAAAATGTATCGTGATCTTCGACATATATTTTGGTGGAACAATATGAAGAGAGAGATTGTAAAGTTTATCTCGAGGTGTTTAACTTGTCAACGTGTAAAGGCGGAGCATCAAGTACCAAAGGGTCCATTGCAACCACTTGAGATTCCGAAATAGAAGTGGGAACACATTACCATGGATTTCGTTACGGGTCTTCCCACGGTTTCTCAAGGCATAAATGCTATTTGGGTTATAGTTGATAGATTAACCAAGTCTGCTCATTTCTTGTCGATACGGGAGACTTATTCCCTTGAACGTCTTGCTAGTATGTACGTGAATGAGATTGTAAGGTTGCATGGCATGCCAGTATCCATAGTTTCGGATCGTGACCCAAGATTCACTTCAAGATTTTGGGTTAGTTTGCAAAAAGCTATGGGCACGGATTTACGGTTCCGTTCGGCATACCATCCTCAAACGGAGGGGAAATCAGAGAGGACTATTCAAACTCTTGAAGATCTATTAAGACTTTGTGTCCTAGATTTTAAAGGAAGTTGGGATAAGTACCTACCATTGGTGGAATTCTCCTACAACAACAGTTATCAGGCAAGTATAGGTGTGGCTCCCTTTGAAGCATTGTATTGACGAAAGTGTCGCTCTCTAGTATGTTGGGATGAGGTGGAAGAAGCAACGTTGTTGGGACCAGAGTTGGTACGAATGACTAAAGAGAAGATCCAAACGATTCGACAACGTATACAAACGGCACAGAATCGACAAAAGAGTTATGCGGATCTTCATCGAAAGGACGTGGAATTTGACATTGGGGATCATGTATTATTACGTGTAGCTCCATGGAAAGGAGTTACAAGATTTGGGAAGAGAGGAAAGCTCAATCCACGATTTATTGGTCCATTTCAGATTCTTGACCGAGTAGGAAATGTGGCCTATAGACTCGCGTTACCTCCAAGTATGTCTCGTGTTCATAATGTTTTTCATATATCTGTGCTTCGTAAATATATGAAAGATCCGAACCACGTTATTGAGTTAGAACCGGACGAGATAGCCGAAGACTTAACGTACGAGGAGGTACCTGTCAAGATCTTGGATAAGAAGGAGCATGTCCTACGCATGAAGGTCATACCACAAGTTAAAGTTTTATGGAGAAACCATGCTATTGAGGAAATGACCTGGGAGTTGGAAACGGAAATAAAAGAGAGGTATCCTCATCTTTTCGAAACACCAGGTATGTATGTCAATTTCGAGGACGAAATTTCATAAGGAGGGGAGGTTGTAAGACCCCAAATTATTAATAAATGAAATTTAATTTCCTCTATTTATTATTCTGAAATAGTAAGGGTTGATTTGATTAATGTGGTTAGTTATGGGTAAAATGCGCAAATATTTTAAATAAGCAAGTGGTTATAAAATATTCATTGTTGTCGGAAAATATTCGCTTGGTCGTGGAATATTCTTACTGTCGGAGAATATTCGTACGACGGCGCAGTCTTTTGTGGGCCCCATAACGGAAAGCGATTGGATGAAGAAAATGACAAAAATAAGTTGTTTATAAATAACGGCGTAGTTGTTACCGTTAATACTGTTGGAATACCCGGTGGTTAAAACACGGTAATACGCGTTGTTGCATAGTAGCACACGGTATTGCACCAATTATTGATTCTTACGTAAGAAGACACTACTCAATAATGGTTACAGTAATGACTGTTCAATATTTTATTTTATTGATTAAATAATTGCTACGTTGATATTTTTTAATTGTCACTACGCAGTATTTAACATTATCGGAGCAACAATTCATATTATCTGAATAATATTATTAGATAATATTATTGGTAATGTCTAGAAAGTTCTATCTAAGGAGATGTTTGGTCATCTAATTGCGCGCTAGTAAGGAGAAATCCTTATTGGAAAGCCCCCTCTTTCCTGGGAACGACCTGGTTGTCAGTACTGCGATTCTGTAATATTATTTGTGTATAATTAATTATTGATTTATATGATGAGGAAAATATTGATTTTATGTGGATATAGATGGAGAAAATTTTTAATGTGACAATTGTTGAAAATTAATATTTTATCTTTTTCTGATAAAATAATTCATATATATTGATGGTGATATTTTTACAATGAATGTGGGATATATGAGTATATAGGGAGGAAGAGTATTTTTGTGACATTAAATGATTAACACATGTTTTGTGTGTTGGTAGACACAATTCTTGACCGAAAATTTATTATTGACTGTAAAATAGCCCGTTTGTGGATTTCGGTCAATTTCTGTTTAGAATTTGGAAAAACTTTCTTCTGCAAAGTTGTAGAGAATTGAATTGCCTATAAAAACTCGCGAGATTCGAATTTTCTGATAAAAGGACTATTTATTATGAATTATTGAAGTTCTGAAGTTTCGAAATAATTAGTGTTTGGAAGTTTTATTTATTATTTTGAAGAAAAACGTTTTTAGCATTTAAGTGGGCTAACATGTGATATAAATGGGCTGAGATCAGATGTCTAGAGGTGGGCTAAGGAAAATTTGATAAATATATTAATATTATATTAAATTTTCTGCTTTGGTGTTCTAAGTATTTTCCTATAAATAGGGTGCTTAGGTTAGAATTGAAAATCACACCAGAAACACATGTTTCTCTCTATTTCTCTCTTTATATCGAGCGTATTCTTGTGAGTATTTGACACTTTGAGTGTTGCTATACGGTGCAAGTTTCCTTCAGCACTATATCTAGTATTCCAGTCAGAAGTACTGTCTTTCCGAGGTAAGGGATGTTACTTCTTTTTAAGTGATATTATTTTCTTTAATATCATTATGCCGAAGTATTGATCTGAACTTTTTATCAAATTTGAAACTTTTCATGTCGGGGTTACTATTCATGAGTTACTATTCACGAGTTACTATTCACCGAAAAATAAAATTTTCTTCTTTTTGTACAAAATATCTATTCTGGATACTAGCTTTGATTGTATCCATGTTTTGATCATTCTTGAATTTTACTCTACTATGATTATTGATGAGGTATTTTTGGATATGGAATAGCTGAAATACGAATCCTTAATATTTATTATTTTGTTTCACTGGATTCGTTTCCTTTAAAATATTTTTCATCATCCTCAGTCCTAAATGATGATATAATTGAATATCTTTGGCCTGTAGTGCAAAGATTAATGATTTCTGATGAATATCTTTGGCCCGTAGTGCAAAGATGAATAGGTGTTTAGATGAACATGACCAACTGGTGAATATCTTTGGCCTGTAGTGCGAAGATGAATATTAATTGATGTTACAGGGATAAAATACTGATAATGGACTTTTAAATTCATAGATAATAGTAGATTTTATTCTCTACGTAACTCTTCTATGAATTATTATTTTCCGCTACGAATATGGATTTAAAACTTGTTGTCTATTGTATTCTATTAGATTTTTTCCTGTTGAAGACTAACGATAATTTGTTTTATATTATCTTAGTCATAATGTTCTTTACTGGGCTAGTTGAGCTCACCCTTTTCCTTATTGTTCCATTTTCTTCTCAGGAGGCGAGAATGTAGCAAGTACTAGTCGGGGTATGGAATGAAGGTTCTAGGAAGTTGTTTTAGTAGTCCTCACCATTTTTTTTTGTAAAATATTGTACTAATAATTGTAATGAGGACTTATTTGAGTGTGAATATTATCTAGATGACAATATTTGTATTTATACTCACAGTTTTTATGTTGTATTAATAAAGTTGTAGTTGTTTCTGTACCATGTTATTGACGACTCAGAATGAGTGTTGTATATCTGTTTTGGGGGCGTCACACTTATTAGTTAAATTTGTGATTTTATTTATTAGTTTTTATTTTGTCTCAGTTTGGTGTTTTTCAATTGTACACAATCCAAGACAGTTTGGATTCCTTCAGTAATGTAATGATTTTTTGTTAGTTTTCTAATAATAAGAAAAGATTTAATATCACAACCCCCTTGAAATTATATATGCCCTCATAATTATCTTATAAATGAAAAAAATAGTTTATGACTAATCTTAGATTAAAAATCGTGTCAAACGAACATGATATCAACCTTTTCAACAACAAAAAAATCATACTTAACCCCGCCCCCCCCCCCCCAAATAATAAAAAAAAAACTCATTTTAATTTTTTGAACTTAATTCATGCTAAACTGATGCAAGTATTTGTTGGAAATGGGTTTGAAACATTAAATATTAGAGAGCACGTTGAGGCTAAATTTAATGAGAGACCCACACTCCGAAAATGGCGGATCCATGCACCTATGCGTTCTCCTCCGTGAGGAGTAGAACGTGGTATATTTATGTGTTCAAATCCATTAAGAATTGAATGAGAAAATTGACTCCAAAGTCACATACTTGAAATGTTGTAAATTGTAAAAGTCCCACATAGGGCATTAGAGGGAAAAATGAAGAACATATATATGGGATGTTTGCTCAATGGGAAGGGCCTCAAGGGGTGCCCCACTTTTGTGGAAAGGAGAGGACCTAACCAAGGTTTGGTTCAAACCCACACGTGCTGCCGTTGTCCGGGCGGGTCATGATATATATTTTTTAGACAAAAAAATGGGATCCCGTTCCGTTCTGCAATATTTTTCCTGTTTCTGGCGTAGGTATTTCCCTTCGTTTTTTCAGTATTTTTCATGCATCATTACTGTAAGTTCAGTACATAACATAGAATTTTGGTTCTAAGTATTCTTAATTGTGAAGTGTTTCTAATTAAGAATTGGAAATCCATTTTATCTTGGTAATCAATTATTCAATAAATCTTTTATCACCACTGAGGGAATAAATTTGCTTTAAGGAGACTTTGTGAATTCAAAAAACTCGGATTTATTTTTCTAGTATGCTTAACTTTATTATTATATCTATATATATATATATATATATATATATATATTAAATAATACTATATATTACGAGTATACAGTATTAAAATAAATAAATGTTATAAATTAATATTACTTTTTAGATAATTTATCGTATTCAGGATTGTTTAATAAGATTCTTTTCATTTAATCAATTTTGTTTAAATTTTCCTTTTCTTTTCAAATAAAGTGAAAGAGAATGATCGTATAGTTTAATTTCTCTTACATTATATCAATTATATAAAATAGGTAGAATAAGTTGTGTTGGGTCATGATATTTCTCCTATTGGGCCTTACGGATTGGGCATGTTCACTTAATTAGTCCCTTGGACCCCCCTTATTGGGTCTTAGAATTACTGGGCCTAATCCTTACGTTATCTCTTCTTAACATTGGACCGGGTCCATTGGCTAACCCATTAAATCTTTTTATATCTGAGCATTTGACTTGTAATGATGAAAAAAAGAGAGCAGTTGACCCAAAGTCTGCAGATCATTAATGCGGATGGGATTTTATCCAGCCGGCAGCAGATACAGTGGGAAAA
This sequence comes from Panax notoginseng, assembly GCA_016801055.1. Taxonomy (NCBI): domain Eukaryota; kingdom Viridiplantae; phylum Streptophyta; class Magnoliopsida; order Apiales; family Araliaceae; genus Panax; species Panax notoginseng. The sequence continues at coordinate 60,230,592 of CM029021.1, read as the reverse complement.
AGGTGACAACCTGCATGCACACGGCTAGGACCATAGAGGAGTGGGGGGCTGTGTCAGCTTGGGGTTGGTGGCACAAAAAATCGAGCATGAGAGTATAACCTAGCAAGGGAGTCTTCTAACAAGAGGTACGCACACATTTTATCTCTCTCTAGACACTAGACATTTTACATCCTCCATTGTTAACCCTTGTGACCGCTTGTACTAATTCTCACGCCAGAGCTATCCCCCAACGGTCCAGCCGTCAAGCTTTGTGTGTTGATCGTGTTTACTGTGCAGGATCGGGACGTCTTACGTGATTGGGACGTGGCAGGAGATCTTGGCGTTAACATTGGCTCTAGAAGGAGGGCTGAGTTCTAGTGTTCAAGAGCTTTCAATCACAAATATTTATTTGTTCTACATTTTCAAAGATGGGGAAGAGTATAGCAGATACACCTAAAGCACATCCAATGACTGTCGGTGATTCACCGCCACGAGTTTCTGCTAGAGATCGTTTGGGACCTACACTAAGTGTTCATGCCAGCACAGCGTCCAAACGTTCGCATGGGGATTCTCGTCCGAGGGCTATGGGCAAGGCCAGGAGAAAGCTGGTTTTCACAGCAGAAAAAGAGTTCAATCACGACCTGAAGCGAGTAGAAGATGAAAAGGCCTCTCGTCTGGCTAAGATGGCAGACGAAACCGATAGGGCCATGGAGGCACTCATAAAGCAACGACAGGATATAGCTGAGCAGATGGCCCGAATAGCAGAGTTGAGAGATGAGGAGTCCAGTTATGTTCAGTCCGAAGAGCGAGGGCGTAGGAGTGGGAAGGAACCTGCTCATTCGGAAAGGGAGTCTCGGGGCCAGCATCGAGAAAAGAGAAGATCAAGAAGCCCTACTCCTCGAAGGTTGAAGCAGGTGCAGCATCCTGCCGAATCTAGGGAGCAGAGTCGAAGTGGGCGGAAGGGACGATCCCGAGATCGCACTCCCGAGAACACAAAGAGGGCGCTTGTTGTTACACATTCTCACCATAGTCACCAGACCCAGAGACGAAGCAGATCTAGGGGCCGCACACCCGAATGTCCACCTAGGGTACTTCGCTCTGGAGACCGTCATCATAAAAGTCCTTCGAAGATTGGGGGTATTGTGGTTAAAGACCGATATACTTAAAAAAAGAGGGAATCATCGGAGAAAGAAGTGTCATTACAACCAGAAGGAGTAGAATATCTGGTAAAAGAGCTGAAGGCGCTCCAGAAGCAGTTAGCCGAGGTCCAACAGGTGAAGGATCATCCGGGAAAGAAAGCATCCCCATTTTCCTCGGACATTCTTAAGGAGAAAGCAGACACCACCAAGAAGTTGCCTCGCATGGAAAGTTATGATGGTTCGGGAGATCCTTATGACCACAGCCAAGCATTTGACCGGTTAATGGATTACTACGATTTTACTGATGCTGCTAAGTGTCACATATTTGTTACAACGTTAAGGAAAGATGCGAGGCAGTGGATGGGGACTCTGCCTGCAGATTCAATTTCATCATGGTCCGAGCTCTGCGACAAATTCCACGCTCGAGCAACCGAAGAAGAGGGAGGCCCACGGGTTCTTTGGCACAGGTCAGACAGTACACCAATGAGTCATTGGGTCAGTATGTGAAGAGGTTCCGAGAAGTCATCGGTCAGGTGTCAGATTTGAATGATCTCCAAGTTATGGGATTATTTCAGAATGGTTTGGACCTGGTAAAGTTCGAGAAGTTAGTAAAGAAGCTGATGTTCAATCATCCGAAGAGCCTGGCAGAGGTGTTCGACAAGGCAAAAGGTTATATTGTTGTGGAGGAGGCTATGAACAGCCTGAAGCGTCCTTTTTCGGATCAAATGAAGGAGGCAGATATTCCTAAGTCCCAAGGTGATTAGAAGAAGACGGGGGGGGGGTATATTGATCGGTCGGAAGGCAGTTCGAAGAAGTTTAACAACTCATGGTGACAAGGAAATAGTCGTCCACCTACTTCTACCTCGAAGGTGAATAAGGTTTATACCAAACTGAACACAGACAGGTCGGTGATTTTGGACCAGATCAGAAACTAACCATTCTTCAAGCCACCTTGTGACAGTTATATGACAGGGCAGGGAAACTCTTGGAAGTATTGTGGCTACCATCAAGCTGCGGGCCATGATACTAACGAGTGTTGTAACCTGAAGGATTTTGTGGAAAAGAAAATTTAGAGCGGTTTTCTGGTTCAATATGTAGCCGGGAGGGATCAACAAGATCAGCAGAATGTCGACCGTACTGTCTAGACTGTTCAAGTAGTTCCACCCGCTCAAACTGCTCCAATGCCATCGCCGAGGCATGTCGTTGATGTTATAACCGGCGGGACGTTCGGGAAGATAGTAGGGAAGAAAAGGAGAGGATTTCTGGACTCGGTCATGTCAGTGGCGAGTGCTCCCCCGAAGGCCGACAGGGCATTTCCAGGAACTGTTATCTCTTTTACCGATGCAGATTACCCTTCGGAGCCCATTGAACCACATGAAGGAGCGTTGGTGATCACTGCACAAGTGGGTTCGATGGATGTGAAGCGAATGATGATAGACAACGGGTCTTCTATGGATATTCTGTATGCCCATGCTTATCATAGGATGCATCTCGATGGGCGAAAGATGGAGGTTCGGCAGGAGACACCTTTGTACGGTTTTAGCAACGATCTAGTCAGAGTTGCAGGCACTATTGAACTCCCAGTGGTCTGCGGCACAGCTCCTCAGCAGGTAGAAATAACATGAAAATTTTATGTTGTGCATGTAGATTCAGCTTACAACGCCATACTGGGAAGACCTACCTTGATGGCACTCCAAGCAGTGACTTCCATCCCTCATTTTAAAATCAAGTTCCCTACGGCACATGGAGTGGGAGAGGTTGCAGGGGATTTGGATCTGGTCTGACGCTGTTATTGGAATGCTATCATTTCCTCAGGAGTAGGGGTCAGCAAGCAGAAATAAACCTTGGCAATCGAGATCGAGCCATTTACTGAAAGCAGTTCGAAGCCGTTGGTTATTCCCACAGGAGAGACAGAGGAGATCGAGCTGGTCCTTGGAAAGAAGGACAAAACAGTGAAGATTGGTTCAGGTTTACCGAAACCTCTTCGGACGAATCTTATGGAACTTCTTCGTTGTTATGCGGATATCTTTGCATGGGAGCCACAGGACATGCTCGGGATTAGTCGAAAGATTGTCGAGCATCGGCTGGATGTGGATCCATCAAAGAAGCCAGTTCGGCAGAAAAGACGGATCTTTGCACCCGAACGACAAAGGATCATTGATGAAGAGATCGCGAAGCTGATAGCTGTTGACTTCATCTTCGAGATAGACTATCCGGAGTGGATGGAAAATGTGGTGTTGGTACAAAAGTAGAATAGGAAATGGCGGGTTTACATCGACTACACCGACCTGAATAAAGCTTGTCCGAAGGACTTCTATCCTTTACTCCATATCGACCAACTTATTGATGCGACTTCGGGGTATGCACTACTAAGCTTTATGGATGCTTTTTCAGGTTATCACCAAATTTCCATGTGCAAGGAGGACATTCCAAAGACAGCTTTCATCACACACCGTTCGGTGTACGCCTATAAGAAGATGACCTTCGGTCTGATTAATGCTGGAGCCACCTACCAGAGAATGATGAATTTTGTCTTCCAGAAGCAGCTGGGAAGGAACATGGAGGTGTATGTAGATGATATGATCGTGAAGAGCACGACGACTCAGAAGCATTTAGATGATCTGGAGGAATGCTTTCAGACAGTCCGCCATCGCAAGTTGAGGCTCAATCCTACAAAGTGTACCTTTGGAGTCGGTGCAGGGAAATTCTTGGGTTATCTGGTCAGTTAGAGGGGCATTGAAGCCAATCCAGAGAAGATCCAGGCTATTCTAGACATGAGGACACCTCAGTCGTTCAAAGACGTTTAACGTCTAACCGGTAGGATTGCAGCTTTAAGGAGGTTCATGTCCAAATCTACAGAGAGATGCTTATCATTCTTCAACACACTGAAGGGACCGAATAATGCGAAGACATTCCAATGGACTTCAGAGTGTGAAGACGCCTTCCAAAGCATAAAGACCTATCTGTCTTCTGCTCCCCTATTGGTGAAGCCTACCCCAACAGAGACCTTGTATTTGTACCTCGCAGCGAGTTCGTTAACGGTTGGAGCAGTGCTGGTTCGGGAGGTCAGAGGAAAGCAGCATCCGGTCTATTATGTCAGCCATGTCCTAAGAGATGCTGAAACCAGGTATCCAAATATTGAAAAATCTGCTTTTGCTTTAGTAATTGCTAGCCGAAAGCTTCGGCAATATTTTCAAGGCAGGCTCCTGATCGTCTACACGGATCAACCACTGAAGAAGGTGATAGGTAAGCTAGAAGTTTCGGGGAGGTTAGCAGCATGGACAATGGAATTGTCCTAGTTTTTCATTGGTATCATCCCTGAAACGCTATCAAGGGACAAGCTTTGGCCGATTTTATGGTGGAATGTTCATTCACCGAAGTAGATGCTGAGTTACCAGAAGCTGAGACATCTGATCGAGCTGTTGCAATTCTTCAGTATGGTCAGAATGCATGGACACTGTATGTAGATGGGTCTTCTACGGTGAATGTCAGTGGAGCAGAGATTATCTTGGCAAGTCCGGAGGGATTCAAGGTACAACAAGCCATTAGTTTTGGATTTAAGGCTACAAACAACGAGGCCAAATATGAAGCGGTGTTAGCAGGAGTTCGGCTGGCGAAGAGTCTAGAAGTGCAGAGGCTGATTATTTATAGTGACTCTCAGCTGGTCGTCAAGCAGTTATCAGGAGATTATAAGGCTCGTGGGGCAAGGATGATCAAGTACCTGGTGGAGTTGAAAGACCGACTTCAACACTTTGTCTCTTATGAGTTTCAGGGCATCGAGCGTAACGACAATTCTATCGCCGATGCATTGTCAAAGTTAGCCACCACGGATGCTGTTGTTTTTAATGGGTCAGTCTATTTAGAGGTCTTGCAACACCCGAGTATCCAACACAAAGCAGTGATGTGCATCGAGAGATCTAACTGTTGGATGACTCCCTACAACGAATATTTGGCAGATGGCGTCCTCCCCTTGGATCAGATGCTAGCGAAGAAGATCAAGTACAAGAGTGCTAACTTCGTTCTTATTGATGGGGATCTCTTTCGAAGGGCATTTTCGTCGCCATTATTAAAGTTCCTGGTTCCATCTAAAGCTGAGTATGCCCTTCGGGAGGTTCATGAAGGCATCTGCAGCGATCATATGGCTGCTAAATCGCTGGCATACAAAGTTCTTCGGCAGGGGTACTACTGGCCAACAATCCTCAAGGAAGCTACCGAATATGTGAACAAGTGTGATAAGTGTCAACTTAATAGCCCGATCCCACATCAGCCATCAGAAGAGCTATATTCGATATTATCTCCTATACCCTTTGCTGTCTGGGGGGTTGATATACTAGGGCCATTGCCAAAAGCCAAAGGACAGGTCAGTTTTGTCGTAGTTGCTATTGATTATATGACCAAATAGGTAGAGGCGAAACTACTTCGGCTGATAACGGAACAGGAGTGTCTGAAGTTTATGAAAGAATCCGTAATGTTTCGCTTCGGAATTCCTAAAGTGGTGATATCAGACAACAGACGCCAGTTTGTGGGATCGAAATTTGAAGGATTTCTGAAAGAATTAGGGGTCCAGCACAGGAAGACTTCGGTGGCTCATCCACAGTCAAATGGACAGGTCGAGGTGACTAACAGAACACTGTTGAACGGGATCAAGCGCAAATTGGACGAAGCGAAAGGAAGATGGCCGAAAGAGCTGCTCAGTGTATTGTGGGCTTATCGGACTACACCGAGGACTACGACAGGGGATTCACCTTTCCGATTGGCATATGGCACTGATGCCTTAGTCCCAATCGAAATTGGATCTCCAAGTCTTCGCGTTAGTCAATTCAGGGAGATCTACAATGACGAAGGACTGAAGGCCAACTTGGATCTGTTAGAAGAAGTCAGAGAAGTGGCTTTGATCAAATTAGCAGCCTACCAGAGGAGAGTTGCCAAGCATTACAATAAAGGGGTAAAGCTTCGAAGGTTTGAGGTGGGAGACTTCGTCCTCAGAGAAGCCGAAGCATCTACACTACAGAACACGGGGAAGCTGATGCCGAATTGGGAAGGACCATATGAAGTAACTGAAGTACCAAAGCCCGGGACGTACCGACTGAAGGCATTGGATGGATCCAAAATAAAGAACACTTGGCACGCGGGCAGACTCTGGAAATACTTTCAGTAGAGATCGAGTCAGTTTACCTGAAGTCTGTACATGACCATCTATCATCAATAAAAAGTCACTCTTTCACAACTGACCCTCTTCTTACTTGACCCAAGGCCACAATGAAGTAAGGAGGTATGGTAGGACTCGCTGGCCATTCGATGGTAGCCCAATTATTTGTTGTCCCGCGTGGTAGACAAATCCTGGATCCTATATTATTTTTACCAAGGGTGGTAAATCAATGGTCATCGAAGTAAGGAGGTATGATAGGACTCGCTGGCCATTCGATGGTAGACCAATTATTTGTTGCCCCGCGTGGTAGACAAATCCTGGATCCTATATTGTTTTTACCAAGGGTGGTAAATCAATGGTCACCGAAGTAAGGAGGTATGGTAGGACTCGCTGACCATTCGATGGTAGCCCAATTATTTGTTGTCCCGCGTGGTAGACAAATCCTGGATCCTATATTGTTTTTACGAAGGGTGGTAAATCAATGGTCACCGAAGTAAGGAGGTATGGTAGAACTCGCTGGCCATTCGATGGTAGCCCAATTATTTGTTGCCCCGCGTGGTAGAAAAATCCTGGATCCTATATTTTTTTTACCAAGGATGGTAAATCAATGGTCACCGAAGTAAGGAGGTATGGTAGGACTCGCTGGCCATTCGATGGTAGCCCAATTATTTGTTGCCCCGTGTGGTAGACAAATCCTGAATCCTTATATACTTGTTCTACCCCAAGCGGTAAACAAGATCTTAATGGTGCAAAGAGGATCAGCCAAATTCACCTTACACATGACCGATCTCATACTTCGGTAACGACAAACATACATCACTTTGTTTTATGCAAGTGTTGAGTTCGGTTCAGTTCATTTCATTCTTTAACTTAACTATTATATGCCTTATCTGATTCACTATCTAAGTTAAGTTCATACAGGTTAATTGATGCTGAATAATTGACAAGAAACGAAGTAAACAGAAGACATAGTAAAGAAAGTTAAAATTTCATTAAACACTTAAACAAATCTACTTAAATTTCTTTACAAAATTTATGCACAAAATTCTAAAGGACAGAAGTAGCAAGATCCTATTTATACATCATTTTCAAAATCTAGCAAGACCGGATCTAATTGGGCTGCCACCAGCTTTTCCTTGCATTTACCTCGGCAGTCTTCAAATCCTTCGTAATAGACTTTCATAACTTCTACACCGAGCTCATCAGAAGTCCGATAATCCTCCTGAATTTGCTTGCGCACTTTTTCAGTCAGAGGAGGATCTCATTCCTGAAGTGCCTTGATCTCGCCAAGAAGTTCACGACGTTTAGCCTTATATGCCTTCCTATTATCCCTAGCCTTCGCCTGAACTTCGCTAAGTTGAGCTGACAAATCTCGATGTGTTGCAACGACCTCTTCATTCTTATTTTTCAGAGCTTCAGTCTCTGCAGCTAAGTGGACGTTCATATCAGCCAATTTTTGCTCACTGGCCTTTGACGTCTTCAGCTTTTCTCTGGTCGAGCTCAGCACATCGAAAGTATCCTTCAGATCCCCCTTAGTTTGGGCCAACTCCTTCTGAAGGTCTTCATTGGCCTGGAAAACCGATTCACGTTCCTCTCTCTCCCGAGTCACTGTGGCCTTCAACATATTGATCTCCCTCTTCAGGGTCTCTTCATCGGACTCGGCATTTATATGTCTGGGACGTAAACGCCCGAAGACTGCATTCTCCTGTACATGTTCGACAACATCTAATCAGTTCCAGATATTTACACAAGAAAAGAAATATTCAACCAAGAAAATTACAACTTACCTTTGCCAGATAACTCATGCCTTCGTCAAGAAAATTCTCGTTCGTGTGGTTTTCGAATCGGCGATCATCGGTCTCCTGAACGAAGGCCTCGAAGAGCTGGAATAGAAAATTGGCATTGAACCGTGGCCACAAGGTCGGCACCCCAGTAGCCTTATCATGGAATGTCCTTGGGGGAGGCCTTGGGGGAGGAGACGTAGGTTGGTCACGGATGGGAGAAGGATCCATGTAGACGTTTTCGGTAGAAGAAGATCGAGCTGGGGCAGTATCCCGAACTGGTGTCAGAACGGGCTCTAGGATAGGAGGGCTATCAGAAGGCTGTTTTCTTTTCCGAGAAGGTGCTGCAGTGACATCAGTTGAACCTTCCTCGTTAACTGATTGAATATTCACTGGAAGTTTCGGGGGAAGAACCTGGGGGAAAGGTACCCTGAGCTCATCGGGAGTTAAGGGGACAACCTTGGTCTTCAGCTTTTTTATTCGAAGGGCCTGTCTATGATCGCCTGCAGGAAGATCAAGTAGGCTCCTTCGAACGGTTGTTTCTGAAGTTGATGGTGTGGGGTCAACAGCCGGTGGTGTTGGTTCAGTGACTGGTAGTGGTAAGTCCGCGGTTGGCGGTATCGATTCGGTGATAGATGGGGGTATCAGGTTGGCGTTTGGTTCCGATTTAGAAAAGCCTTCGGAATCGGATGGCATGGAGATCTGTCTGGGCTTTCGAGCGGCCTGCTTCCTTCGGTGTGGTCTGAGTTGTATTTCCGGTAAAACGGGCTCTTCGTCTTCTGGTTCAAGGGTCTGAGTTTCAGCGTGGATTTGAGGCATCTCGGTAGGTGGTTTGAATTGGGAGGAGGTTTCCGGTTGTGAAGATTCAGCACCCACCCTTGCTGACTTTCTAGCTACATCATCTTCGGGTGGAAATTCTTGCTGGGAGGATTCGGCAGTAACTTCTATAGATTTGCCAGCTAAAAAATCCTCTAACTCCTTCACCTCCGAAGACGATGGTTTGATCAAAGTTACTGTAGAAAATTAACAGTTTTGCATCAAATTCTTTACCACAGCAATTTCCAAAATAATGATAAAATAAATTCGTACTTACATTTGTGGTCGTACAACCACGCTTGCTTAGACAGAAGTCCGAATTTTAATTCCTCTTTCGGGAAATTGTCAAAGATATTCACCATTTTAACTATGCGTTCTTCTGAAATGTCACCGAAGTCGGCAGATATTTTCTCATCAGTGGCCCAGTCCGGAACGGTAGCAATTTCGGGTCCCTTGACGAAAAACCATTTCTCATTCCATCCTTTGTTGCTTGAGGGGGTAGTTACCAGCGAACGCCTTTCGAATTTTTCACCCGTCTTCGGCGCTTGCTTACCTATAACCTTAAACCCCTTCTCACGAGACTGACTGATCTTGTACACAGTGAAAAAGAAATCGATGGTAGGATCGACTCCACCTTCATGACAGAATGCAATGAAGGCTAAGATGTGTATGTAAGAGTTCGGTACCAATTGGGCGAACCCGACACCGACAAATCCTAGAATGGTTAGCAGAAATGGATGAAGAGGAAATCTATCCCCTTTCTCGGGAATGGTCGCAGCGACTGCCGTCCATCCCTCTGGTCTTTGAAACATCTTTTCCTCAGGCCTAGGGACCCTCACCAGATGAGTATCCGAAATATGGCATCGATCCCGAATCCTCTGTAATTCCTTTTCAGTAATGGTCGATGGAGTATTGGCATGGGTGAAGAATTCCTTGCTCCTGAAGAATTCGGAGGGAGTAAGGCGAGGTTTAGGAGGCATGTTCTTTTTGTTGGGAGCAGTGGCTTGCGGATTAGAGCTTGAAGCCTCTTTGCTAGGACTTGGATTAGGTGGGACGGTTGTCACGGGATTCGCACGGATGGGAGAATTTCGTTCGGAATTTTGAGAAGCCATTGTTGACGATTTGTAGAGAAAAGAAAGAAAAGTTTGGAAGGGAAGAAGAAAACTCAAAAGTCTGAAATTTTGAATTGACAGGTAAAACTGTCAAATTTGATAAAGTTTATCTTTTATACTGACGACTATGCAGCAATCGAGGACGGCTCATTAAATTGACAGTCATAATTATGAATTTGAAAGGTTGCGTCCGGTTTGAGCTTTAGATATTTGGCAGTTTGGACTTTCCTTTTGGGCTTCCAGTTTTAATCTCTCTTTTCGGTCCGTTTTCGTCTTTAATCATTTAGGCCTTGGTAAAATCCAATTTGGGTTTATTTTAACCATTTGTAGTTTCCCATTAAATCTCCTATTTAATAGAAAACTAGGGGGCAATGTTGGGTCATGATATTTCTCCTATTGGGCCTTACGGATTGAGCATGTTCACTTAATTAGTTCCTTGGATCCCCCTTATTGGGTCTTAGAATTACTGGGCCTAATCCTTACGTTATCTCTTCTTAACATTGGACCGGGTCCATAGGCTAACCCATTAAATCTTTTTATATCTAAGCCTTTGACTTGTAATGATGAAAAAAGGAGAGCAGTTGACCCAAAGTATGCAGATCATTAATGTGGATGTAATTTTATCCAGCCGGTGGGAGATACAGTGGAAAAAATGTGACAACCTGCATGCACACAGCTAGGACCATAGAGGAGTGGGGGGCTATGTCAGCTTGGGATTGGTGGCACAAAAAACCGAGCATGAGAGTATAACCTTGCAAGGGAGTCTTCTAACAAGAGGTACGCACACATTTTATCTCTCTCTAGACACTAGACATTTTACATCCTCCATTGTTAACCCTTGTGAGCGCTTGTACTAATTCTCACGCTGGAGCTATCCCCCGACGGTCCAGCCGTCAAGCTATGTGTATTGATCGTGTTTACTGTGCAGGATCGGGACGTGTTATGTGATTGGGACGTGGCAGGAAATCTTGGCGTTAACAAGTTGATTATTCGTAACTGAAGTCATAGATCTTGCCCAAGAAAAACTCAGAGTTGTTGTTATGATTGCTAGGGAATTAAAACAATTTAAGTTGACTAAAAAAGTTTCGTTAGCTCCTGATTTAAATTTTAAAATTAACAAATTAGTTTCAAAAGTTTAAAATAAAACTCTGTTAAAGAGATTAATAGAGACCACAAAGCATTGACTTGAATGGTATCATTAGGTTTTGTCATGGTAAAGATCAGAATTTTTAAAATAAATAAATAAATAGAGTGTTATAAGATAAATAGACTTTTTCTTGTGTCCATTTTACCAATTAGATATTGTGTTAGTTAACTTATTTTTTTGTTAATTTTTCTTGACCGTTTATTACGGACTTAAAATTAAGGGATAATCCTTTTTCTTTTTGGTCCTCAAACTATAGACGTACTTCACGTTTAGTCTATAAATTAATATTTTAATCCATTTGGTCCATCAACTTTAGAAAAGCTGCAATCTGCAATCTCAGTCCCATCTTGTTTGAACGGACGGAAAGGCCTAAAAAAATAATAATTTAAAGAATATTTGTTTAGAAGTTGAACCCAGTTTACATAGAGTACCCCTATCAAAAAAATCTTTGTTAATTGATGGTCTAGTTGAAACTATGCTAGATTTTTCACACTTTTAGCTATATTTGTTTCCTTATTGGAGATTTACCTAGACTTTGTTAATTGTATATGATTTCACTTTGAATATATACTCCACTCATTCATTTTTAATGGACACAAAAATTAAGAAATACAACAATACTTTATTTAGTTAACTAAAATAGTTATAAAATCTCAATATTACCATTTTAAAATCTATTTAAAAAGATGAAAGAAAAATAAGTTAACATTTAATATATGAATAATATGAAAAATTAAGTCATTAATATTGCTTCCTTGAAATGTACAAATGACAAACAATAAGGAACACATTTCACTATCTAAAAAGACAAATAAAAAAGAATGGATGGTCTAATAATTAGACTGTCGATTGTTAGAATTTGAGCTAAATTGAAGTGGGTTTCATTAATCATGTGAGAAGAATCCACATATCAATATATTCTACTCCATGAATAGATTAAAATCAAGTATTTGGAAACTCAAATTCATGGGGTAGTGAAGGAAAAATTTACACCCAAAGATCACCTTTGAAAATATTAATAAATACTTGTGAAAAGTTAAGTCTCATATCGAGAAAGGACTAAACATTAAGTGAGTATATATACAATTACATTGTTCTTGGGTTTTGACCCAATGAGCACCCCACTTTTGTGGAAGGTGAGATCGTCATCGTCTGTAGGGCTGTAAATGGTAACCGAAAAATTCGTATTCGTCCGCATCCGTATTCGAAAAAAAACGGATATTATTCGCATTCGGAAAAAAACGGATATATCCGTATTCGGTTTAAAGGTATTCGTAACCACCATATTCTGTATCAGAAGCATCAGTTTGAACAATCTTCTTCCATTCAGGTTTGGGTAAAGAGAGGCAAGGTAAGCCGTGGCCGCGGTCAACGAGGCCGTGGTTTTTCGTTTGGTGGGATAAGATTGGTGTTACCATTGAAACTTTACCAGAATCTGTTCAAACAGCATTCAAGGAATGGCAAGTTGCCTATTCTCATATACCAGTAAATAGAGATTTATCCATGTCTAAATTATTTGCCCATTTTATAATCCGTTTCAGTATCCCTTGGATTTGGAAATGGGATTTCCGTTGTGATTACCAGAACAAGATCCCCCGCCTCAAAAGAATATTCTTTACCAAATGGTGGGATAAAGGTCTTAATTCGACATTACCAGAACTCCTTAAAACAATTAAAAATCATACTCAGGCTTGTCTTGACGTTATCCCGCAGAGCCTTCCCTCACCAGTACCCGTTAATCCTTTTGCTAAAATTTAGGCAGATTTAAAGCAAAAGTTTCCTAATCTCACTGAAACAGAATTAATTATTAAAACTATGGATTACATGAAGACTCAGTTTTTACAATCCCTAGTCCCAGATGATGTTTCTATGAAAACAGCCAGCGATGAAGAATCTGAACAGGATGATAATCAGTTCAATGTCCTAGCCGGAGAAAGTCAAGAACCCGAACCCACAATGGGAGACTTTTGGGATTCTCTCACCTCAATGATTTCTAAAAAATTGGAACAGGACAAGAAAGGAAAAGGAAAAGCAGTATGACAGTGACCCTCCACTACACAAGATGAACCAATAATCAGAAGACGACAAAAACAGTAATTCCACTTTCTAAAAAGAAAGCCAGCTGTTCTCTCCATTATTAGTAAACGACGCCACCTGTCCTCAATAATACTCCACCCAGCCGATATCATCTCATGCCCACTACCTACGACTGAGACTTAAAGAAGGAAAGATAAGGATCACTGATCGACTCCACTGACAAGGACACGCACGATCCCTTCTTATCCTTTCACCTGTATAAATAGGGATACCTCACCCTTTGTTGAGGCAGAATTTCTTTTCAGAATTTTCCTTTACTTCCTCTCTCTCTCTCTCTGTAAAATATTTGATATATATAAGTTTGAAGTTTTAAAGAATTGCAGAGCTCTACTGTAAGTTTTAATTATTGCTTCTGTTAATTATTATGTTTCGTTACTTGAACTTTTAGATTATCATATAGATAACAGTAATCATTATAGAACAGCATATCAAACTGCTACAAACAATTATAATCGTTCTTATTTTTTAGAACAGTTAAATAAATCTGAACAGTAAATTGTTTCTACTAGAAAAGCCATACAGGAAGAAACCTGTAGGCTTATAATTTTGGGTAGACCCCCAAACCAACAGTAACTTTATGAAACCATATATGTAGTAATTTATCTGTTAATATAAATTTAATATGCCTTTAAATTATCCATGCCATTTTATTAAATGAGACAAGTTTAAGCCTAATACTTGAATAAGTGGAACGTCACCCAAGTCGCGTTTAGGACTTTGCCTTTAGCCGTGTTATGGCGTTGTGGCTTTTATCCTCAGTAAATCGTTGACATCTTATCATTTGTTAAATGGTATTATGATATCTTGTTAAAATCAGAATTTTACCCTGAAAGTCAACTGAATGTTTTAACTGGAATCCAAAAGGACTGGATTACCACTAATGGTAATATCATTCAATCCATTCATCCTCCTCCTAAGTCCCTTGAACTTAGTTCGGGAAATGATAATTTAAAACCTTTGATCATCAATCCGTATGTTGATATATCTGAAATACCCCATCAACAAGAAGAGGTTAAAATAAAAGATATTTTACCCTTGTCTAAACAGAATAATTATACTAATTTATTTCTTCAAACTGTAGGAAAACAGTTAACCAGAATTGAGGAACAACTTTTATCACATTGTGATATTTTACATTGTGTTTAATTAATATGTATGATTTAAACTTTAATTTTTTTTTCGTAAATATTTTGAATGAATTTTATATTAGGTTACTGATTCGGATATCCAAATAATTTGTCTATTCGAATAAAATAAACGGTAACGGATATTATCCGTATTCGAATATTTTTCCGAATACTGGATACGAATAATATTTTTAAAATCCGCTGGATACCGGATACGGATAGCGAATTGGTTTTTCGGGTACGGATACGGATATACCTGTATCCATATCCATTTAATACCGTTTACACCCCTAATCGTCTGGGCAGGCTCGAGCTTGGGGGTCTGGGTTATTGTATATATTATTTTTGGACAAAATTTATTTATTAGTTTCTCTTTTTTATTTTTATTAATATTTTGAAGCAAGGAATGTAAGGCGAGATCAGAAGGTCAAGTATCGTGGCGCTCGACACCAGAGCCGCGGCGCTTCGAAGCGTTGACATAGTACTAGCCTTGACTTATTAATTTTCTGGTTTACAACTTTAGCTCATATCAGATAAGTATATATATATATATATATATATATATATATATATATATATATATATATATATATATATATATATCCATTGTTCAATATGTGACGCCCCCAAAATAGGTCTACACAACCCATTTCGAGTCGTCAAATACATGGTACAAAATTTAAATACAAACTTCATTTATACAACTATTGAACTGCCGTGCAGAATATGACAAAACATAGACTGTGAGTTTCAATACAAATATTGTCTCGTAGACAATATCTAAACTCAAATAAAGTCATCATTATAATTATTATCACACTATTTTATAGAATAGTGAGGACTACTATTGCCACCATCTTGGACCATCACTCCATTCCCCAATTAGTCTCAGCTATATTCTCATTTCCTAAAGAGAACAATGAAAGAAAAGGGTGAGCTCAACTAGCCCAGTAAATAATATTATGACTAAGATAATATAGAATAAATTATCCTTAGTCTTCAATAGTGTAAAATCTAGTAGAATATAATAGACAATAAGTTTAGATTAACAACTGCAGCGGAATAAGCAATCCATTAGAAGAGTCAAGTAGAACATGATGTCTACTATCTTCTATGATTTGAAAGTTCATCATCAATATTTTATCTATGTAACGCAACTCAATAATTATTTCACATCTACGAATTATCCATGCGCTACGGGCCAATGATATTCGTTAGTATCACCAGTAGTCATGATCATGCCAAACAATTGTCCATCTATGTAATACGGGCCAAATATGACTTTTACCACATCATTTGTCTGTAACATTACAGGTCATGATTATACCAATACAAAATTCTAGGTTATAATCATACCAATTAGTCCATCTATGCACTACGGGACAAAGATGACTTTCACCACAATATAAGCATGAGGATGATGACAATAATATAAGAAATCAATCAACTGAGATCAAAGATAAATATTATAGATTTAAAATTAAATTTATTTAGAGTTTAAGAATGTCCAAATTATCAACATGATAATTAATTATGGAGTAAAATTCAAGAATGATATTCATGTATCAAAAATAATTTGGACAGAAAAGAAACCAATTTTATCGTGAATAGTACCCCAGGTGAATAGTACCTGAGTGAATAGTATTACGGCATGCAAAGATTAAAATTTAACAAGAAAGTTCAGAAAAATATTTCTGTGAAACGATACAATCTTTCAGTGAAACGATACTAGATGAAATGCAAAATTCAAGGATATTCTACTAATTTCAGAGAGTATAGAAGTAATACTTATCAAAATAAGTGTAGATTTAGGAATATGAAACGAAATAATATTACTTATATACTATAGAGTATGGAAGAAAATAATATTTGTTACGAATATTGAACGAAAATAATATCCCTTACCTTAGTAGGAGAGTAATTAAGACTGGTATAGCGGAGATATTCTTGAAGAAAACTTGTACTATTTACTACACTCAAAGTATCCTTATGCTCAAAAGAAATACACACAATATTATAGAAGAAAAATTCTTTGATTCTGGTGTGATTTTTATTTCTTAACTAAGCATCTTATTTATAGGAGAATGGCAGTGAACTATTTAAAAAAATTTCACGGGTGAGTAGGGCAAAATTCACGGGCGCAGAATCGGCGAAATTTGATTTTCACTATGCAGTACTATGCAATAAAATATTCCAATAAAACAAAAACTTTATATAAAATATAATATATTCTATTTATAATCTAATAAAATGAATAACTTTATATATAAAATAAAAAGTATTCTGTTTTATATAAAAAAAAAATTCAGTTTTATTACTATTATAATAATAATAAAATAAAACTGAGATAACTTTCTACATGTAATTTTGAAAAATGAGTAAGTGGGGGTCCATGTAATAAGCCAAACTTACAGCAAATACTTCATGAAAACCCCCTCTATTTATATTAAAAATTAAATAAATATTTACCACAAATCACTTATCTTCAATAAACACATTTTTAATCTTTCAACAATTATTCATCATTAATATTATAACTCACAATATTGATAATCAGATCATTTCCAAAAAAGATGGGGCTTTTCGATAAGGACTTCTCCTTATTGGCGCGTAATTAAATAACCTAACCCCTTTCCTTGACAGAACTTTCTAGACATTGTCAATAATACAAATAATAATATGAATAACTGTGTCATCTCAATTATTGATTTAATAATATAAAATATTGTGCAGATGATACTGTGACAATAATTGAATCAATAAGATGAGATACTATGCAGCAACTACTATGACAATTATTAAATGAACTTAGTGACTTCTTACGTAAGAATCAATAATCAGAGATACTATACAATACTGTGTGCTACTATGCAACCACGCGTATTACTGTACTTTTATCATCGGTATTTTAACAGTTAACGGTAAAAGTTTTGCCGTTATTTTTATAAAAAAATTATTTCCGTCGCTTTCTATATCCTACAGTCATTCCGCTGTGGGGGTCCACCAATGATTGTGCCGTCGTACGAATATTCTCCGACAAAAAGAATATTCTCCGATCAAACGAATATTTTATGACAACTTGCTTACTTGTAAAATTTGCACATATCACTCATAGCTATAACATTATATCAAATCACACCTTATTATATAAAATAATAATTAGAGAAAAATTAACTCTTTATTCATAAAAAGTTGGGGTCTTACACAATATCTTTTCTAACATGGATAATGTTGAGCAATATTTATGCTCTAAAAATTACATTTAACAATATTTTTGCACTAGTTTCAATTACATTTCCAACTTTTAACAATACCTATTATTTTAACAATATAATTACTATTATGACATTATGAATGACCTAAGTAAAAGTTATAATTAAAATGTGGAGCTATGTTGTCTGTTTTACAAAAGTGACAATTACGTATAAGTATACACGATCAACAAGTAATAAAGTGATAAGAGAGTGTCGAACCCACACAAATCTCTATCTAATAAATCTCAACTACTAGTTTTACATCAATCCAATTTTATTTAAACTACCGAAATTTGTGAACATCAATTAAACTTAAATCAAGTTAAACCAAGAGTAAATTTAGCACAAAGATTGATTTCAGATATAAAAGCTTAAGGCTATAATACCACCAATTATGTAATATAAATCAATTATCCAATTCATCCTATTATTAAATCCACGTGAATTGTTAACAAAAATTCATAATTATTTATAAGCCCTTTCCCAATGATCAAATAAAAATATTCAATTCAATTAATCTTGCGATATTCCTATGCAAAACAAAAGAATAAAATTTATTAAGTATCAATTCCCAATAGTTACATGCAGTGAAAAGTGATATCCATATTTAATTCACAACCTTAATTATTTATCCCATGCAAATAATTTAAAATGCATGCTATCATATTCCGATTTGACCCTAGATTTCATCTTCCGAATTCATCTAGTGTATCTCGCTAATTGTTAGCCATACAATTAATCAATGAGCATAAAATACGATAGAAAACTCAATTTGAATATCTTGATAATTGCATAATTAAATTTGATGTTGAAAGTAAATAAACATGCTTATATGTAAAGTCCTTTAAGGAACACATGTACAAGGACTTTGTGATAGATCAAAAATTATTAGATTTAATATGTGCTTAATGTTTATCATTATGTAAATGAATGTATAGAAGAAAAGATCAAAACTGTTAGGTTGATCTTGTTTGAGATGTAATAGATTGCCTTCAACAGAATCGTAGTCTATCAAGCCAGCCAAGTGATTGAAGAAGCCAAGGCAGAATCGTAGAGTATCAAGTAAGTTGCTATAGAATCGTAGTCTGCTTTAGAGGGCGTCACTCTAAATCGTAAAGTTGGTCCAAGAGCCTATCGAGCCAGGTCAAGAATCGTAGTCTGCTCTCAGAAGCGTAGAGTCTGCAAAACAAGCAAGTAAAGATCGTAGTCCACCAGTGCTTAAGAGAAATCATAGTGTTCTTTTTATCAGACTGAATCAAGCACGAACATGACTAGACACCACGATCATGATCGTAGTGAATCTCCTATCAACATCAGAAGCATCGAGCCTGGTCCATTTGTAGAAGGATAAGATACAACAAATGTGGAATGGATTATAGACGTTGAGACTTTCGGGAATCTCAATAACCCAACACTCATCCTTAGTATATATCGAAGAAACGTATTGAAGAAGCTAAGGAAAGTACTACATGCCTGCTGAAAACACCTTTTCAGGTGTTAGGTGAGATAGCAGTCTGCTGTGTCAGTGGGTCAGATGGCTGAACATAAAATTTCCAGGAAGTCCCCATCGGTGCTCAAAAATGTCTGATGCATTTAATGCTTCAACGGTTGCCTTTAAATAGACATATTTCAAAGGCTCCTTTATATATACAAATCAGAGTCAAATGCAAACAACAAGCAAGTACAGAACAAAAGCTGAAGAATACTCAACGCTCAATTCTACGATCTAAAAAGAAAGCTTGCTCAACTACTCAGTTTTTTTGAACATATGCTTAATGGCAACTGAGTAGCACAACCCAAGAACTCAACTCTCATCAAGTGTATTCCAAGTCAGCTAGACTTGAAGAGTTCTAAGTGAACTAAGAAGTTCCAAGTCTGCTGGACTTGAAAAGTTCTAAGTGAACTAAGAAGTTCCAAGACTGCTGGTCTTGAAGGAATCTGAGTGATTAAAAGATTATAAAGACATCTTTAATGGATTTCATGAGTAGAAGAGTGGACTATGAGCCTTGAGTGCTCTGAACCACTTAAAATCACTGTGTCTTTTATATTCTTGCTATAACTGTTATATCTGTCATAACTGCTTAAGACATATTAACTTGGTTTATCTTAACGGGGAACAAACAAATCATATATGCCATTGTGGTTAATTTATTAACAAATCTGAAAAAGTATTTTAAAAAAGAAAATTTTAAAATATCTATTCAACCCCCCTTCTAGATAACTATTGTGCCTCTAGGAACTAACAATTAGTATCAAAGCATGTTCTCTCAATCAGCCTACAAAGCTTGAGCAGATCCAATGGCACACCTGATAAGCGAATCTAAGACTGGAGGAGGCAGCAAGCCACCAATGTGCAACAAAGACAAATTTTCCAACCGGAAAGTCCGCATGCAAGCGTACATGGACTTAATAGATGAAGAGCTATTTGAAACTATTATGAATGGGCCCTACATTCCAACAAAGCTTGCACTAACTCCAGTTGATCCAAACAAAGTTGAAATCAAGGTCAAAACGGAATGGAATGACAACGAGAAGAAAGCTGTCCAACTAGAAAAAAAGGCCAAAAATATTTTGTTCCAGTCTTTAGAAGATGATCTGTTCGAGAATGTGGTTAATAGCAAAACTGCCAAGGAAGTATGGGAAGCATTGATCATTATGCACGAAGGAACAGAAGAAGTTAGAGAAAATAAGCAATCTCTTCTGACTCAACAATATGAGATGTTCACCCATATTCCAGGAGAAAACGTCACTTTCACTTATGAAAGATTCAATGTACTGCTCAACTCTCTTCGAGCTTTTTGGAAAGATCTATGCAAACAAAGATCTGATCATAAAATTCATGAGAGCTTTACCAAGCAAGTGGGATGCCAAAACCACTGCCATAAGAGAATCAAAGAATCTCCATGAAATAACTATTCAACAACATTATGGCAACCTTCTTACCTACGAACTGGAGCTGACCCAAAGGGCAGAGACTTTATCTAAAGGAAGAAAGAAGGACAAAGGAGTTGCTCTCAAAGTAACAGAAACCATCTCCAAAGCTCATGGTAAAAATGATTTTGACTTTGAGGAAGATGATGACAAGGATATTGCAATGCTGGTAAGAAGACTCAAAAGGTTCATGCGTAAAGGCAGAAGCAACAGACCTAAGAAATTACACAACAACAACAACCAAGAGCAGATCAACGACCTATGCTATAACTGCAAGAAGTCTGACCATTTTATTGCAAACTATAACAAACCTATTAGAGAAGATCCCAAGAGGAGAAAAAATCCAAAGAAGGAGTTCAAAGGCAACAAAAGGCTCCAAAAGAAAGACAAAGGTCTTGTAGCCGGAGGATCATGGAGTGACTCTGACAACGACACAACTCCTAAGTCTAGAGATGATGAGGATCCTCAAGTAGCAAATCTATGTATAATGGCAAAAAATACAAAGGACAAGAAAAGCACTAACCATCATGAAGTAAGTATCGATGAGGTATTTGACTTTAACTCTCCTGATATAGATATTGATGATTTAAGAACTGCACTACATGGCATAACTACTGATCTGCATCAATACATGAAATGGTTCAGAGTTCTGTCTTAAGATTATTCTCTTTTCAAAAAGAGAAAGAGAAAGTTCAAGAAGAACTGAAAATAGCTCTTCTAAGTGCTAACTCTCTCTCTCTAAATTTGAGGCGAGAATAAACTCTTAAGACATACTAATGAACTTAATGCACAAAGAGAGTCAAATCTAACCTCTAAGATTGAGGAACTAGAAAAGGCAATCTTACTGTGGAATAGATCTTCTTCATCCATGGACTCCCTGATCTAGAGTCAAAGAAGTTCTTCTGATAGAACAAGTTTAGGTTTTTGGGAATCTACCTCAGTACCATATGTAGAAAAGCTAAAGGAAACTAACATTAGTAGTGCTTTAAATTTTAATAGAGGCATTACATTTGTGAAATCCTCACAGAAGGAAGAACAGTCCATCCCTGCTCTTCTGATCCAATCCATGTTTCAAGACATAACGGATCCCATGCTGGCCTAGGGTTCAAAAAAAAGAAGAGTAACTTCGTCACTACTCTCCAACCTCGAAGGATCGTAGTGTCGAGTAAAATCAATTCCACGAACCAACCAGGAAGGAATCGTAGAGTTAAGTTTCACTATTCACAAATTATGAATCACAAGGATACATGGAAAAAGAAGAATCAGTATAAAGGAAAGACTACCAAGAATCCACATAAGTCCAAATGGAGAAAGAATCCACACACACACACACACACACTCAAGCATACATCATTCTAGATGTTTTGTATGTGATAAATATGGTCACAACGCTGCAGTATGTTACAATAATCCTCTGCATGTTAAACCCAAAGTCAAACAGATTTGGGTCCCCAAGGGTACTAACAAGTTAGGACCCATGCAAGAATGGGTACCAAAATGAGAGTTTAACCTCACTGCAGGAATAGAGCTCCACTTGGTATCTGGACAGTGGATGCTCACGACACATGACCGGGAACAAAGCTCTCTTATCTAACTTCATAGAAAAGGAAGGTCCAAAAGTCATCTTTGGAGACAATGGCTCTGGCAAAACAAAAGGATATAGCTCAGCTGGGAATGGTACAGTGACCTTCAACAAAGTAGCCTACGTGGAAGGGCTAAAGCACAATCTTCTGAGCATAAGTCAACTCTGCAATAAGGGTCATCAAGTCACCTTCCTCAATAATCAGTGTCAAGTCAAAGATCTGAAGACCTCTTCTATAAAGCTAACCGGAATAAGAGAAGGGAACATCTACACTGTTAATCTTGGTCAATTGAGTTCTGACGAGACAATATGCTTTCATGCTAAAGCCTCTAAAGAAATGAGCTGGCTATGACATAGAAGGTTGTCTCATCTCAACTTCAAGAGTATGTCAAAACTGGCCTCCAAAGATCTAGTAGCTGGTTTACCCAAGCTCAGCTTTGTCAAAGAAAGGCCATGCAACGCCTATCAGCTTGGAAAATAGACTAGGAGCTCATTCAAAGGCAAAACCGTTAACTCAATTGATAAGCCCCTACAGTTACTTCACATGGACCTATTTGGGCCAACTCCAACAACAAGCCTTGGAGGGAAGAGATACTCATTGGTCATAGTAGATGACTACACCAGATTTACAGATTTACATGGGTGTTTTTTTCTAAATTCTAAGGATGAAACAAGCTCTCAACTCATCAAGATGTTCAAACTGGTGATGAACGAAAAAGGAGAAAAGATCAAGGCTATAAAGAGTGATCATGGAAGAGAATTTAACTTCTTTGAGATGGATCAGTTTTTCCCAGACAATAGCATCAGTCACAACTTCTCAGCTCCACTAACTCCACAACAAAATAGAGTAGCTGAAAGAAAGAACAGAACACTGATTGAAGCCGGAAGGACTCTACTAGCAGCATCTCGTCTGCCTTAATACTTCTGGGCAGAAGCTGTCAACATTGCGTGCTACACTCAGAACAGGTCTCTTGTTCACTCTACATTAAAGAAGACTCCCTACGAGCTATGGAGAGGAAGAAAGCCAAATGTCAGTTATTTCCATGTGTTCGGCTGTGAATGCTACATTCTCAACAATGAAAAATAATATCTGACTAAATTTCAACCCAAGTCAGATGAAGGAATCTTTCTTGGATATGCTATAGACAACAAGGCCTATAAAATGTTCAACAAGAAGACGCTGAGAGTTGAAGTCTCGATTCATATCATCTGTGATGAAACAGACTTAGACAAATCTGTGCCTCAAGACACTACGATCGACGACTCAGACACTACGAGTGAGGCAGTCAAGCTCAACACCACGATCGTAGTCCAAGAAGATGAAATCGTCGAACCAGAAGAAGAGATCGTAGAGAGAGCTACACTAGACGATGAACCTTTACATCAAGAGGCATAGGTTAATCTTGAAGAATTCAGACAAAAAGGCACCAGAATAGACGTTCCAACAAGGAACAGATGGGCAAGAGTTCACACTCAAGACCTGATCATTGGATATCCAAATACAAAAGTCAAGACGAGATCTGCCACCCAGAATGAGTGTTTCTATATGAGCTTTATGTCCCAAATAGAACCCAAGAAGATAGAAGATGCTATGGAAGATTCAAGTTGGATAGAAGTCATACAAGAGGAACTAAATCAGTTTGAAAGAAGCAAAGTTTGGAGATTAGTTCCTAGACCAAGAGGTCACCCAGTTATTGGCACCAAATGGGTCTTCAGAAACAAAATGGATGAAGATGGAGTAATCACAAGGAATAAAGCAAGACTAGTGGCCAAAGGTTATTCTCAATAAGAAGGCATCGACTATGACGAGACCTTTGCACCTGTTGCTTGACTAGAAGCAATAAGGATATTCCTTACCTTTGCTGCCCACATAAAGTTCAAAGTCTTTCCAATGGATGCCAAGAGTACATTTCTAAATGGTGAACTTCAAGAAGAAGTATATATGGAGCAACCTCCAGGTTTCATCAATCCAACTCTCTCTAATTATGTCTATAGATTAGACAAAGCCTTATATTAACTTAAACAAGCACCTAGAGCATGGTATGAAACACTAAATAACTTTCTTATTGAAAATGGTTTCACTAGAGGTAGAGTAGATACCACATTATTTCTTAGGAAGCACAAAAATTGTAACGCCCCCAAATCTGGGTATCCATTACCTCGGACCTGGTGCGTTACGGTACTATCTCTATCTGATTACTTATAACTTTTATTTATAATTTAATGAATACAACTTAGCTTTGATACCAGTTTGATATATATTAACTCATTTTCATTTTCAGGATCTATGAATCGATCCCAAAACCTTAATATGTTAATTCTTAATATTGGTCATTAACCATTCCTGTCTTTACATCACATTCAATGTTATACTTAATAAGAATGCATAATAATAATAATAAATAAATTTCTAAATTCTTTATTTATTTCCCTAAATCACAACCTTCATCATATACATATCTTTGAATCAAATTTATTCTATGATTCGATTCAACAGTGTGACATTATAAAATTTACATCTCAATTCGGTGTTCTTTATATATCGAATAGTATGACTTTACAAATCTACAAGAGTTAAACATCTATCAAGTACATCATCTAAGACCAAAAACATGATTCCAAATCAGAACTTTAGGTAAACAAATCAATATTCTTGGGATACTATTGAACTCTATCAACCAAGTAGCACGTAACTTTACCGTGAGTCCTTAACCTGTAAAAGTGGTTATTTGCGAGGGTGAGCTCGATAGCCCAGCAATTCTAGCAATTTTCATGCATCACATAACACACATTATCATGAACAGTTATACTATCATAATCATTTAAACTCAATACGCATGTTGCGTCTCACATAACAAATATAGAGATTAACTTCTTAAACATATAATCATAGATTAAATTTCAAATTTCATACATATCTCATATGCATTTCATATATCAATCGACATTCTCATGGAAAGATATAATTCAACCAACAGTTATCAATTTTATATAACAAATAGGAACTGAAAGACTTCCCTGACTTTTAGATTATCAACTATAACTTAACTGCGTATCGCTATCTGCACTTCTTGTAATCCTACATAATTGTATAATCATGAATTCATATATTCTCAATGAAATAACAAATTTTACATTGTTTCATTTCACTTCCTTAGTATACTCTTAGGATAGCTATGTTGCTAGTCCATTCCACTCTCATGTTTATTCTTTCGAAACAATCTTATTTCATCTTTTACATTCTTAAAGGAATATATATATAGACATGCTCTAAAGTTTAGACAGTTAGCAAATTGTTCTTGACCACTCTACAGCACGACGCGATCGCGCTACTCCCTGCCAAAACTAGAACTAAAATTTTCAAGGATCCAATTTTCTTGTTAGCACACTTAATACCTTTGAACACAATATAAACACATAAAGATAGGGTTTAGAACAAATTTGGTTTCCCACACTTGTTAACATTGAGGTTAACTTCTAAAATTTTTAGTTTCTTTTGCATTTCTTGGCTCAACTAAGATTAACATGTTCAAAAGTCTATAGACCAAGTTGAACACTATCTCAGGTATTTACAATAGACTTTGAGATAAAACTCGAATCAAGTATACAACTTCCTTTTCAAAACTCTTTAATTGAGACTAAATAGGTTTATTCAGCAAGGGACTCGCTATGTTAACCGTTAAGTTACATAACAATACTAAACAATCCTTAATACGCATGCTCATGTGTACCAAACTCATTTAGACATAGTTAGTATAGTCCTTACTTTAAAACATGCTTGAATAGCTTATGTCATGATTAATAACTAGTTGTGTGCACTTATCATTCATGCTTAGAGGCATAAAAAGTACTATCATGTTTGAACATAAGGTCAAAATACAAAGGACACCATGTTCATTGCTTTTCAAAACTTATAAATTTTCTTTTAAAAGTTCATGATAAACCCAATTTGTATACAAGGTAACTTTGAATCATATTTTGTACTCATTTGTACACTTAACTAAGCCATATACGCATACTAAGAAGGTCAAAACTTAAAGGTCACAAGATTCCTCAAGTTTGTTTTCAAAACTCCTATGCTTTCTTTGAAAAATCAACATTTAATCATGTTAACGTAATACATTGCATGTAAGACAGCTTAAACATCATACAAGACTTACTTTTATGCTTTACTAAGCTAAGCCCACCTGCTATGCCACTTCGGGGCAAACTCAGACTTTCCTCTATTTTTGCAGAGTTCAGACCACATAACATATACCCTTCAATTTAGCATACTTAGATCAACCATATAGGTTCCATACCATACGTTAAAACTCAAATAACATTATGATACCAATTAGCAAACTAATTAACATAAAATTCTAGAAATTTCTAGGAACTTGAAAAAAAAACTTTGAAGCCAAGAACATGATTAATAACATTACCTCTCCTGAAGTTGAAATGACAATTCTTGCTTCTAACTTCAGATTTCTCTCAACTTTAGGAACCCTCTCACTCTAATTGTTCTTAACAGAGAATTCTAGCAACCCAATTTGAGAAGAATGAGCTTCTATTTATAGAGAACCCATTACCCAATTGTTGGGTTTTGCCCTAGAAATCAAACCAATGGAAGAAGGAAGAAGATGTTGGACAAGAAGGAGTTGGTGGAAAGTGGCTAACCACTCCCTCTCCACCATTCCCATAGACATCATTAGCAAACATTCTAACCTTTTTGGTTTCTCAGCAAATAGGGGAATATGCCATTGGCCGGCCTACACACGGTTGATGCAACTTTGGGACTAAGAAATTAGGACAAGTAATTTGGTTACACTGTACTAGCATAATTGGATCTCAACATAGTCAATTTAATGACTTAATGTTATTGCCTTATGTTAAATTAGGGACACCTATATATAAATACATATATGCACACCCACATATATGCAAGTATACTCATACTTTAAATATACACCAATACATATAATCATGTACTTCATGTACATCAGGTTAACTCAAATAATATTTTATTTGGGCTAAATATATTTCAGTTGGGTACCCTCAACCCATTATTTTTCACCATACTTATCATATATAAGAACCACAATGATTAATTAATATCCATCATTTATTTCCTTACCATTAATTCTCTTTTCATAATTCAGTTAAACCTTCAGTTGGTTTAACTTTAATATTCATGTCACACGAAGCTCATTTATCAAATCTCACTCAAGCTTATTATATAATCTTAGTAGTAAAATATCAGGGGTCAAGGCCTTGTTTGGCTTTTCCCCCAATTCCACTTTATTTAATATATATATATAATATCAAGTTTGTGTGACACACTTAACTTTAATACTAAATTGTTTTAGCTACCATTAATAATTATACGATTATAATATGTAAAACTATTTCACTAGACTTTATGAGATTATACTCATAACCACTTCTCTTTAGAATAATTAGTATGTACTACACTAATTATTATATAATATGATTATTAAATTCCCTTTCTTTTATAAATTGTCCCACGACAACTTCTTCAATCTATACATTTAGTTATATCTTAAATATTAATTCAATTTACAAATCTTTAACCAATATTTATTTATAACCATATTGGTTTTCTTTTCTCATCCACAACCTATGTTTCATTAATATCTTTCAGGATATTAGACCTTTTCATATATTACCATGCTATGTAATATATAAAAAAATACCAAAATTAATTAATATAATCATTTCATTTTCTTCATGCAAAGCATATATATTAATTCACCATTTTACTTAAGTGAATTACCCCTTTCATTCAATTTAGTATCACGCCATTGCCACACAAGGTTTTAATACTCAAATTATATTATAATATTACATAATATAACTTAGTTAACCAATATTTATTTCGGATTAATTAATTTCCATAATTAGTTCTTATCCAATACATACTTTGCTATCTAAGTCCATTCATGGATAGCTTGAATATCAAATATAACCCATATGATAACATATTAGCCACTAATATACATATCCTGAAGTTTAGATTACACAAACTCATCCTAAACCGTCTGCAGACCGGCGCAACCGCGCTGGTCTTAGGCTGGAGAGTGGCGCGGTCGCGCCACCTCAAGTTCAGATGCAAACATGTTCTGTTTCAACAGAAATATAAACTTTTACTTGCAAATACTTTGCACATCCTTCTTAGGTGTTAACTCGTCTAACATCAATTTCCTTATTGATTTCACATCATCAATTACTACTTTCTTTAATAATTTAAAGATCAACTTTAAGTTTTAAAACTCTATCTTTCCTTAATAATTTATCCAACTATAAAATCAAATTTATGGATTTCTTTCCACTAATAACACAAAATTCAAAATATATAACACCTATATATATTCTTATTCAAACCCGGCACATCCTATAATAAGAATTTTATTTATTAAATTTTTATTTTAGCAACTTCTGAAAATTCGGGTTATCACAAAAATAAAGTCTTATTAGTTCAGATATATGTAGATGATATTATCTTTGGTTCTATTGATAAAAATCTGTGCAAGAGATTTGCCATACTTATGCAGAGCAAGTTCGAAATGAGTATGATGGGTGAGCTGAATTTCTTCCTTGGACTACAAGTGAAGCAGACTGATGAAGGTATCTTCATTAACCAAGACAAATACATTAAAGATTTACTCAAGAAGTATGGTATGAAATCAACCTCTCCCATGAAAACACCAATTGCCCCAGCAACTAAGCTTGACAAAGATCAGAAAGGTAAATGTATTGATATTATTTAATACAGAGATATGATAGGCTCTCTTCTATATTTAACTGTCAGTAGACCAGACATAATGTTTGCAACATGTATATGTGCTAGATTTCAAGCTAATCATAAGGAATCACACTTAACTGCTGTAAAGAGAATTTTCAGGTATCTCAAAGGCACACCTCACTTGGGACTATGGTATCCCAAGGAGTTCTCCTTTGAACTGACAGAATATACAAATGCTAATTTTACAGGCTGTAAGATCGATAGAAAAAGTACCAGTGGCACTTGTCAGTTGCTAGGTAACAGACTTGTGTCCTGGTTTAGCAAGAAGCAAAACTCAATATCTACCTCAACAGCAGAAGCTGAATACATTGCTGTTGGCAGCTGCTGTGCTCAAATCTTATGGATGAAAAACTAGCTAGCAGACTATGGGTTTGATTTCAAGTCTATACATGTTCATTGTTATAACACAAGTGCCATAGCAATAACACATAATCCTGTCATGCATTCTAGAACGAAGCATATAAAAATAAGATATCATTTTATTAGGGATCATGTTCAAAATGAAACTATATCTTTACAATACATCCCTACTGAAAATCAACTTGCTAATGTCTTTACAAAACTTTTAGATGAATCCAAAATTAATAAATTGATAAGTGAGTTAGGTATGCTAAATCTACAACCATAAACTCTATGCTCTACTTTGTGCTAACCATACAGATAAAAAGTCTATGTTAAAATCATAGAGATGATTAAAGAGAAATCACGATCGTAAAGCAGTCTCGACATGGCAGAGAAGCACCCTGTGATGACATCATTCCTATCAAATCTAAGCAACCCTTCTGATAAGCGCCTCAGGGATAAACTTGTCCTTAATTTCAGTCTAAGAGGTTAGCCCTTTATTGAGCTACCTTAACCCAAAAGGAATGCTAAGTCAAAGTTCATCACAAGGACTCCGAGAGATAATGATCGTAGAGCTATCGTAGAGCAGGATCAACAGTGAACTCAACGATACAAAATTCGGTTGGAACGAGGATTGTGAGAAGAGTTTTCAAGAACTCAAGCGGAGACTCATTTCGACACCTGTTCTGACAATACAATCTGGTTCGGATGGATTTGTTATCTACAACGATGCTTCAGGCAAAGGGTTAGGATGTGTTCTCATACAACATGGAAAAGTCATAGCCTATGCCTCGCGATAACTCAAAGAATATGAGAGGAATTATCCTACTCATGATTTGGAGTTGGCAGCAGTCGTTTTCGCGTTGAAGATTTGGAGACACTACCTGTATGGGGAGAAAGTGGAGATCTATACGGATCATAAAAGCCTCAAATATTTCTTCACCCAAAAGGAACTCAACATGCGGCAACAACGTTGGCTTGAGCTGTTGAAAGATTACGATCATACCATCCAATATCATCCTGGAAAAGCGAACGTAGTAGCTTACGTATTGAGAAGAAGATCATATGCGGATACGAGTGCAATGTTGTTAACACAAAGGCCCATTTTGTATGATTTG
Source organism: Panax notoginseng (assembly GCA_016801055.1). Lineage (NCBI taxonomy): Eukaryota > Viridiplantae > Streptophyta > Magnoliopsida > Apiales > Araliaceae > Panax > Panax notoginseng. Next base: position 60,200,213 of record CM029021.1, on the reverse strand, counting down.
TAAATGATGGAGATAGAGATGAAGACTCCAAGTACCTACATGATGATATCACATATACGAGTAGAACTGACTTTAATCGATAAAGTTAAAGCTACTTAAGCTACAGACATGGAGCTGATGCGTATGAAGAAGAAAGTGCAAGAAGGTGCTATTCTAGAAGCAAGAATCGATGAAGAAGGAATACTTCGAGTCAACTCCAGACTTTGTATTCCTAACGATTCTGACTTGAAGCATAGAATTATGATGGAGGCACACAACACACCGTTTGCAATCCATCCTGGGAGTACCAAAATGTATCACGAACTTCGACATACATTTTGGTGGAGCAATATGAAAAGAGAGATCGCGAAGTTTATCTCGAGGTGTTTAACTTGTCAATGTGTAAAAGCGAAGCATCAAGTACTAAAGGGTCCATTGCAACCACTTAAGATTTCGAAATGGAAGTGAGAACACATTACTATAGATTTTGTTACTGGTCTTCCCAAGGTTTCTCAAGGCATAGATGCGATTTGGGTCATTATTGATAGATTAACCAAGTCTGCTCATTTCTTACCTATGCGTGAGACTTATTCCCTTGAACGTCTTGCTAGTATGTACGTGAATGAGATTATGAGATTGCATGGCATGCCAGTATCCATAGTTTTGGATCGTGACCCAAGATTCACTTTACGATTTTGGGTTAGCTTGCAGAAAGCTATGGGCACAGATTTACGATTCAGTTCGACATACCATCCTTAAACGGATGGACAATCAGAAAAGACTATTTAAACCCTTGAAGATCTACTAAGACTCTGTGTTCTAGATTTAAAAGGAAGTTGGGATAAGTACTTGCCACTGGTGGAATTCTCCTACAACAACAGTTATCAGGCAAGTATAGGTATGGCCCCATTTGAAGCTTGTATGGACGAAAGTGTCGTTCTCCAGTATGCTGGGACGAGGTGGGTGAAGCAACGTTGTTGGGACCAGAATTGGTACGAATAACTACAGAGAATATTCAAACAATTCGACAACGTATACAAACGGCACAAGATCGACAAAAGAGTTATGCGGATCTTCATCGAAAGGATATAGAATTTAGTATTGGGGATCATGTATTATTACGTGTTGCACCATGGAAAGGAGTTACAAGATTTGGGAAGAGAGGAAAGCTCAATCCACGATTTGTTGGTCCATTTGAAATTCTTGACCAAATAGGAAATATGGCATATCGACTCGCATTACCTCCAAGCATGTCTCGTGTTCATAATATTTTTCACGTATCTGTGCTTCGTAAATATGTGAATGACCTATATGACATAATTGAGTTAGAACCAGACGAGATAGCAAAAGATTTAACGTACGAAGAGGTACCTGTTAAGATCTTGGATAGGAAAGAGCATGTCCTACGCGCCAAGGTTATACCACAAGTTAAGGTTTTGTGGAGAAACCATGCTATTGAAGAAATGACCTGGGAGTTAGAATTAGAAATGAAAGCGAGGTATCCTCACCTTTTCGAAACACCAAGTACATACGTCAATTTCGAGGACAAAATTTTATAAGGAGGGGAGGTTGTAAGACCCCAACTTATTAATGAATAAAATTAAATTTTCTCTAAATATTATTGTGAATAATAAGGTGTTAATTTGATATAATGCTTTGGTTATGAGTGAAATGTGCAAATTTTGCAAAATAAGTAAGTGGTTATAAAATATTCATTTTGTCAGGGAATATTCGTTTAGTCGTGGAATATTCTTTCTGTCGGGGAATATTCGTACGACGGCACAGCCTTGTGTGGGCCCCATAACAGAAAGCGATTGGATGAAGAAAACAATAAGTATAAGTTGTTTATAAATAACGGCGTAGTTGTTACCGTTAATATTATTGGAATACCCGGTGGTTAAAATTCAGTAGCACACGGTATTGCACCAATTATTGATTCTTATGTAAGAAGGCACTACTCAATAATTGTTACAGTAGTTACTGTTCAATATTTTATTTTATTGATTCAATAATTGCTACGTTGATATTTTATATTATTGTTGTTTCAATAATTGTTGCTGCACAGTATTTTCTATTATCAGATCAATAATTTATATTATTTGAATAATATTATTAGATATCATTATTGAAAATATCTAGAAAGTTCTGTCTAAAGAGAGGTTTGGTCTTCTAATTACGCGCCAGTAAGGAGAAATCTTTATTGAAAAGCCCTCTCTTTCCTGGGAACGGCCTGGTTGTCATAATTGTGATTCTGTAATATTATCTGTGAGTAATTAATTATTGATTTATATGATAAGGAAATATTTATTTTTATGTGGATATAATTGATGGATATATTTATTTTATGTGAAGGAATTAATGTTGAGGTGTTTTTGTCAGAATGGAGATATTAAAAATTAAATCACTGTTCTTGAGATATATTGCGTGAGTTATAATTTTTAATCTGACCGTTGGATCGTTGTGATTTTTGGATATGTTATAACTATATAAGTTGAGTATATGTCCACAAATTTTGAACCGTTAAAAATGAACGTATAATTTGTTATGAATTTTAAGAGGTGAATGATTCGAAAATTAGGTTTATAAATGATTTTGGTAGAAAATTCTAGAATTGAGTGGGCCCCACTTTTGGTTTTTGAGAAATGTGCAGGAATTTTTATTCAAATATGATGGGTGGGAATAGTAGCAGGTAAAGCCATCAGGTTGCAGGTCAAGTCTGCTTCGGCGTGCTAACATTTTCCTATAAATAGAGAGCTAAGTTAGAATTGAAAATCACACCAGAATTCATAAGTTTTCTCTCTTTCTCTCTCTATATTATCGAGCGTATTTTGTGAGTATTTAGATACTTTGTGAGTTTTTATTTATTAGTGCAAGTTTCCTTCAGCGTCATATCCGATATTCCGGTCAGAAATACTGTATTTCGAGGTAAGGGATGTTATTTTTTCGTAAATGATATTATTTCTTTCAATATCATTATGCCGAAATATTGGTCTGAACTTTTTATCAAATTTGGAACTTTTTATGTTGGGATTACTATTCACGTATACGGCACTATTCACGTATACGACACTATTCACGAATACGGCACTATTCACCAAAAAATAAAATTTTCTCTTCTTTGTCCCAGATGTCTATTATGGTTACTATCTTTGATTGTATCCATGTTTTGATCGTCATTCTTGAATTTTTCTCCATTATATTTTATTATGGAGTATTTTTAAACTTGAAATATCTAAAGTACGAATGTCTAAACTTTGTCCTTTTATCGTACGGGATTCGTTCTCTAAAATATTTTTCATCATCCTCAGTCATTAATGGTGATACTTGATGAATATCTTTGGCCTGTAGTGCAAAGATGAATGATTACCTGATGAATATTTTTGGCCCGTAGTGCAAAGATGAACAGGTGTTGAGATGAACATGACCAACTGGTGATACAAATGAATATATTTGGCCCGTAGTGCAAAGATGAATATTTGATTCAAGATGTATATTGATTGATGTTACAGGGATAAAATATTGATGATGGACTTTTAAATTCATAGGTGGTAGTAGATTTCATTCTCTACTTAACTCTTCTAATGAATTATTGTTTCCGCTGCAGTTGTTGATCTAAAACTTGTTGTCTATTATATTCTATCTGATTTTTCCTTGTTGAAGACTATTGATAATTTGTTGTATATTATCTTAGTCATAATATTCTTTACTGGGCTAGTTGAGCTCTCCCTTTTCCTTTTTGTTCCATTTTTCTTCTCAGGAGGTGAGAATATAGCAGGAACAAGCCGGGGTATAGAGTGATGGTTCTAGAAAGTTGTTTTAGCAATCCTCACTATTTTTGTAAAATTGTGTATCAATAATTGTAATGAGGACTCCTTTTGAGTTTTAATACTGTCTATTAGACAATATTTGTATTTAAACTCACAGTTTATGTGTTGTCGTATTTTACACGACAATTTTAGTAATGAAGTTGTATTTATTTCTGTACCATATATTTGACGACTCATAATGGGTGATGTATACCTATTTTGGGGACGTCACATAGGTCATGCATAATCCGCACAGATATGATATTCCAACAGAATAATAAAGAATGGAATATCAACAGAATTCACCAGGCATGCGATAGACTGCACAGACATGTTATTCTAACAGAATAATAAAGAATGGAATAACAGAAGAATTTCACCATGTATGCGGTACTTCACATAAACAGGTTATTCCAACATAATAATAAAGAATGGAATAACAGAAGAATTTCACCATGTATGCGGTACTTCGCATAGACATGTTATTCCAACGTAATAATAAAGAATGGAATAACAGAAGCTCTCTTCATGAATATAAAAGAAATAATACCCCTTATGAGTACAACAAATAATATCCCTTACCTTAGAAAAATTGAATACTGGAGTAGTGAAGTAGCAGAATACTTTTCTTCTTTCTCTCCATAGTTTCTCTCTCTAGAGTTTCAGTGAATTCGTAAGAAATAATGAAGGAACGAGCTTCTATTTATAGAAGAATTGAAAGTAGCTCTTGGTCTTAACGAAGGGTCAAAATGACTCTTGGTAATATTGAAGAGACAACTACTATTTGCGAAGGGGCAATTAACTCTTGGAACATCGAAGAGACAAGTAACTCTTGGAAAACCGAAGGGACAAGTAACTCTTGGAAAACCGAAGGGACAAGTAACTCTTGGAAAATCGAAGGGACAAGTAACTCTTGGAAAACCGAAGGGACAAGTTACTATTAAAATTTTAAACCAATGATCCATATTGATTTACTATTATAATTTTAACCAACTGTTTGAAAAATTATCACATCTTCTCATAGAATAATATTGTACTCAGAAATGATTTGGACTGAAAAGAAATATATTTTTTGGGTGAATAGTACCTCGTGTATAGTACTTCAGGAATAGTATCCCGTGAATAGTACCCCGACATAAAAAGTGTCCCAAATACCTGAGTGAACAATACTAGAGTGAATAGTAATCGGGTGAATAGTAACCCATAAATAGTAACCTATGAATAGTACTCCGACAAGAAAAGTGTCCCAAATACCCGAGTGAACAATACTAGAGTGAATAGTAACCGGGTGAATAGTAACCCGTGAATAGTACTCCGACACGAAAAGTGCCCCGAATACCCGATTGGTCAATATAACCTCCAGACATGAATTATTATCGAAATAAATATTGATTTCTACTAAAACTAATAATTCTCACACAATGGAACTATCAATTTTATCTTTAATCAACACGAACTTATTCATCATTAATATTATAATTCACAATATTTAACAACCAGGTCGTTCTCAGGAAAGAGGGGGCTTTCTGATAAAGATTTCTCCTTATTGGCGCGCAATTAGGTGACCAAACCTCTCCTTGACAGAACTTCTAGACATTGTCAATATTGCAAATAATAATATGAATAACTTTGCCGTCTCAATTATTGATTTAATAATATATCATATTATGTAGATGATACTGTGACAATAATTGAATCAATAATATGAGAGATATGATGCAACCATTACTATAGCAATAATTGAGTATAACTGAGTGACTTCTCACGTAAGCATCAATAATCAATACAGTGTGCTACTATGCAACCACGTGTATTACTATACTTTTACTACCGGGTAGTTCAACAGTTTTAACGGCAACACCTCCGCCGTTATTTTTATAAAAAGATAATTATGTCGTTTTCTAACTACGACAATACTTCCGTTGTGGGTCCACCAATGATTATGCCGTCATACGAATATTCTCTGTTAAAACGAATATTCCCCGACCAATCGAATATTATATAACCACTTACTTACTTTGCAAAATTTGTAAATATTACCCACAACTATAACATTATATCAAATCCACACCATAATATTCAAAAATATATTTTGAGAAAATTTTTCTTTATTCATAAAAGTTGGGGTCTTACAACCTCCCATTCTTATGAAAATTCGTCCTCGAAATTAGGGTACATACCTGGTATGTCGAAGAGATGAGGATACCTTGACTTCATCTCTGATTCTAACTCTCAAGCCATTTCCTCCACATCGTGGTTTCTCCACAAAACTTTGACTTGAGGTATAACCTTGGAGCATAGAACATGATCCTTCTTATCCAAGATTTTAACAGGTAACTCTTCATACATTAAATCTTCCTCTACCTCGTCTGGTTCTAACTTAATAATGTGGTTCGGGTCTTTCACATATTTACATAACATAGATATGTAAAAAATATTATGAACATGAGACATACTTGGCGGTATGGCGAGTCTATAGGCCACAGTTCCTACTCGCTCGAGGATTTAAAATGGGCCAATGAATCGAGGATTGAGCTTTCCTCTCTTTCCAAATCTCATAACTCCTTTCCATGGAGCAACACGTAACAACACATGATCTCCAATATTGAATTCCACGTCCTTTCGATGAAGATCATCATAACTCTTTTGTCGATCTTGTGAGATTTTTATACATTGTCGAATCGTTTGAATCTTTTTCGTAGTCATACGTACCAACTCCGGTCCCAACAACGTTGCTTCACCCACCTCATCCCAGTATATTAGAGAACGACACTTTCTTCCATACAACGCCTCAAATGGAGCCATGCCAATACTTGCTTGATAACTATTGTTGTAGGAAAACTCCACTAATGGTAATAATTTGTCCCAACTTCCCTTGAAGTTAAGGACACAGAGTCTTAATAAATCTTCAAGAGTTTGAATAGTCCTTTTCGACTGCCAGTCCGTTTGAGGATGATATGCCGAACTAAATCGTAAATCTGTGCCCATAGCTTTTTACAAACTAACCCAAAATATTGAAGTGAATCTTGGGTCTCGATCAGAAACTATGGATACTGGCATACCATGCAATCTTACAATCTCGTTTATGTATATATTAGCAAGATATTCAAGTGTATAAGTTTCTTGTATCGGTAAGAAATGTGCAAACTTGGTCAATCTATCAATAATGACCCAAATCGCATCTATGCCTTGAGAAATCTTGGGAAGACCAGTAAAAAAATCTATGGTAATGTGCTCCCACTTCTATTTTGGAATTTTTAGTGGTTACAATGGACCTTTTGGCACTTGATGCTCCGCCTTAACTCATTGACAAGTTAGACACCTTGAGATAAACTCCACTATCTCTCTCTTCATATTGCTCCACCAAAATGTATGTCGAAGATCACGATACATTTTGGTACTCCCAGGATGGATTGCAAACGGTGTGTTGTGCGCCTCCATCATGATTTTAAACTTCAAGTCAGAATCGTTAGGAACACAAAGTCTGTAGTTAACTCGAAGTATTCCTTCTTCATCGATTCTTGCTTCCAGAATAGTACCTTCTTACACTTCTTCCTCACACGCATCAGCTCCAAGTCTGTAGCTTGAGCAGCTTTAACTTTATCAATTAAAGTCGATTCTACTTATATATTCGCCATCATCACATGGGTCCCTGGAGTCTTTAACTCTATCTCCATCCTTTATGAGTCATACAAAATGGGTCTTTGCATTGACAATATCGCACTCGTACCCGCATATGACCTTCGACTCAATGCGTTAGCTACCACGTTCGCTTTTCTACAATGATATTGAATGGTACGATTGTAATCTTCAACAGCTCGATCCAACGTCTTTGGTGCATAATACGTTCGTTCTAGGTGAAGAAATATTTAAGGGTTTTAGAAATGAGTTTTGTACTGGGGTCAATACAAAATTCGATTTCACGCTCTGGGGGTAGGCTAGGAAGTTCTTCAGGGAATACGTCAGGAAATTTATTAACGATAGAACTATCATTCAAAACTGTGACTCTCATCCAAGACTTGGATAGCATATGTAATGAAGGTTTCTCCTAACGGAGTTTCAACCGATAAGTCAAAGTCTAATTTCTCCTGAGTTAAATTTAAACGTTGAGCGCAAGCAAGAGAGATAAAAGAATGGGTAGAACTGGTATCTAATAAGGTATAGACTTCGCAAGAATTTATAATTAACTAACCCGTGCTAACTTCATTTGGGTTACTCTCTTTTTGAGGAGTCACGAAAAATGCTCTTCTTGAAACCATCGACTTTATTTTGTCTGTATCCGCCTTTGGTGCCACCGTCCCAGCTGGACTTGACTTTGGTGCATGAAAAAATCGGGCTAGGTGACCTTCTCTTTCACAATTGTAACATGCTTTGGACTGCATCACGCAGTTTGGACTGATATGTCACTCCCCTCCTCATTTATAATATACGACCGGTGGTCGTTCTCCTTCCTTAACAACAGGTGCTGGTGATGACGTCTTTCCATCATTGTTAAATCTCCTCTTCTTGAAATGTCCACTCTTATTGTCATGGCCATGATTAGCACCGAAGTGATTACCATTTCTGGCATATTGATTCCCTCCACGCTTGTTGTCACCGCTTCGATGACTGCTACCACTGGTATTATCGACTTGTCGGCTGCTCTCTCTTGGTTGGGTTGACTCATTATCGCGCTCCAATAACTGAGCCCTATTCACAACATCTGAATACAAACATAATTTATGAGAAATTAGGTATTGACGTATCTCGGGTTTCAAACCTCTTAGAAATATTTGCGTCATTCTCTCCTCATTATCAACCAAGTGGGACGTAAACTGAGACAACTCGACAAACTTAGCTTCATAATGAGCCACGATCATATTGTTTTTCTTAAGCTAGATGAACTCTACCTCCTTTATGTGACGAATACTTTCAGGGATGTACTTGTTGTTGAATAGTTCTTGGAACTTCTCCCAAGACATCTTCAGTGCGGCAGGTTGAGTACGCTTTGCAGATTACAACCAGTAATCTGCCTCTGCTCGCAACATGAAGGTGGCAAAGGGAATCTTTTGCTCCTCGAAGCATCCCAAGATATCAAATATCTTTTTGATCTGCTTTATCCACGTCTCCGCCTTAAGTGGTTTTGGCTCTCCAAAAAACTCCGGTGGTCCCAGCTCCTTGAACTGCTTAGCGGTGACCATCCGAGAGTTGTCAGTGTTTTCACCTGCATTTTGGACAGGAGCCGCTCTCGCCTGATGTTGCATAAATTGCATAAAGTCTCTAAACATCCCATCGTTCACCTTTTCATCGGTGTTATTGTTTCACTGAGGATTATTATCTTCCTGTTGCACATTATCCTGGGTATTAATCTGTGGTGACTCCATGATCTCATGTGCTTCATTGCTTATCTCAACATTTTCGGATGCCATTTTTCAATACTGCCACAAAACAAGGGTTAATTAACATATCACATATTATCCCTATACTCTGACCGACCAATTAAATACCAAATAAACTTAGGTAGGTCATACTAGCGAAGGAATTCCCTTTCTTTCCCCTCCTAGTTCTTGTCTCACATCTCAGCCAGAGATCATATCCCTAAGCTTTGATACCAACTGTGACGTCCCCAAAATAGGTATACATCACCCATCTTGGGTCTCCAGATACAAGGTACTGAATACAAATACAAACAAATTATACAACAGTCGTGTAAAATACGACAAAACATAGGCTATGAGTTTTAATACAAATATTGTCATCTAGATAATATCAACACTCAATGGAGTTCTTATTACATTTATTATCACACTATTTCACAGAATAGTGAGGACTACTAATGTACCATCTAGGACCATCACTCTATTCCCCGACTAGTCCCAGCTACGTTCTCATTTCCTGAAGAGAACAATGAAAGCAAAGGGTGAACTCAACTAGCCCAGTAAGAAATATTATGACTAAGATAATGCAGAATAAGTTATCAATAGCCTTCAACAGTATAACAACTGATAGAATATAATAGACAACAGGTTTTCGATCAAAAACTGCAGCGGAATAAGAAATCCATTAGAAGAGTCATGTAAAGTATAAAATCTACTATCTTCTATGATTTAAAAAGTTTTTCATCAACTTTATTGCCGAGACTCAGCTTAATAAATAAAATCGAATCATCCCTGCTCCACGGTCAAGGATATTCATGTAATCATCAATGTTTATGACTATACCGAAAAATCCCTGGTTATAATCATACCAACAACTGTCTACCAATGAACTACAGGCCAATGAGGACTTTTACCACATCATTCGTCACATTACGATCATGATTATACCGAATAATCCCTAGTTATAATCATACCAAGTCCATCTATGCACGTAAGCCAAAGATGACTTTCATCACAGTATAAGCATGAGGATGATGACAATGACATAATAATTCAATAAAACAAGTTCAAGAATAAATTTTAAAGATTTATAAATTAATTTATCCAGGAACCAATAACGTCCAAATTGTCAACATGATACTGGTTTGTAGAGTAAAATTCAAGAATGCTCAGAAGAATATTTTCATGAAAAGATACTGGAAGAAGCGCAAATATCAAGGATATTCCACTAATTTCATGGAGTATAGAAGCCAAAGCTTTAACCAACTGAGTATAATAGAATATATGAAACTGCAAATAGATTTTTGCCCACCATGCGGTAATCCACGTAGACAGATCATTTCCATAATTTAATAAGGAATGAATACGAAGGATCATTCACCATGCATGTGGCAATCCACATAGGCAGGTTATTCCTACAAAATAATAAAGAATGGAACCAGGTCATGCATAATCCACATAGACAGGTCATTCCAACAGAATAATAAAGAATGGAAGCAGGTCATGCGTAATCCGAACAGACAGGATATTCCAACAGAATAATAAAGAATGGAACCAGGTCATGCGTAATCCGCACAGACAGGATATTCCAACAGAATAATAAAGAATGGAATATCAACAAAATTCACCAGGCATGCGATAGACTGCATAGACAGGTTATTCCAACAGAATAATAAAGAATGGAATAATAGAAGAATTTCACCATGTATGCGGTACTTCGCATAGACATGTTATTCCAACATAATAATAAATAATGGAATAACATAAGAATTTCACCATGTATGCGGTACTTCGCATAGACAGGTTATTTCAACATAATAATAAAGAATGGAATAACAGAAGCTCTCTTCATGAATATGAAAGAAATAATATCCCTTACGAGTACAACAAATAATATCCCTTACCTTAGAAAAACTGAATACTGGAGTAGTGACGTAGCATAATACTTTTCTTCTTTCTCTCTATAGTTTCTCTCTTTAGAGTTTCAGTGAATTCGTAAGAAATAATGAAGGAATGAGCTTCTATTTATAGAAGAACTGAAAGTAGCTCTTGGTCTTAACGAAGGGTCAAAATGACTCCTAGTAATATTGAAGAGACAACTACTATTTGCGAATGGGCAATTAACTCTTGGAACACCGAAGAGACAAGTAACTCTTAGAAAACCGAAGGGACAAGTAACTCTTGGAAAACCGAAGGGACAAGTAACTCTTGGAAAACCGAATGTTTAAAAAATTATCACATCTTCTCATAGAATAATATTGTACTCAGAAATGATTTGGACGGAAAAGAAATATATTTTTTGGGTGAATAGTATCTCGTGAATAGTACTTCAGGAATATTATCCCGTAAATAGTACCCCGATACGAAAAGTGTCCCAAATACCTGAGTGAACAATACTAGAGTGAATAGTAACTGGAAGAATAGTAACTCGTAAATAGTACTTTGACACGAAAAGTATCCCAAATACCCGAGTGAACAATACTAGAGTGAATAGTAATCGGGTGAATAGTAACCTGTGAATAGTACTCTGACACGAAAAGTGCACCGAATAACCGATTGGTCAATATAACCTCCAGACATAAATTATTATCGAAATAAATATCGATTTCTACTAACACTAATAATTCCCACACAATGGAACTATCAATTTCATCTTTAATCAACACGAACTTATTCATCATTAATATTATAATTCACAATATTTAACAACCAGGTCGTTCCCAGGAAAGAGGGGGCTTTTCGATAAGGATTTCTCCTTACTGGCGCTCAATTAGGTGACCAAACCTCTCATTGACAGAACTTCTAGACATTGTCAATATTGTAAATAATAATATGAATAACTTTACCGTCTCAATTATTGATTTAATAATATATCATATTATGCAGATGATACTGTGACAATAATTAAATCAATAATATAAGAGATATGATGCAACAATTACTGTAGCAATAATTGAGTATAAATGAGTGACTTCTTACGTAAGCATTAATAATCAATACCGTGTGCTACTATGCAACCACGCGTATTACTGTACTTTTACTACCGAGTAGTTCAACAGTTTTAACGGCAACACCTCCACCGTTATTTTTATAAAAATATAATTTTGTCATTTTCTAACTACGACAATACTTCTGTTGTGGGGTCCACCAATGATTGTACCGTCGTACGAATATTTCCTATTAAAACGAATATTTTCCGACTAATCGAATATTATATAACTACTTGCTTACTTTGTAAAATTTATAAATATTACCCAAGACTATAACATTATATCAAATCTACACCATAATATTCAAAAATATATTTCGAGAAAATTTTTCTTTATTCATAAAAGTTGGGGTCTTACAAGAATCGTTAGGAACACAAAGTCTGGAGTTGACTCAAAGTATTCCTTTTTCATCGATTCTTGCTTTCGGAATAACACCTTTTTGCACTTTCTTTTTCATACGCATCAGCTTATGGTCTGTAGCTTGAGCATCTTTAACTTTTTTGATTAAAGTCAGTTCTACTAGTATATTGGCCATCATCACGTGGGTCCCTGGAGTCTTTAACTCTATCTCTATCCTTTGTAAGTCATACAAAATGGGTCTTTGCGTTGACAATATCGCCCTTATACCCGCATATAATCTTCTACTCAATACGTCAGCTACCACGTTCTTCCAGGGTGGTGTTGAATGGTATGATCAATCTTTCAACAGTTCAAGCCAACGTCGTTGCCGCATGTTGAGTTCCTTTTGGGTGAAGAAATATTTGAGATTTTTATGATCCGTATAGATCTCCACTTTCTCCCCATACAGGTAATGCCTCTAGATTTTAAGTGCGAAAACGATAGCTGCCAACTCTAGATCATAAGTAGGGTAATTCCTCTCATATTCTTTGAGTTGTCGTGAGGCATAAGCTATGACTTTCTCATGTTGCATGAGAACACATCCTAAACCTTTGCCTGAAGCATCACTGTGGATGACAACTCCCTCCAAACCAGATGGTATTGTCAGAACAGGTGCTGAAATTAGTCTCCTCTTGAGTTCTTGAAAACTCTTCTCACATTCCTCACTCCAATCGAATTTTGTATCTTTTCGAGTCAACTGAGTTAATGGAGTAGCAATTCGAGAAAATCCTTCCACGAATCTCTGATAATAACCAGCTAAGCCGAGAAAGATACGTGCTTCAGTCACTAACTTAGGTTGCTCCCAACTTTGTATTGCTTCAATCTTTGCTGGGTTTACAGATATTCTATGATTTGATATCATGTGCCCAATGAATGCTACTTCTTCAAGCCAAAACTCTCATTTTTTTAACTTGACAAACAACTTGTTTTCACGAAGCTTTTAGAGTATCAGCCTCAAGTGTTGCTCATGGTCTTCACGACTTTTGGAGTAAATGAGGATGTCATCAATAAAGACGACCACAAAATGATCTAAATATTCCTTGAATACTCTGTTCATCATATCCATAAAGGCAGCAGGAGCATTAGTCAATCCAAAAGACATAACTAGGAATTCATAATTCCCGTACCGAGTTCTAAAAGCAGTCTTTAGAATGTCATCAGTTTTAATCTTCAATTGGTGATATCCAGAACGAAGATCAATCTTTTAAAAGAATTTGGCACCTTACAACTGGTCAAACAGGTCATCAATGCATGACAACGGGTACCTATTTTTGATGTTGACATGATTTAACTCTCGATAATCAATGCAAAATCGCATACTCCCATCTTTCTTTTTTACGAATAGAACAGGAGCACCCCAAGGAGACATACTAGGATGAATGAAACCGGTGTCTAACAACTCTTGTAGTTGGGTCTTTAACTCCTGAAGTTCAACTGAAGCCATTCGATATGGTGCTTTGAAAATGAGTTTTGTACCGGGTTCAAGGTCGATACAAAATTCAATTTCACGCTCTGGGCATAGGCCAGGAAGATCTTCAAGGAATACGTCAGGAAATTTATTAACAATGAAAATATCATTCAAATCTAACGTATTTTTGTTTAAATCTGTGACATGGGCTAAGAAAGCTTGACATCCATTTTTCAATAAACGAATAGCTTTATGGCTTGATATAACAGTGATTGACTTTAGTGGCTTGGTTACTTGAATTCGCATAATAGGTTGATTAGGAATATGAAAGCTAACAACCTTACAAAAATAATTAATTTTAGCATGATGAGTAGTTAACTAATCAATCCCTAAAATAACATTAAATGTAAGTATTTTTAAAGCGATAAGATCGACAGGTAACGTGAGGGTGCCGATTTGAATCAAATAAGACTTATAAATAGTAGATGTAATGAAGGTTTCTCCAAACGGAGTTTCAACAGATAAGTAAAAGTCTAATCTCTCCAGAGTTAAATTTAAACGTTGAGCGCAAGTAGGAGAAATAAAAGAATGGGTAGAACCGGTATCAAATAAGGTATAGACTTCGCTAGAGTTTATGATTAGCTTACCTGTGATGACCTCGTTCGGGTTCCTTGCTTTCTGGGAGGTCACAACAAATGCTCTCCCTTGAACTACTGATTTTGACTTTTCAGGGACAGCATTTGGTGCCTCCATCCCAGCTGGACTTGGCTTCCCTACACGATAAAATCGAGCTAAGTGACCTTATCTTCCGCAATTATAACACGTTTTGGACTGCCGCGTACAGTTTGGACTAATGTGTCCCTCCCCTCTGTATTTGTAGCATACGATCGTTGATCGTTCTCTTTCTTTAATAACGGGTGCTGGTGCTGACGTCTTTCCATCATTATTGAATGTCCTCTTCTTGAAATTCTCACTTTTATTGTCTTTGCCATGATTACCATCGAAGTGGTTACCATTTCTGGCATGTTGACTTCCTCCACGTTTGTTGTCACCACTTTGATGACTGCTTCCACTGGTAGTATCGCTTTGCCGGCTGCTATCTCTTGGTTGGGTTGACTCATTATCATGTTCTAATAACTGGGCCCTATTTACAACATCTGAATGCAAACACAGTTTGTGAGAAATTAGGTATTGACGTATTTCGAATTTCAAACCTCTTAGAAACATCCACGTCATTCTCTCCTCATTATCATACAAGTGGGACGTAAACCGAGACAACTCAGCAAACTTATCTTCGTAATGCGACACGACCATAATGTTCTGCTCCAGCTTGATGAACTCTACCTCCTTCATGTGATGAATACTTTTCGAAAAGTACTTGTTGTTGAACAGTTCTTGGAACTTCTCCCAAGACATCTTCAGTGCGGCAGGTTGAGTATGCTTTACAGATTTCCACCAGTAATCTGCCTCTCCTCGCAACATGAAGGTGGCAAAGGGAACATTTTGCTCCTCGGAGCATCCCAAGACATCAAATATCTTGGTGATCTACTTTATCCATGCCTCCACCTTAAGTGGTTTTGGCTCTCCTAAAAACTCCGGTGGTCCCAGCTCCTTAAACTGCTTAACGGTGACCATCCGGGAGTTGCCTGTGTTTCCACTTGCATTTTGAACAGGAGTCGTTCTCGCCTGATGTTGCATGAATTGCATAAAGCCTCTGAACATCCTATCGTTCATCATCTGGTCGGTGTTGTTGATTTCAGCTTTTAAGGCTGGGAAGTTAGTGGCAAAGGGTTGTGAGGGGTATTTGGTGTTCGTGAAGGATACCTCTAAGGGTGAGTCTCGTATTGAGGATGTTCCAATTGTTCATGACTTTTTTGATGTATTTCCTGAGGAGTTGTCAAGGTTGCCACCGTAGCGAGAAGTGGAGTTTGTTATTGAGCTTGTTCCTGGTGTGGAGCCTATCACTAAGGCGTCGTATAAGATGGCACCGTTAGAGTTACAGGAGTTGAAGGATCAGTTGCAAGAGCTGTTGGATCGTGGTGTGATTCGGCCGAGTGTTTTGCCATGGGGTGCTCCAGTTTTGTTTGTGAAGAAGAAAGATGGGTCTATGAGGCTGTGTATAGACTATAGAGAATTGATCAAGATTACCATCAGGAATCGGTATCCATTGCCGAGGATTGATGACTTGTTTGACCAACTTCAAGGGGCAAAGTATTTTTCGAAGATAGACTTGATATCGGGTTATCATCAGTTGAGGGTAAGGGATGAGGATATCCCTAAGACAGCTTTTCGCACTCGATATGGGCATTACGAGTTTTTGGTGATGCCATTTGGGTTGACTAACACTCCGGCGGTGTTTATGGATTTGATGAACCGGGTGTTCAAGGAGTACTTGGACCAATTTGTTATTGTCTTTATTGGTGACATTTTGGTTTACTCCAAGTGTAAGGAAGAGCATGAGGAACATCTTCACACAGTGTTGGGGATTTTGCAAAAAGAGAAGTTGTATGCTAAATTCTCTAAATACGAGTTCTAGTTGGAGCAGGTTGCATTTTTGGGCCACATTGTTTCTGCTGAAGGCATTAAGGTGGATCCTGCGAAGGTTGAGGCTATCACTAAATGGCCGAGACCTACTACAGTGACAGAGATTAGGAGTTTCTTGGGTTTGGCAGGGTATTATAGGCAGTTTGTATAAGGATTTTCATTGCTTGCCTTACCATTGACCCAGTTGATGAGAAAGGGTACGAAGTTTGTGTGGAATGAGGAGTGTGAGAAAAGTTTTGAGGAGTTGAAGAAACAACTTGTGACAGCTCCTATACTTGCATTGCCGTCGGGGATAGGTGGTTACCAGATTTGTAGTGATGCTTCTAAAAAGGGCTTGGGGTGTGTTTAGATGCAACACGGTAAAGTGATTGCTTATACTTCTAGGCAGCTTAAACCTTATGAGGTGAATTACCCCATACATGATTTGGAGTTGGCAGCAGTGATCTTTGTCTTAAAGATTTGGAGGCATTATTTATATGGAGAGACTTGTGATATCTTCACCGACCACAAAAGTCTTAAATACATTTTCACTCAGAAGGAGCTCAACATGAGGCAGAGGCGTTGGTTGGAGCTTCTAAAAGATTATGATGCGAGGATTCAGTATCACCTAGGAAAGGCAAATATGGTTCCAAATGCTCTTAGTCGAAAGAGTTTTGGGAGTGTAGCAGCCCTTATTACACAACCTTAACTTATTTCGGATATGGAACGACTAGAGTTGGAGTTGTATGTGCAAGGTTCAGATGGGCATTTAGCAGGTATGAGAGTGGAGCCCTCTCTTATCTCGCGAGTTAAAGAAGCTCAGAAGGAGGATGGGGAATTATGGAGTATGGCGTTGAATCTGGAGTAGGGCAAGCAGTTTGAGTTTCGTATTGATGATCATGGTGTGATTTGGTTGGGTGAGGGATTATGTGTCCCGTCGGATCCAATCATTCGGGAGGCGATGTTGGCTGAGGCTCATAGTTTGCCATTTCCTATTCATCCAGGTTCTATGAAGATGTATAGGGATTTGAAGAAGAATATTTGGTGGAATGGGATGAAACGAGACGTGGCGGAATATGTTGGGAAGTGCCTCACTTGTCAACAAGTGAAGATAGAACATCAACGAGCTAGTGGTTTGTTGCAACAGTTAGACATTCCAGTTTGGAAGTGGGAGGATATCACGATGGATTTTGTGACTGGTTTGCCAAAGACTTATAGGAAGAATGATGCCATTTGGGTAGTAGTGGACCGACTGACCAAATCGACACACTTTTTGGCTATCCATGAGGGTTACTCGGTGGATAGGTTGGCACATATCTTTTAGCAGGAGATTGTTAGACTTCATGGTACTCCGGTGTCTATTATTTTAGATCGGGACCCACGGTTCACTTCACGATTTTGGAAAGGGTTTCAACGAGCTTGGGGCACTCGACTCAACTTTAGTACTTCTTTCCATCCTCAAACTGATGGGCAATCCGAACGGACTATTCAGACATTAGGGGACATGTTGAGGTCTTGTGCACTTGAGTGGTCGGGTAATTGGGATGATTACTTGAGCCTAGTTGAGTTTGCTTATAATAACAGCTGGCATACAAGTATTGGGATGGCTCCTTTTGAGGCATTGTATGGTAGAAAGTGTCAGGCACCAACTTGTTGGGATGAGGTTGACGAAAGGATCATAGAAGGGTCTGAGTTAGTTCAAATTACTATGGAGAAGGTAGCGGTGGCTAAGGAGAAATTCAAGTCGGTTCGATCACGGCAGAAGTGTTATGCTGATAAGCATAAGAGGACTTTAGAGTTTGAACCTGGTGAGCATGTGTTCTTAAAAGTTTCTCCTTGGAAGGGCATTCGACGATTTGGTGTAAGACCCCGAATTTTATGAAATAAAAGTATTCAATTTTTCTTATAGTTACTATTCAGTAAATGGTTAAATTAATAAAAGTTAAAGTTAAGGGTGATATATGAATTTTTTTCAAACTACGCAAGTGGTTATAAAATATTCATTGTTATCGGGGAATATTTATTTAGTCATGAAATATTCTTTCTGTCAGGAAATATTCGTACGACGACGCAGCCATATGTGGGCCCCATAACAGAATAAATGTCGGATAAAGATAACAACAAAAATTATGTATTTATAAATAACGGCGTAGTTGTTACCGTTAACACTGTTGAAATACCCGGTGGTTAAAACACAGTAATACGAGAGGTTTCACAGTAGCACACGGTTTTACACAGTATTTTTAAATTATTGATCCTTACGTAAGAAGGCACTACTCAATAATTGTTATAGTAATTACTGTTCAATATTTTATTTTATTGATTCAATAATTGCTACGTTGATAGGTTATATTATTGTTGATTCAATAATTGTTACTGCACAGTATTTCCCATTATCAGATCAATAATTCATAATATTTGAATAATATTATTAGATAGCATTATTGGTAATGTCTAGAAAGTTCTGCCAAGGAGAGGTTTGGTCACCTAATTGCGCACTAGTAAGGAGAAATCCTTATTGGAAAGCCCCCTCTTTCCTGGGAACAGCCTGATTGTCATAAATGTGATTTTGTATTAATATTTGTTAATAATTAATTATTGATTTATATGATAAGGAAATAGTTATTTGATGTGGATATAAAGGATGGATTTATTTATGTGGTTATAAATGAAAGAATTAATGTTGAGTTATTTTATCTGTATTTTGTCAGATTAGAGGTATTAAAAATCAAACCGGTGTTCTTACAGCTTTATTGTGTGAGTTATAATATTTAATCCGACCGTTGGATCGTTGTCATTTTTGGATATGTTATACATATATGAGTTGAGTATATGTCCACAAATTTTAAACCATTAAAAATAAACGTATAATTTGTTATGAATTTTAAGAGGTGACTGATTCAGAAATTAGGTTTTGGTGGAAAATTATAGAATTGAGTGGGCCCCACTTTTAGTTGTTGGGGATGGTGGCTGATTTTTGGTGGGTGAAATAGTAGCAGGTAAAGCCATCAGGTTGCAGGTCAAGCCTACTTCGGCGTGCTAACATTTTCCTATAAATAGAGGGCTAAGTTAGAATTGAAAATCACACCAGAAACATAAGCTTTCTCTCTTTCTCTCTCTATATTATGAAGCATATTTTGTGAGTTTTTAGATACTTTGAGAGTTGCTATTCAGTGCAAGGTTCCTTCGGCTTTGCATTTCGGTCAGAAATACTACTCTTTTGAGGTAAGGGATAGTAAGGGATTTTAAGGGTTATTATGTTTTCCTGTTCGTAATTCTTCTGACCTTCAAAAAATTCTGGAAAAATTTGAAATGATATTTTGATGAGTTTTATTGATTGTGTCCAAAAATGGTAATTTTTGGATGTATAGATTAAGAGTTATGAATTTTACGGGGAAAGACTATTTTAAAAGTAACCGCTTATAACTCCTTGTGGTTAACTCCAAAGTTGGTGAAATTTTTATTGAGAGTACATGTATATGATAGAAGTATACTCTATAAATTTTGGAATTTTTGGATAAAAGTACAATTTTTGATAAATATCTAAATATTCGGCTGTTTTGGCCATATGAAAAATAGTAAATGAGTTTTAAAAATTCTGAGAAAAATATATGTTCAATATGGAATTATATTATGCTAAATCCCAGAAGAAAAATATTTTTGGAACTGATTTGGTATTTTTCATGAAAATGGACTAGTTATGAGTAAATGAATTAAATATGTTATGTGAAGTAAGAAAATTGAAAAATAGGATTTTATGGCTTTAGAATCCTATATGAGGTATATGCAGATTTTTGGTGAGGGTTTTGGTTATTGGTGATGAAAACTTATGAGTTTGGCATTTTAGGATGATTAAATGCATTATTTAGTAAAGTGTAAACAATTAAAATAAATTGTTTATAAATTTAAGAAATGTTATTCTTTCAATATCATTATACCGAAATATTGGTATGAATTTTATTGTAGAATTTTTACCTTTTTGAGTCGGAGTTGCTATTCATGAGTTACTATTCACGACAAAAGTGGTTTCTTTTTCTGACCAAATTATAGTTGATTTATGAATATTACTCTTGAGATTAAATCTATATGTTGATTATATTGATTTTATTATTATATATAACATTTTTATAACCCTAACGGTGATATTTCTCTTTGACTTGAGTGTAATGATAGGTAGATTATTGGTATGATCATGACTAGGGTTCTCTTTGGCCAGTAGTGAAAAAGTTGAATTGTTGACTGGTATGATCATGACCATTGAATTTATAATTGAATATCTTTAGCTTAAGTGCAAAGGTGAATTGATCAACATGGTTATAATTATTGTTTATATAAATTCTGAAATGATTATATATTTCTTTGAGATATTAATATATTTGGCATGCAGTGCAAATATGAACTGTTGATGAATATATTTGGCTTGTAGTGCAAATATGAACTGTTGAGGAATATGTTTGACCTGTAGTGCAAAGATTTGAAGAATATCTTTGGCCTGTAGTGCAAAGATAAATTATTGATGAATATCTTTGGCCTGTAGTGTAAAGATGAACTGTTGATGAATATCTTTGGCCTGTAGTGCAAAGATGAATTATTGATGAGTGCGAAGATGGATTTATTAGCATGATTATGAACAGGAACTGTGATTTGGTATAACCATGATCTTTGATGTTTCAGGTAAAGACATGTGATGAAAATATTCTTCGTCCTGGATGTGAAGAGGAATTTAGAATTACAATTATGATTATGAGTTATTCATATAATTGTAGAAAGGAACTGTTGATTAATGTTACAGGGATAAAACATTGTTGGAGGATTTTTAATGTGGAGAAGATAATAGACTTTATGGTCTATTTGACTCTTCTAATGGATTGCTCGTTCCGCTACAACTATGGTTGAAAAATTTTATCATCTACCATATGTTCTAAATCTCTAATTTATTATTGTTGAAGGCTATTGATAATTTATTTATCTTTAGTCATGATATTCTTTACTGAGCTAGTTGTGCTCACCCTTCTGTTTCAAAATTTCTTTCAGGTAATACGAGTGTAGCTGGGTCGAGCGGGGGGTAACAGGGGAATAGAACGGTGGTCATCATTTAGTAGTTATATTTGGTGAATCAAATAGGGTGAGGCGAACTCAACGTTGGAAGGGTGTTTTGCCACTATCATACAAGATGTCTAATGACATACAACCTCGTGTCATAATAAGATAGGATTGTGCTCATCCACTTGCTGAGTATATTTACGAGCACTACCTATATAATCTTGGTGTTTGTTTGAAGTATAATTCTTAATTAGAGACAGTGGAGATAATGATAAGTCAAGAGAAGACTCACCATTGGAAAGAATATGATAGTAATCTTCTCGTTTTTCTTTGGGTATATTGGGTCAACCAATGATAATTCTGTGGCCATATGATATCTATCACAACCAAGAAGCATGGCCTCCCATGTACCAAGGTTTCCTTGAGCACTTCCCAAAGATTCTAATTTCTAAAACAGTCTTTGACTATACCTTTATGTAAGGTGCCACTGTGAGGTGTTGTCCACGGTTGGGACATGTGTCACATTTGGTATATATTTGTATCTAAACTCAAAGCATATGTGTTGTTGTATTTTATACGACAATTGTTGCAATAAAGTTGTAGTTATTTTCTGTACCATGTATTTGGCGACTCAGAATGGGTTGGATGGAATGGTCCTATTTTGGGGTCGTTACATTTTGGTTGAAAGGGAAACTTGGTCCGCGTTATATTGGCCCATTTGAGATTTTGGAGAGGGTTGGTGAAGTTGCGTATCGGTTAGCTTTGCCTCCGCAGCTAGCTCACGTGCACAATGTGTTCCACGTGTCGGTGTTGAGGAGTTATCATTATCATCCGTTGCACGTGGTGCAATATCCATTCGATAAGATTCGGGAGAATCTTACTTGTGATGAGCAAGCCGAGGAGATTTTGGATCGTCAAGAGCGGATTATGAGGAGGAAGACTATTCTGTTTGTTAAGGTTTTGTGGAGGAATCATTCGGAGCGGAAGCCACTTGGGAGATGGAGTCTATTCGAGCGGAGTATCCGCATCTTTTTTATAATTAGGTATGTTCATTCTTTTGATTCCAAGGACGGAATCCTTTTTAAGAGGTAGGTGATGTAATACCCGAAAAAAAAAATTAAATAATAAAAAAATTATTTTGTTTTAAAATATATTGTTTGGATTTTGTCATTTATTTAGGTCAAACTAGTTATTTAATTTATGTGGGCTAATAAAAATTAGTAAGTGATGGACAAATTAATTTGGAAAAATTGGGCCTTAAAACTAATAGAGATTAATTTATATGTGGGCAATATTAAATACTATTATAATTAAGATAATTAATAAAATATATTAATTAATAAAAACAAAATACTAAAACCTAATCATACTTGTATATGCCTGATACAAATTAGAAAAAAGAGGAAAAAGAAACCTAACAGCTGCACTAGAAAAGGAGGAAGAGAATCACAATTTTGTTCAATATCAAGTAAGTTTTTAATAATTAACGGTACTTGTTAATAGTTTGTGTCACGTATGTATTGAATACATAGAAGTATTGGAAATATGATTGATTTGACTGGATATATATATATATAAACAGAGCGACTCAAATCCCAAGGATTTAACGTCCAACAGCCTCTAATTAATTTAAGCTTCAACATCCAACGATCTAAAATCATTTGTGGCTTCAACATCCGACGGCCAAGAATTTATCTCTCAAAAATTCAAACCCACATCCATCAATATAATATTGGGTTTGATTATGCTTTCCAATTTTAGAATTAAAAATATATTAGAAATTAACTAGATTAAAAATATATTAGCATATCTAGCAGAAATTTGAAAATATATTTTTAAATAAGTTAACTTATAAGAATATGATATTCGGTCTGATTATGATTTCAAAATTAACTTCTTTAATGATATGCTTTAAACAATATTGATTAAATTGAACAAAAGGCAAATATAGTATAAGTATATATAATATATCCATGTCTAGGTGGCAACAATTTTCTTAGTTCATGCTTCACCAATACGGATCACAACAGTCGCAAAAAGTCATTATATACTTACATCCATTCTTTTTTTAATTATTAATGTTTTAAGAGTAACTATATAGAACTTAAGAATTATAATTAATGATTTGTTATATTGATTAAATTGAGTATAAAAATTATTAAAAAGAGTAGAGAGAAAAATAATAGTGTTGGGCCATAATACTTTTCATACTGGGCCAGGTCGAATGGGCTTGTCCTTTGGACTATGTCACTTTTGTCATGTTGGGTCAAATGATTTGGGCCTCACTACTTGACTATAATATTGGGCTTTGTCATTGGATTGGTCTATTATGTAAGTTGTCACTTATCCTATCTTTGACCGGTAATCATCACAAAAGTAGTAGTTGACTGTTATGCCTGCCACCTTTATGCATGGTATTAATGAGGATGGAACTCCGATTACCGGCGGGAGGTAACAGTGGTAGCAAGTGGGAAAATAAGCTACATACTTTCGGCTGAGATGACCAGGGGTGAGAGGAGGTGTTAGAAGATAGTGGGTGGCACAGTAAACCGGGTCTTGGGAATGTATGGGGCAAGGATCACAAAAGGGGAAGAGGTAACAAAACACAACACATTATTATTATTATTCACACTCACTCAGACACGGAGCATTTTCTTTCCTCCATCGTTAACCTTGTGACCGCCTGTACTGACTCTCACGCCGGAGCTATCCCCCGACGGTCAGGCCGTCAAGCTTTTGGTGTTGACTTGTTAAACTGTGCAGGATCAGGGCGTCTTACGTGATTGGGACGTGGGAGAAGATCTTGGCGTTAACAAATAGTATTTAATTATAAGACCTAATATATATGGAAAATTATTCTTTTTTAATTAAGATAATATGAACATTTAAGTAATTTTTTTAAATCTATAAACAACATAATTAAAAAGGAACAAAAAAAGGAGATAAATTAAATATAACTAAGGAAGGATTACAGTGAAAGAATAGGAAACCAATCGCTATATTAATATGTGGGGGATTACAGACTATAATCATCTGTATGATCATCTATAATACAAAATAGAGCAGCTTCAACATCTAACGACCTCAATTAAAGCTTCATCATCTAACGGTTAGTAAGAAATATAAATATCAGATAGCTAATACAGATGAAATAATTGAAATAATAATAATCCAAGATCATTATTGACTTTTAAAAATCAATTTGACACATATTAAAATTTAAAATTAAAATTATTTATCAACAATTACTAAAAAATAAATTTTGCCATCAGTAATACTTTTTACATAATTTATAATTTTTATCATTGTATACAATAAAATTAGAAGGATTTATGTCAATTTTGAGTTCAGTACCTGTGTTCTTATTTGGATGCATCCTTATGATTGTGCCATCTTCCTTAGCTCCTACTTTTAGGACTTTATAGTTAGTGCAATGGGAATTTGGGGCATCTTAGGTCCATTAATGATATTAAGTACGGTGATTAGCTATCAGTTGCATTCACAATTATGCATTCACCACTTAATTCTGTCATACATACATTTCAACCATCGATACCATATAGGAAAAAGCTTCTAGGAAGAAACATGAATGACGAACCAGTTCTTTGGTTCATTCTAGTTTAAATTTTCTTAGTGTTATATTTATATTATTTTATTAATGTCTTTCTTCCTAATCAGAAGGCTATTTAATCTTGCCTTGCAGGTACTGTTTTCCGTGAGCCCATCATATGCAAGAACATTCCTAGAATTGTTCCTGGTAATATTTTGTTTCTCAGCCTGGAGTGTATGTGAAATATTTTACATCCACCATTCACTCCATTCAGCAATTTCTTCTCTAATATTTAGGCTGGAAAAAACCCATTTGCATTGGCTGGCATGCTTTTGGTGATCAATATCGTGCCACTGATACGGTTATCAGCTGAAAATGGTCTTGAGTGAGTAAAATCTTCCTGTTTGTTAGATAATTTGAATGTTGTTGAAATGCTTACAAGGTTCTTATGCTCCACCCCCAGTCCAAGATAATGTGGACATTCCTATTGAACTTGATGTTTATGATTTCAAAGGCCCTGGCATTGCACTTGCTATGCACAATGTTGATGAAGTTCGTATTCTAAAGTTGTAATTAAAGTTGGCAATATGTTTTCCCTAATCTCATCTAACTACTATAAATTTTATAAAATTTGGTAGTCTATCCGTGGCTCTGCTGAATCATCGATGTCACTAGCATTCACAAAAAAATGGCCTCTTTACTTGAGCACGAAGAATACAATTCTAAAGAAATATGATGGCAAGTAATATGTGGCTATGATTCTATAATGACAACTTTTACTTGAGAAGCTTGTAAAACTCAGGCCAATTTATCAGACCTAGTTGACCAATAAAGGTTTAAGGACATTTTTGAGGAGGTTTATGAACAGAACTAGAATCAGAAATTCGAAGAACATTCAATTTGGTTAGTGTAACTGTGCTTTGTACATATTATGTGTGGTATTTTTAGATATAGTTTATTTAGAATTGATTTCGCAATCAATGAATACGTGCAAGTATACACGGTCAACAAGTAATAAAGTGAAAGTAGAGTATCGTTCCCACGAGGAATTATTTAATAAAAATCACCAAGTACTAATTCTTAACCAAATCAATTTTATTTAAACAACCAATAATTGTGATTTCTAGATTTAAGAAAACTAAATTAAACAAAACAAAAAGATTATTCTAAAAGAAAGCAACTAAACAACTAAGAATTGATGGAATTCAGATAAATAAGAATTAATACTCCAATATCCCCAATTATGAATTATAAATCAATTATTCAACTATTCCAATTATTATGTCTACTGAATTGTTAACAGCAATTCTCGAATGCCAAAAGCCCTCTCTCGAGTGATCAATTGCCTTCTATTTAACCCAGATTAATTTTGCTATATCTCTATGCAAAACAATTGAATTAAACTCGTTACAAACCCAATTCTTTTTATGTTACATGCGACAAATAGATATTCTCATTCTATTCACAAACCTAATTATTCACTATGCAAATAACTAAGTCACATGTCACCAAGCCCAGTTCTAACCCTAGAATTCCTTTCCCGATTCCTTCTAGAGTAACAAGGTAATTATTGATCAGATAATTAATCAATAAGCACAAAGCAAGATGAACAATTTACTTCAACACAACTAATTGGAATAAATCAAATAACTAATTTATAGCCATAAAAAGTTCAATTGAAATCTTAATAAAAGAGTTAGTTCATAATTAATGAATTAAAACCAAGAATCCACTATTGAATAAAGATTAAATGATAAAAGTATGATAAGAGAAGATAATAGAATCTGTTGTCAGCAAATCTGATGCTCCCCTCTTGCTCTTGCTCTTGATCTTCAATGATTTCCAAGTTGTTTCAATCTCCTAAACTAATAAGAACTAGGGTTAATGTCTAATCTAATGGAGTGTATCTCTAATCTAAGCTATGTAATCCCACGCTATTCTATGCCTCCCATCATGTATTTATAGGTTGCAAGTCAATTTTTTAGGTTAGGAGCAAACCCGATCCAATTTGGAGTCTAAAAAGTGTCAAAATTCGCCCAAAACGTGTCTAGGCCGCACCAAACCCTTCCCCCAGCGCTCCAAAGCTGGGCACGACGCTCAGACACTGCCTTATAAAGCCCCGGCGCTGGAAATTGCCTTGAAATGGGCGCCCCGGCACTGGTACTTTTTTGGAAATTTTCTACTCCGACGTCCTTTGGGAAAATGGCCATAACTTCTTCGTCTGAACTCCGATTTTGATGATTCAAGATGTTACGGAAAGAGGAGACGTAGATCTACAACTTTTATTCTTTGCAATTTCCGAAATAATGTCTCGAGCAATACTCAAATTGGCTCTGAAGTGACTACTGTGTAAATGGTAAGCCGAAAACGCGAATCTAGCCACCCCAAACGTCGATCCAAGTAACTTTTGTCCCAATTCCTACAAAACAATGTAAAACATGCATGAATAGACACAAACTCTTAAAAACATCCAAAAGATTAAGTTCAAATGCACTCAATTATGAGTATAAAATTCACTCATCAAATACCCCCAAACTTAAATATTTGCTTGTCCTCAAGCAAAAACACAAAAGAACTAAAAATAAATAACGTAAATTAACTACATGAATGCATGTGCATGATCTACTTCATAATATACCTACGAACCCAGTAATAAATCAATATGATGTATAGCAACAGGCCTCAAAGATATCAATGATACTCAAACAATATATCTGATCAAATCAAAGTCCATGACTCTAACCAGTTAGTAAATCCAAACATGTCATCACCCATGTTGTGTGTGTGTGCTTGCTAACCAATCTAACCAACCGCAGTTCAAGATAATCACATAACAAACTTCTTAAAAGGAAAATTTCAGTTCCAATTCAATTACTTTTGTGAACATGACAACTCCGGTTAAAACTAAGCAATTACCAAGTCTTAAGGTAAATACAGGATTTATTTATAATCTTATTCAATCACGAGGGTATTTTTGCTCTTTCTCGTGTTTTATTCATTTTTTTTCTCATGGCTGTGCAATGTCTTATTCCCTTAGGCTTTTCAATGCTACCTTAACGAGCTTTCAACCAACGACTCCCAAGCCATTAAGACCTTAGGGCGCTAGGTGTAAAGAAAATCCCCTCGGGCTTACTTACTCAAGTAACAAAGGCCACAAAACTAGACAAGCATGCCACGGTGTTTATTCTCTCTTTTTTTTCTTTTTCATCATCTCTTTTCTTTTTTTTCTTTCTTTCTTTTTTTTTTCATTTTCATTTTGTATATATCTCATAGATTCCCCCAAACTCAAGCTTTTACGCCATTCTAACCTTTACCGTCAGTTCACTAATTTCCTTAAATTTTAACCAAGATTTTTCCTCAGAAACAAATTATGAAACCCTTGAACCAAGCAGATTAAAACAGTTAAACTTTAAGTGCTAACCGATTACAGAAGTTTCAGACAGGCTCAGATTATCATCATGATCAAAATTAAAACTCATCATAAATTATCAACACTGTTCAATTTAACAATTAATACCAATCTTATCATAGGCCGAGCTAAGACCACACCAACTAATCGCGCAGATTCATGCAAAAAAAAATAAAAAAAATGCAATTATACTACATGAACACATACTAATGCAACACATATATGAATATGCAAATAACTACCATGTACTATATGCAACCTAAAAAAAACACAATACTAACAAAAAAAATGAACTACTATGCATATAACTAACTATATGCAATACGACACTAAAATGCCCCCAAACATAAACTAGACATTGTCCTTAATGGATGAAATATAAAAAAGTAAAGCAGAGGACTTCCCTGAAAATATAACAATCTTCCTCATTGTCTACTAAGTTTGGAGAATATGCTAGGCACGTGGAACAAATTGGGCACCACACTGGAATTTGACTTGAATAACCTGTAAAACCATGATAGAAGCAATTTTATTAAATCCTAAATAAATGCAAATTCAAAACTACTAATATAAAACTTAATAAAAACTAAAAATAAAAATTAAACTTGGGTTGCCTCCCAATAAGCGCTTGTTTTATAGTCTTTCAGCCTGACTTTGTCTGGTTAATGCTATCCAATTCCTCTTCGAAAGTTGAGGAACCCTCCATCCATCGGAAATAATATAGCTTTTGGTAGGTTCCCATTTACGATAGTCATTGTATTAAAGTCACCTAGCATGCTTTGTTTAGATAAGATCACATTAAAGAACGTCCAACATCTAGGTGTTTTTTCCATTGTGTCTGCGAATAGATTCTGGCATTGAGGCTTGTCAGACACAACAATCTCTTCTTCTATCTTCTCCAACTCATTGAACCATGACTTCGAATTTGTACTCGCTTTTACGTCACAAGGAGTATTGCCGATGACATGACTACCTAGCGGACATGGTTTTGCAAATCTAACCGGATTCTTGAACTTTGGTGGAGAAGGTACATGGGACACTATCAAAATTGGTTCATCTTCGTTGGTACTCAAAGTTAGATCTTTGCCGATCTCTTTTTGTTGGTCTCCAAGTCTTTCCTCTCTTTCAACATCTATATCATTTGGCACATCCGATTGCAGATTTGGTTCAGGCTCATCATCAGTCTCGTCATCCATGTCATAGAGCCAAGTGTATTGAGGACGGTTGTTCAACGCATGTGATATCTGCCCCAATTGATTTTCCAGATTCTTTAACGATGCCCCTTGGCTTTACAAATGCAGTTCTATTTTATTCATTCTTTTGTCTTGTTCCTCGTTCCTTTTGTCAGAAGCTCTAATGAATTTTTCCAAGGCTTCCTCCCAATTTGAATGTTCTTCCTGTTGTAGTGGAGGTGGACATGAGAAATTCGGTGGGTATGTTGGACTTGGAGCATAAAATTGATCTTGATTGTTACTCCATGAAGAATCCGGGTGATTCCCCCAATCCTGATGATAGTTGTTGGTATAGACATAATTGTTGGGGTAATCGCCACTATACTGTACCGGCTCGAAACTGATAGCGCATTGATGACTCATATGATTTCCAGCACAATAATTACAAGTAACCGTCACACTTTGACGACGTTGAGCTTCAAAAGCTTCAAGCATCCTCGAAAATGTCTCCATCTGTGCCGACAATGCAGAAAGTTTCTTGAGTCTGTCAATCTCCACTCCCCGTGGTTGAGTCATGTTCGTGTATGGCCATTGATATACAAAGTCATCCATGGTACCTAAAAAGAGAGAAATATAGGAAGAGAATGAGAAATAAAAATAAAAATAAAAATGTTTAAATTAAGACTAATTTGATTAAAATTAATATTGGCAAATAATTATTAAATTAATTCCCCGGCAATGGCGCCAAAAACATGTTGATTGATTTCGCAATCAATGAATACGTGCAAGTATACACGGTCAACAAGTAATAAAGTGAAAGTACAGTATCGTTCCCACGAGGAATTATTTAATAAAAATCACCAAGTACTAATTCTTAACCAAATCAATTTTATTTAAACAACCAATAATTGTGATTTCTAGATTTAAGAAAACTAAATTAAACAAAACAAAAAGATTATTCTAAAAGAAAGCAAATAAACAACTAAGAATTGATGGAATTCAGATAAATAAGAATTAAGACTCCAATATCCCCAATTATGAATTATAAATCAATTATTCAACTATTCCAATTATTATGTCTACTGAATTATTAACAGGAATTCTCGAATGCCAAAAACCCTCTCTCGAGTGATCAATTGCCTTCTATTTAACCCAGATTAATTTTGCTATATCTCTATGCAAAACAATTGAATTAAACTCGTTACAAACCCAATTTCTTTTATATTACATGCGGCAAATAGATATTCTCATTCTATTCACAAACCTAATTATTCACTGTGCAAATAACTAAGTCACATGTCACCAAGCCCAGTTCTAACCCTAGAATTCCTTTCCCGATTCCTTCTAGAGTAACAAGGTAATTATTGATCAGATAATTAATCAATAAGCACAAAGCAAGATGAACAATTTACTTCAACACAAATAATTGGAATAAATCAAATAACTAATTTATAGCCATAAAAAGTTCAATTGAAATCTTAATAAAAGAGTTAGTTCATAATTAATGAATTAAAACCAAGAATCCACAATTGAATAAACATTAAAAGATAAAAGTATGATAAGAGAAGATAATAGAATCTGTTGTCAGCAAATCTGATGCTCCCCTCTTGCTCTTGCTCTTGATCTTCAATGATCTCCAAGTTGTTTCAATCTCCTAAACTAATAAGAACTAGGGTTAATGTCTAATCTAATGGAGTGTATCTCTAATCTAAGCTATGTAATCCCACGCTATTCTATGCCTGCCATCATGTATTTATAGGTTACAAGTCAAATTTTTAGGTTAGGAGCAAACCCAATCCAATTTGAAGTCTAAAAAGTGTTAAAATTCGCCCAAAACGCGTCCAGGCCGCACCAAACCCTTCCCCCAGTGGCCCAGCACTGGGCACGACGCTCAGACACTTCCTTATAGAGCCCCGCCGCTGGGAATTGCCTTGAAATGGGCGCCCCGGCGCTGGTACTTTTTTGGAAATTTTCTGCTCCGACGTCATTTGGGAAAATGGCCATAACTTTTTCGTCTGAACTCCGATTTCGATGATTCAAGATGTTCCGGAAAGAGGAGACGTATATCTACAACTTTTATTCTTTGAGTTTTCCGAAATAATATTTCGAGCAATACTCAAATTGGCTCTGAAGTGACTGCTGTGTAAATGGCAAGCCGAAAACGCGAATCTAGCCACCCCAAACGTCGATCCAAGTAACTTTTATCCCAATTCCTACAAAACAATATAAAGCATGCATGAATAGACAAAAACTCTTAAAAATATCCAAAAGATTAAGTTCAAATGCACTCAATTATGAGTATAAAACTCACTCATCAAGAATCTATACTGACATGCAGGTATTAGCATTGCTTGATTGATGACATGGTGGCTTATGCGCTAATAAGTGACGGTGGATATGTTTGGGCATGCAAAAACTATGATGGAGATGTCCAGAGTGATTTACTTGCTCAAGGTGGTTTAGATGTCAGATTCAGGAGATTATATGATTGAACTTTATATGAAAATGTAAACCCACCAATAGGTGTGCAATATATGTGATGGTTCTTCTGAAAATAGTTTCATGTCTTGAGATAGAAGGTGACATATTTCAAATTTAGCAGACACGATACGTGCTTAATTAGTTATTTTAAGCAATTCAGGTATTAGTATGTTGAAATTCATTGCGTCTCTCATATAGAGGCCATAGGGAATCCTTTATTTACCAGACATGTTCATATTTTTAAAGTTTAATGGCTAAATGATGAAAATGTGACAACTACAATAGAGTATTTACCCTTTTTGTCTTTACAGATTAGAAATCTTAGAAATTGATTTATCTTTTTTAGACATACTGTGAGACATTTTTAAACTCAAAACTGATAAGAATTATTAAAAATTATAAAATAACAAATCATTATCATTTGGTTTATATTATAGATGACATTGGGAGTATATATTTTCACAAGTCAATAATCTTTAATCTATATAGTGCCTTCAAGCACGGGTTATCGCTAGTATATATATATATATATATATATATATATATATATATATATATATATATATATATATATATATATATATATAAGTTGTCAGAGACATTGAACCTGCTAAAAAAAAAGAATTCGAATCATGATTAAGCCTTCTGTTAACCAACACTGAGCCACTGATTCTTGATATATATATTTATATAATAGTATTACTTGAATGAATGAAGTTTATTATATATATAATATCTTTAGGTTATTTTTTTGTTAAAGTATAATAAAATGGAAAAAATGATTAGAAGATAAATTATAATTTAATTAAGGTTATTTTGTAAAATTGATATAATTGGAGAATTAATTTCATATTAATATAAATTATAATTAGTAAGTAACTTATAATTGTATTATTACTATTTTTATTAGATCGGACGAAGGGAAATGAAGGAGTATATTTGGAATATAAATTTGGGTATTGCATTATCGATTCCAGGTACGGATTTCGTACTCATTCAGCGATATTCTTTAATTTTAG
This sequence comes from Panax notoginseng, assembly GCA_016801055.1. NCBI lineage: Eukaryota > Viridiplantae > Streptophyta > Magnoliopsida > Apiales > Araliaceae > Panax > Panax notoginseng. The sequence goes on along the minus strand of CM029021.1, from coordinate 60,167,077 downwards.
TTTGTTCGTTTTGCTTCTCGTTTTAATTTCGAATACTGTCTTGATACCTTGATCTTAGTGAAGTTCATATGACAGTTTATTTTGATCTTTAGAATATCATGTTTGTACTCTTTAGACTAGTGTATCATGTCTAAAATTTATTTTGATATTTATAGTGATGTACATATTAGTATATTTTTGGAGACTTGTGTTGATGATTCGTTCTATTTAACATGTACACGTTAGAACCCCTTTATGTTGATATTTTGTCGCTGTGTTGTGATATTATATTTTTGTTAGAATACCGTAGGGTATACCTGAGCTATAACCACCTATGGGGGTACCACAGGCATGTTCTTTTGGCACCGAGGCATGACACCTTCCGTGACGGTGTGATCAGTCCACAGCGTCTCCGTTTTGTGCTCCGGTGGGAGTTGGTCATTTGGTGTTTTGTTGTCGGAGGCATACGGGTCGACCCTATTTTTCTGTTCTGTTCTGTGGAGTGGTGATGTTTGTGCCAAACATGCCTTCCGATTTTACATGCATTGGATTAGCAGTCCAATGTGTGTGACTTGCCTGCTATTTATTTTGAGCTCGATATGAAATAACACTCAGCCATTTGATTCAGCCTATCACTTCGTTGTGTTAGTTTTGTTCATTTCGTTTTAGTTCGTTTCGTTCTATTTCATTTAATTGAGTTAGTTATTTCGGTTCATTATTTGCATTCTATATCCGTACTGGGCATTTGTCTCATGCTGTGTTTTTCTTCCGACAGGTAATCAGGGAAATCAAGGTCAAGTGTGACGAGAGCTCCCTTTTATCCAAATGATTTAGATATATTATGTTTAGGTTGTGATACATTAGTTTGTTCGGAATTGTAATAATTATTTTAGATTATGGTTTGAGGCAGTTTGATATTTATTATGGTTGACTTGTGGTATTAATCAGATATTAAGACTATTCTTTTGTGGCTTTGAGCCTTGCTATTGAATTCATTAGTTTTGTTGTGTTTTGAGTAACCTCTCTTTCTATTTTCGGAAAGGGGGTGTTACAATCTACTACTCAAGAAAAACACTAACAGATGCACACTTGAATTACACCACCAAGGAAAAGGAATTACTTGCGATAGTTTTTGCCTTTGACAAGTTCTGAGCGTATCTGATTAGGACTAAGGTAATATTCTACATTTCAGACATTAAGTACCTGATTGCGAAGAAGGATGCAAAACCAAGGTTAATTCGATGGGTTCTTCTCCTGCAAGAGTTCGATCTAGAAATCCGATATAGAAATGGTGCAGAGAATCAAGTGGTTTATCATCTTTCAAGGTTAGAGAAGTCAGATATTCAGAAAAAGGATGATGTAGAGATCAATGAGTCATTTTTGGATGAGCAACTGTTCAAAATCATGACAAAAGTGCCTTGGTATTTAGACTACGTGAACTATCTAGTAAGTAATGTACTTTCACCTAATTTAAATTCTCAACAACAGAAAACGTTCATCCATGATGTCAAACAGCATTTTTGGGATGAACCACTTTTCTTCAAAACCTGTGCGGATCAAATGATAAGAGGATGTGTTCCACGTGAAGAAATGGAAAGTATATTAAGCCATTGCCACTCTTCAGAGAATGGAGGACACTTTGGGGGAGAAAGAACGGTGGCAAAAGTGTTACAATCAGGGTTGTTATGGCCTACGTTGTTCAAAGATGCCCTTTTCTTTGTTTTAAAGTGTGACCGATGCTAAAGGGTTGGAAATATTTCAAAATGTTGTGAAATGCCTCTCAATATCATCCTAGAAGTTGAAATCTTTGACATGTGGGGCACTAACTTCATGGGACCATTCCCGTCTTCACTTAACAACCAGTATATACTATTGGCAGTGGATTGCGTGTCAAAATGGGTTGAAGCAGTTGCATTTCCCACAAACGATGCCAAGATGGTTCTGATATTCTTAAGGAAAAATATATTTTCTCGATTTGGTACACCAAGGGATATAATTAGAGATTAGGGTACACATTTTTGTAACAAGCACTTCACAAAATTGCTTGCTACATACGAAGTTAAACACAAAGTTGCTACAACCTATCATCCCCAAACCAGTGGCCAAGATGAGGTGTCGAATTGAGAGGTCAAAAGAATCTTGGAAAAAGTTATGAATCCATCTAGTATGGATTAGGCATTGAAATTAGACGATGCTTTATGGTCATATCGAATGACATATAAGAATCTTATCGAAATGTCACCATACAAAATGGTTTATGGCAAAACATGTGATTTATCGGTAAAGCTTGAACATAATGGGTCATTCAAAAGTTAAAATTTGATCTACAAGCTTCCGACGAGAAAAGATTACTTCAATTGAATGAGATGGAGGTATTTTGGCATCAAGCGTACGAGAATGCTAAGCTTGAAAAAGTCAAGAAGTGGCATGGTAAACGGATCCTTGATCGGAAATTTGAACCAAGTATGTATTGTTATTCAACTGCAGGTTGCGATTGTTTCCCAGAAAGCTGAAATCCAGGTGGTCCTGACCGCTCATAGTTACCTCTGTCGCTCCACACGGAGCCATTGAGGTTGAAGAACCCAATTCGAAGTGTACATTCAAGGTCAATGATCAAAGACTGAAACACTACTGGGGTGGAGACATCGATTGACATCTAACATCGATTGATCTGATTGATACTTAAGAAACTTCAAGAAAGTCGGGCTGACGACTTTAAACCAAGTTTTATTGGGAGGCAACCCAAAATTTTATGTTTAATGCAGTCAATTTCACTTTTAATTTCATTTTCAATTAATAGAGTAGTCTAGAGTATTATTATTGTTATTTGTTGTCATAAGCTCTCACTTGTTCTCTACAGGTTAATGTGCGGGTCATTGTAGGAGATAAAGGGAAGTAAAAAACAGAATTGCACATGAAAAGGAATTTTTAATTTGAGCATGAAATATTATAATCCCCCGGCGCTGAGAAAGCAAAGCAAACCAGTGCCCCAGCGCTGGAGACCCGAGACTTCAAGACAGCATAGCGCCCCGACCCTTGAATTGAATGGAATAACAGTGCCCCGATGCTAGGCCATTCACAAACATACTATCGTGTAGTGCCCCAGCACCACTTTAAGGTCAAATCACAGCACCCCGATGTTAGGTACCAGGTAAAAAAAATAGGGCTCGAACAAGTTAGTCTTTCTTTCCCTTTTCCTATTTCGCTTTAATCTCTAGTTCCTTCCAACTTCTCCTCTCCTACTATATTTCAACTTCTATCCCAAACCAATTCCTTATCTATTAAACACAAAAAATTCCTTCACACCTACACGATTACACATCCAATTAGAAGGATGGCACTTACAACTTGCATTACAACTCTTTCTCTCTCCATTGTTTATGTTCAAATCCAAGGTATGTCATAGTTATTTTCCATTAAATTGGTCAATGTATGGAAGGTATTATGATTAATTTGTCCATGTTTTACACATTAAAATACTGGTTTAACTGTTTGGGTGTGCTCATATGCTGTTGTGGGGTTAATGTACAAGTACTATAGGCAAATTATAGTGAATTTTTTCTGACACCCACAATGATAGACTCCACGGCACGCTTGAGTGAGGTGGTCGTCACCCGGATCGTTTCTAGCACAGTTGTTGGGTGAATTGCTTGCAACACCTTAACCCCCCGTCTATACTTTAGAAGGTAATCTTGGTATAATTGCTCGCGTCCGGAATCTGTATTGAATGGATACCAACGACACCTTGACCCCTCGCTTATATTGAAGCGGTAATCTCGGTACAATCAATGATTGATGCGGTAGAAGACGCCACACACAACTATGAATTGTTGTATGATAAGTTAAATTGAATCTCAAAGAAATAACTAAGAAACTACTAATTTCTTAGGAATTCTTCAAAGAACCAAAAATAGAGAATAAACTCACAAATATATTGAATAATAATAATGTGTTTGATTACATCAACTTAGACCTCTATTTATACTACTCAAAACAATCCAAATCCTAATAGGAATTTGTAAACTATAACCCTAATAGAAGTCAATTTGGAAAAGAACTTTTAATTAAAAAGAAGTCCTAATTACAATAGAATTATAAAAATCTAAAAGTCTTTATTGAATATGTAATTCGTGGGCTTAGTAAAATCAGAATTGGACTTGTATTAAATTGACCCAAATTTGTGTCTCATCCTTCTTTTTGGGTTTTCTTGTGTTAGCTTCAGCCCAAACATCTTGGATCAATCCATTGAGATCTTGTTTGAATCTTTTAGTTCTAGCCTTGCTTGATCCCCACGTCCCTTTAGTCTTATTTAAATCCACGCATGCCATGTCCTCATCATTCCTCTCCTCTTGAAAAGGATTTATCCTCAAATCGTCACCTACATCAAACAGACTTAGATCAGTAACGTTAAATGTGGCACTAAAATTATACTCACCTGGCAAATCCAATTTATAGGCATTGTCATTGATACACTCATGAACTTGAAATGGACCATCTCTCCTCGGAAGCAATTTCGAACGTCTTTGAACGGGGAATCTTTCTTTCCGCATATGTAACCACACCCAATCTCCGGGTTCAAAGATCACTTGATGTCGTCCCTTGTTCATGTGCTTAATGTACTGGTTCGTCCTCCGTTCAATGTTTAGTCTGCCTTTTTCATGAATCTGCTTAACAAGATCAGCCTTTTTCTTTCCATCCATGTTAGTATATTCAGAAACAGGTAATGGTGATAAATCCAACAGTGTCAAGGGATTAAAACCATATACAATTTCAAATGGAGAAAAATTAGTGGCAGAATGAACATAACGGTTATATGCAAACTCAACATGTGGTAAACATTCTTCCCATTGCTTGATATTCTTTTTAATGATAGCCCGTAACAATGCCGACAAAGTCCTATTTACTACTTCAGTTTGACCGTCAGTTTATGGATGACAAGTAGTTGAAAATAACAGTTTAGTACCCAATTTACTCCACAAAGTCTTCCAAAAGTAACTTAAGAACTTGGTATCCCTATCAGAAACAATAGTTTTGGGCATACCATGCAAACGCACAATCTCCCTAAAGAACAAATCAGCAACAAGAGATGCATCATCAGTTTTATGACATGGAATAAAATGTGCCATTTTTGAAAATCTATCCACGACCACAAATATTGAATCATGACCATGCTTAGACCTAGGTAAACCCAACACAAAGTCCATAGATAAATCAATCCAAGGTTCATTAGGAATAGGCAATGGTGTATACAATCCATGGCGTTGAACACGAGATTTAGCTTGGCGACAAGTAATACATCTATCACACATTCTTTCCACATCTCGTTTCATATGAGGCCAATAAAAATGTTCTTTCAAAACAGCGAAAGTTTTATCAACACCAAAATGTCCCATTAAACCACCCCCATGTGACTCCCTAACCAACAACTCACGCAAAGAACATGCAGGAATACATAGTTTATTTTCACGAAACAAGAATCCATCAATTCTAAAGTATTTACCCACAGCATTCTTTTCACAAGTTTTAAACTCTTCACCGAAATCAAGGTCATTATCATATAACTCTTTAATTCGTTCAAACCCAAGCAATTTCGTATCAAGAGTATTTAACGAAACATACCTTCGAGATAAAGCATCTGCAACGACATTCTCTTTACCTTTCTTATATCGAATGACATAGGGAAATGTCTCAATAAACTCCATCCATCGCGCATGCCTTTTGTTCAACTTGTGCTGACCCTTTAAATATTTCAATGATTCATGATCAGTGTGGATCACAAATTCCTTGGGCCACAAGTAATGTTGCCATGTCTCCAAAGCTCTAACCAAAGCTTACATCTCTTTGTCATATGTAGGATAGTTCAAAGCTACCCCACTCAATTTTTCACTAAAATACGCCACTGGTTTCTCTTCTTGCATCAACACAGCTCCAATCCCTAAACTTGAAGCATCACACTCAATCTCAAAAGTTTTAGCAAAGTTAGGCAAAATAAGTAAAGGAGCATTTGTTAGTTTATCCTTTATCAAGTTAAATACTTTTTCCTGTTCATCACCCCACTTAAAGCCCACACTTTTCTTGATGACCTCGATTAATGGTGCTGTAATCTCACTGAAATTGTGAACAAAACGTCGGTAAAAACTTGCGAGCCCATGAAAGCTTCGTACTTGACTCACATTGGTTGGACTCGGCCAATCCCGGATCGCACGTAATTTCTCCTCATCAACTTGAACTCCCTGTGAACTCACAACAAAGCCAAGAAAAACAATTATATCCGAACAAAACGTGCATTTTTCCATGTTAGCAAATAACTTTTCTTTTCTAAATACATCTAAAATAAATTTTAAATGCAATGCATGATCTTCCATGTTTTTGCTATAAATCAAGATATCATCAAAATAAGCTACGACAAATTTTCCAATGAATGGACGCAAAACATGGTTCATTAATCTCATGAAAGTGCTGGGTGCATTAGTTAACCCAAAAGGTAATACCAATCACTCATAAAGACCATATCTAGTTTTAAATGTTATTTTCCATTCATCACCCTCTTGCATTCTAATTTGATGATAAGCACTTTTTAAATCAATTTTTGAAAATATGCAAGACCCATGTAATTCATCTAACATGTCATCTAAACGAGGAATGGGATGTCGATATTTTAATGTACTATTATTTACCGCTCGACAATCGATGCACATCCTCCATTTTCCATCCTTTTTCGGCACTAGAATCACCGGAACTGCACACGGGCTCATTCTTTCTCTCACGAATCCTTTCCCCATCAGCTCGTCAACTTGCCCTTGTAACGCCTTCGTCTCCTCGGGATTACTCCGATAAGTTGGGCGGTTTGAAATCGTCGCACCGGGAATAAAATCAAGTTGATGCTCAATTCCCCGAATAGGTGGTAGTCCATGAGGAAGCTCTTCGGGAAATTCATCTTTGAATTCCTGTAAGAGATATGAAATAACACTAGGTAAAGATTCATTAGCGTTAGTTTTCAAAAGCGCCTCTTTATACCAAAGTAAAATCATAGGTTGTTTAGAAACCAAAGCTCTTCTCATATCACTCTTTTTTGCTAGTATATTTGTTTTTTTCTCATCTTTCTTTTTCTCTCTTTTTTGTCTTCTTGATTTTTCTTTTCTTCACTCTCTTTTCTTTGTACATAATCTTTCTACAAATGAATTTGATCCTCATGTACTTGTTGTGGTGACAAAGGACGCAAAGTGATTTTCTTCTTTTCGTAAACAAAGGAATATACATTGGTAAACCCATCATGTTGAACCCTCCTATCAAACTGCCATGGTTTACCCAATAACATATGCCCCGCCTGTATAGGCACCACATCACACAATACCTCATCAACATACCGACCAATAGCAAATGGAACTAACATTAGTTTGGTTACTTTAATGTCTGCATTATCATTGAGCTACTGCAAACGATACGGATGTGGATGTTTGGTAGTAGATAACCCCAATTTCTCCACCATCGTAGTGCTTGCCACATTTGTACAGCTGCCTCCATCTATGACTACACAACAGATTTTCCCATTCACAAGACATCGAGTATGGAATAGATTTTCCCGCTGTTCACTGCTCTTCTCCTTAACCTGCGTACTAAGTGCTCTTCTTGTAACCAGAATTTCACCATGTATCGCATCCTCACCTATCTCCTCTAATGGTGGCATAGAATCAGTGTTGATCTCTTCCCCCTCGGTCTCCACATCTCCATTGTCAAGTAATAATATTTTCCTCTGATTTGGACATTGGCTAGAAATATGTCCCCTGCCTTGACACTTGAAGCATACAATGTCCCGATTACGCCCAAAAGAAGGTTGTTCATTTTTACCTTGAGTATCTCGGCTAGTCGATCCTTGCTTATGTTCCACCTTTGGTTTGAACACAGCTGTCTTTTCCTCTCGCTTTGCTAAATTAGGTCTCCATGATGAACAAACATTAGATTATCCTCGTTGTCCTCCTCGCCTCTTGAGTTGTTTCTCTATCTTAGTAGCCATATGTACTAGTTCTTCTAACTCCAAATAATGTTGTCGTTCAACCAAGTCTGCAATCTCCCAGTTCAATCATGCTGAGAACCTAGCCATCGCTGTTTCATTATCCTCAATCAGATTAGCTCGATCCTTCAACATTTCCATCTCCCTGTAATATTCATCCACACTTTGACTTCCCTGTTTACGAGTTTGTAAACTACGAATGATCTCCCATTGATAGTATGTTGGTACAAACCTCTTTTTCATGATAGCTTTCATCTCCACCCATGTTGTAATCGGCCGCTCTTCACACCTTCTCCGATTAGCTGTCAACTAACCCCACCATATCAATGCATATCCCAAAAATTTTGTAATGGCCAGTTTGACTTTCTTAAGGTCTGAATGTGACGCCCCCAAAATAGGTATACATCACCCATTATGAGTCGCCAAATACATGATATAGAAACAAATACAACTTCAGTAATATAATTGTCGTGCAGAATACGACAACACATATACTGTGAGTTTGAATACAAATATTATCTACTAGAGAGTATACAAACTCAAAAGGAGTCCTCATTACAATTATCACACTATTTCGCAGAATAGTGAGGACTACTAATGCAACCATCTGGACCGTCAATCCATTCCCCGACTAGTCCTAGCTATATTCTCATTTCCTGAAGAGAACAGTGAAAGAAAAGGTGAGCTCAACTAGCCCAGTAAGAAATATTATGACTAAGATAATGTACAACAAATTATCATTAGTCTTCAACAGGGAAAAATCTGATAAAATATAATAGACAACAAGTTTTAGATCAACAACTGCAGCGAAAAAGGTAATCCATTAGAAGAGTCAAGTAGAGCATAAAACCTACTATCTTCTAAGATTTAAAAGTTCATCATCAATATTTTATTCCTGTAACATCAATCAATATACATCTTGAATCAAATATTCATCTTTGCACTGCAAGCCAAAGATATTTATTTGTATCACCAGTTGGTTATATTCACCTCAACACCAGTTCACCTTTGCACTACAGGCCAAAGATATTCAGTAGTATCATCATTTAGGACTGAGGATGATGAAAAATATTTTAAAGAGAACGAATCCAGTGAGATAAAAGAACAAATATTAGGGATTCGTATTACAGTTTATCCAAGTTCAATAATACTCCATAATAACCAATTTTGAAGCAGAATTCAAAAATAAAGATCAAAACATGGATACAATCAAAGATAGTAACCATAATAGATAACTTGGACAAAAAGAAGAAAATTTTATTTTTCGATAAATAGTGTCGTATTCTTGAATAGTGTCGTATACGTGAATAGTAACGTATACATGAATAGTAATCCCGACACAAAAAGTTCTAAATTTGATAAAAAAAAGTTCACACCAATATTTTGGTATAAAGATATTCAAGAAAATATCATTTTAAGAAGAATATAACACCCCTTACCTCAAAATAAGCGTACTTCTGACTGAATTTCAGATATAGTACTGACAGAAATTTACACTGAATAGCAACTCTCAAAGTATCAAAATACTCACAAAATACACTCGAAAATATAGAGAGAAAAAGAGAGAAAACTTATGAATTCTGGTGTGATTTTCAATTCTAACTTAACCCTCTATTTATAGGAAAATGTTAGCACGCCGAAGCAGACTTAACCTGCAACCTGATGGCTTTACCTGCTACTATTCCCACCCACCACATATGAATAAAAATTCCAGCACATTTCTCACCAACCAAAAATGGGGCCCACCAATTCTAGAATTTTCCACCAAAATGATAAATTCTGAAACTTCAATAATTTTTGAACCAAACATCTCTTAAAATTCGTAACAAATCATACGTTCATTTTTAACGATTCAAAATTTGTGGACATATACTCAACTTATATATGAATAACATATGCAAAAATCACAACGATCCAACGGTCGGATTAAAAATTATAACTCACGCAATATAACTCAAAAATACTAATAAAACACCTCAACATTAATTCCTTCAATAATAACCACATAAATAAATCCATCATTTATATCTACATCAAATAAATATTTTCTTATCATATAAATCAATAATTAATTATTCATAAATAATATTACAGAATCACAATTATGACAACCAGGCCGTTCCCAAGAAAGAGGGGGCTTTCCGATAAGGATTTCTCCTTACTGGCGCGCAATTAGGTGACCAAACCTCTCCTTAGACAGAACTTTCTAGACATTGCCAATAAGGCTATCTAATAATATTATTCAAATAATATGAATTATTGATCTGATAATGGGAAATACTGTGCAGTAACAATTATTGAAACAACAATAATATAAAATATCAACGTAGCAATTATTGAATCAATAAAATAAAATATTGAACAGTAACTAATATAACAATTATTGAGTAGTGCCTTCTTATGTACGGATCAATAATTCAAAAATACTGTGTAAAACCGTGTGCTACTGTGCAACCACGCGTATTACTATATTTTAACCACCGGGTATTTCAACAGTGTTAATGGTAACAACTACGCCGTTATTTATAAAAACTCAATTTTGTCGTTATCTTCATCCGACCATTTTCCGTTATGGGGCCCGCAAATAGCTGCGCCGTCATACGAATATTCTCTGACAGAAAGAATATTCCACGACCTAACGAATATTCCCTGACAACAATGAGTATTTTATAACCACTTGTTTATTTTGTAAAATTTGCACATTTTACCCATAACCAAAATATTATATCAAATTAACATCTTATTATTCACAATAATAATTAGAAGAAATTTGATTTTATTCATTAATAAGTTGGGGTCTTACAACCTCCCCTCATGAAATTTCGTCCCCGAAATTTACGTACGTACCTGATATGCCGAACAGATGGGGATACCTTGACTTCATTTCAGATTCTAACTCTTGAGGTATAATCTTTTAGCATAGAATATATTCCTTCTTATTCAAGATTTTAACATGTATCTCCTTATACGTTTAATCTTCCGCTATCTCGTCTGGTTCTTAATCAATAATGTGGTTCGGATCATCCATATATTTACGTAACATCGATACGAAATAAACGTTATGAACACGCGACATACTTGGAGCTTAAAACGAGTCTATAGGTCACAGTTTCTACTCGATCGAGGATTTCAAATAGACCAATAAAATCGAAGGTTGAGATTTCCTCTCTTCATCGACTCTTGCTCCTAGAATAACGTCCTCTTGAACCTTCTTCTTCACATTCATCAACTCTGAGTCTGTAGCTTGAGTAGCTTTAACTTTATCGATTTAAAGTCAGTTCTAATTGTATATTTACTTTCTTCACGTAGGTTCGTATATTCGCACTCGTAAGTGCATACGATCTTTTGCTCAACGCGTCAGCTAACACGTTCGATTTTCCCACGATGCTATTAAATGGTATAATCGTAATCTTCAACAGCTCGAGCCAACGTCTTCAGTGCATAATACGTTCATTTTAGGTGAAGAAATATTTTAAGGGTTTTAGAAATGGGTTTTATACTGGGGTCAAGTTTAAACGTTGAGCACAAGTAGAAGAAATAAAAGAATATGTAGAACTAGTATTGAGTAAGGTATAAACTTTACAAGAGTTTATGATTAACTTACCCTTGATAACTTCGTTCGGGTTCCTCGACAAACGCTCTTACTTAAACTACCGACTTTGACTTGTCTGGGACATCCTTTGGCATCACTATCCCTGCTGGACTTGACTTCACTACAGGACAAAATCGAGCTAGGTGACCTTCTCTTCCGCAATTGAAACATATTTTGGATTGCTGCGTACAGTTTGGACGGATGTGTCCCTCCTGTCCGCATTTGAAACATACGATCGGTGGTCGTTCTTCTTCTTTTGAAACGGGTGCTAGTGTTGCTGTCTTCCCATCATTATTGAACCTCCTCTTCTTGAAATTTCCACTTCTATTATCTTAGCCATGATTACCACGGAAGTGGTTACCATTCTTGGCATGATAATTTCCTCCACAATTGTTGTCACCGCTTCGATGACTGCTACCACTGGTATTATCAATTTTTCGGCTGCTTTCTCTTGGTTGGGTTAACTCGTTATCACGCTCCAATAACTGAGCCCTATTTACAACATCTGAATACAAACACAGTTTGTGGGAAATTAGGTGTTGACATATCTCGGGTTTTAAACTTCTTAGAAACATCCGTGTCATTCTCTCCTCGTTATCAACTAAGTGGGATGCAAACTGGGACAACTCGGTAAACTTAGCTTCGTACTGCGACACGGTCATATTGTTTTGCTCCAACTTGATGAATTCCACTTCCTTCATGTGACGAATACTTTCGGGAAAGTACTTGTCGTTGAATAATTCTTGGAACTTCTCCCAAGACATCTTGAGTGCGTCAGGCTGGGTACGTTTTACAGATTTCCACCAATGATATGCTTCTTCACGTAACATAAAGGTGGCGAATGGAACCTTTTGCTCCTCTGAGCATTCCAAGACATCAAATATCTTGGTGATCTGCTTTATCCACGTCTCTGCCTTAAGTTGTTCTGGCTTTCTCAAAAACTCCGGTGGTCCTAGCTCCTTGAACTGCTTAGCGGTGACCAACCATGGGTTGCCAGTGTTTCCACCTACATTATGAACATGAGTCTCTCTCGTTTGGTGTTGTATGAATTCTATATAGCACCTAAACGTACCGTCGTTCGTCATTTGGTCGGTGCCGTTGTTCACCTGAGGATTGTTGCCTTCCTGATGCACATTATCCTGAGTATTGATCTGTGGTGACTCAACGGTCTCCTGTGCTCCATTGCTATTCTCAATATTCTCGGATGTCATTTTCAAATACTGTCACAAAACAAGGGTAAATTGACATGCAACATATTATCCCTATATTCTGACCGACCAAACAAATACCAAATAAACTTAGTCAGGTCATACTAGCAAAGGAATTCCCCGTCTCTCCCCTCCTAGTTCTTGTCTCACATCTCAGCCAGGGATCATATCCCTAAGCTTTGATACCAACTATGACGCCCCTAAAATAGGTATACATCACCCATTCTGAGTCGCCAAATACATGGTACAAAAATAAATACAACTTCAGTAATATAATTGTCGTGCAGAATACGACAACACATATACTGTGAGTTTGAAAATAAATATTGTCTACTAGAGAGTATACAAACTCAAAAGGAGTCCTCATTACAATTATCACACTACTTCACAGAATAGTGAGGACTACTAATGCAACCATCTGGACCGTCAATCCATTCCCCGACTAGTCTCAGCTATATTTTCATTTCCTGAAGAGAACAGTGAAAGAAAGGGTGATCTCAACTAGACCAGTAAGAAATATTATGACTAAGATAATGTACAACAAATTATCATTAGTCTTCAACAGGAAAAAATCTGATAAAATATAATAGACAACAAGTTTTAGATCAACAACTGTAGTGGAAAAAGAAATCCATTAGAAGAGTCAAGTAGAGCATAAAACCTACTATCTTCTAAGATTTAAAAGTCCATCATCAATATTTTATCCCTGTAACATTAATCAATATACATCTTGAATCGAATATTTATCTTTGCACAACAAGCCAAAGATATTCATTTGTATCACCAGTTGATTATGTTCACCTCAACACCTGTTCATATTTGCACTACAGGCCAAAGATATTCATCAGGTAATCATACATCTTTGCACTACAGGCCAAAGATATTTAGTAGTATCATCATTTAGGACTGAGGATGATGAAAAATATTTTAAAGAGAACGAATCCAGTGAGATAAAAGAACAAATATTAGGGATTCCTATTACAGTTTATCCAAGTTCAATAATACTCCATAATAACCAATTTTGAAGCAGAATTCAAAAATAAAGATCAAAACATGGATACAATCAAAGATAGTAACCATAATAGACAACTTGGAAAAAAAGAAAAAAATTTCATTTTTTGGTGAATAGTGTCGTATTCGTGAATAGTGCCGTATACGTGAATAGTAACGTATACATGAATATTAATCCCGACACAAAAAGTTCCAAATTTGATAAAAAGTTCATACCAATATTTTGGTATAATGATATTGTAGAAAATATCATTTTAAGAAGAATATAATACCCCTTACCTCAGAATAACCGTACTTCTGACTGAATTTCAGATATAGTGCTGACAGAAACTTACACTGAATAACAACTCTCAAAGTATCAAAATACTCACAAAATACGCTCGAGAATATAGAGAGAGAAAGAGAGAAAACTTATGAATTCTGGTTTGATTTTCAATTCCAACTTAACCCTCTATTTATAGGAAAATATTAGTACGCTGAAGCAGACTTGACCTGCAACCTGATGGTTTTACCTACTACTATTCCCACCCACCACATTTGAATAAAAATTCCAGCACATTTCTCACCAACCAAAAATGGGGCCCACCAATTCTAGAATTTTCCACCAAAATGATAAATTTCGAAACTTCAATAATTTTTGAACTAGTCATCTCTTAAAATTCGTAACAAATCATACGTTCATTTTTAACGGTTCAAAATTTGTGGATATATACTCAACTTATATATGAATAACATATCCAAAAATCACAACGATCCAACGGTCGGATTAAAAATTATAACTCACGCAATATAACTCAAAAATACTGATAAAATACCTCAACATTAATTCCTTCAATAATAACCACATAAATAAATTCATCATTTATATCTACATCAAAGAAATATTTTCTTATCATATAAATTAATAATTAATTATTCACAAATAATATTACAGAATCATAATTATGACAACCAGGCCGTTTCCAGGAAAGAGGGGGCTTTCCGATAAGGATTTCTCCTTACTGGCGCGCAATTAGGTGACCAAACCTCTCCTTAGACAGAACTTTCTTGACATTGCCAATAATGTTATCTAATAATATTATTCAAATAATATGAATTATTGATCTGATAATAGAAAATACTGTGCAGTAATAATTATTGAAATAATAATAATATAAAATATCAACGTAACAATTATTGAATCAATAAAATAAAATATTAAATAGTAACTACTGTAATAATTATTGAGTAGTGCCTTCTTACGTAAGGATCAATAATTTAAAAATACTGTGCAAAACCGTGTGCTACTGTGCAACCACGCGTATTACTGTATTTTAACCACCAGGTATTCCAACAGTGTTAACGGTAACAACTACACCGTTATTTATAAAAACTCAAATTTGTCTTTATCTTCATCCGACCATTTTCTGTTATGGGGCCCACAAATAGCTGCGCCGTCGTACGAATATTCTCCGATAGAAAGAATATTTCACGACCAAACGAATATTCCCCAACAACAATGAGTATTTTATAACCACTTTTTTATTTTACAAAATTTGCATTTTTTACCCATAACTAAAATATTATATCAAATTAACACCTTATTATTCACAATAATAATTAGAGAAAATTTAATTTTTTTTATTAATAAGTTGGGGTCTTACACTGAATAATTGTGACAGTCAAAGATTAGCTCCATCTTGGTTATCCAATCTAAATAAGCCTCAGGATCACCCGTGCCTTGGAAAGCTGGAATCTTCATTTTTATGCTATCCAAATTGCCATCTTCTCTGTCCTGACCTCCTCTTTCCTTAGCACCTCCGTGTCTTTGATGTGAAAAATTAGATTCACGATCTTCCTCTGCACTACTGTCCTCACCGTAAGGATCTTCTTGTCTTGTGTCAGTTATTTGTGCCCTCGTCTTGTTTTGCATCCTATGAGTGTTTTGGGATAGCTCAGCCATAGACACCCTCATCTCTTCTAATTGTTCTTGCATTTGCTCCATAGTCTTTCCCAATCTTCGATCTCATTCTTTATGCATGGCTTCCATCTAGAATTTCAATTCAGCTGTTGAGGGTTGTTTCTCATAAGTTCTTTTATCTTTCGAGTTAGACATATTTCCTGTAAAATAAGGGTTAGCAGAAAACAATTTCCTCACCACTCCCTTACGTGTTTCGCTCGAATCAATGGTTCACTCGTGTATACTCTCAATAAATTGGCTTTTACCTTCGATTAATCTTACCACTAAGCCTTTTACCTCAAATATTCTCTCTAATAGGTTCTTTTTTTGAATTCCCCTAGCAAAATTCTTAGTTTTACTAATCAATTCAAAAATTACTTCTCACGTAACAAAAATATAGATGGTGTGACTATCAGAATACTACAAAAATCACCAATCAATTGTCTTGTACTCCTCTTGTATGTCGCAGATTTATAAATTGTAGCTCCGTGTCAGAATTGATAATGGAACGATATGAACTCTTGGTTGAAATTTGATGGTGTGCTACTAGTTTGGTTAGCACAATGGAAATAAAAATATGATTTTTTTTTCTTTTTCTTTTTCTTTTTTTTTATACTTTTCTTTTTAAAAAAAATTTAACAATATATATTTTGACAGAAAATTAAAGATAAGTAACTCGCTAGAAAGCCTTAACTTTGATACCAAATGATAGACGCCACGGCACGCTTGAGTGAGGTGGTCGTCGCCCGGATCGTTTCTAGCACAGTTGTTGGGTGAATTGCTTGCAACACCTTAACCCCTCGCCTATACTTTAGACGGTAATCTTGGTATAATTGCTCGCGTTCAGAATCTGCGTTGAATGGACACCAACGACACCTTGACCCCTCACTTATATTGAAGCGATAATCTCGGTACAATCGACGATTGATGCGGTAGAAGACGCCACACACAACTATGAATTGTTGTATGATAAGTCAAATTGAATCTCAAAGAAATAACTAAGAAACTACTAATTTCTTAGGAATTCTTCAAAGAACCAAAAGTAGAGAATAAACTCATAAATATATTGAATAATGATAATGTGTTTGATTACATCAACTTAGACCTCTATTTATACTACTCAAGACAATCCAAATCCTAATAGGAATTTATAAACTATAACCCTAATAGAAGTCAATTTGGAAAAGAACTTTTAATTAAAAAGAAGTCCTAATTACAATAGAATTATAAAAATCTAAAAGTCTATGTTGAATATGCAATTCGTGGGCTTTGTAAAATCAGAATTTGGCTTGTATTAAATTGACCCAAATATGTGTCTCATCCTTATCTTTGGATTTTCTTGTGTTAGCTTCAGCCCAAACATCTTGGATCAATCCATTGAGATCTTGTTTGAATCTTTTAGTTCTAGCCTTGCTTGATCCCCACGTCCCTTTAGTCTTATTTAAATCCACGCATGCCATGTCCTCATCACACAAGGTGTTAGATGGAATTACTGTAAAAAATCTTAAGGTTAAATACTTGCAATTTGGAACAAGTCCTAAGTTTATCACTTGGGTCTTGAATTTAACTATTATTGATGGTCTAACCATGGTTTGTTTCATATAAATAGAAGTCAATTTGCACGTTTAGAAAAATACTTCAAGTATTCATGGTTAATTGCATCTGTATATAGTCAATTGTGATGAAGTTTCTACGGCATGTGGACTGATTCAAACTCAATTTTACTACTAAGTTGAACTTACGGCTATATATAAATAACATGATGATATAGTTGGCACAGTTTTCAATATTAAACAATGATAAACAATTGGGTGTGTTGATATATCTATGTGGGCTTATATTGGGCAAAGTGAACTAGTTGCTTAAAGTATGACATGGGCAATCACATGCACTTAAGATGACACCAATTTGGCCTACTTGACTATGGGTTGACTAGTTCTTAAGTTTGGGGGTAACATGCTTAATATTTGTATGAGGTGGTCTTTTACGGCTTATGAGGGTTCTATATGATATGAATGAATGACATTGATTTGTTTTCTATCTAGGTTGCATTAATGGAATCAAAAAGATAATAAGGCGAAGGCTCATCCTCTTCTTTAACTAAACCATTTGACAAAAAGAGGTTTATTAGTGTCGAAGCTCAAAAGAGATAATAGAATGGTGCAACGAACTTTAATTTTGAAAAGGGGTTTGAGGCCTGACCACACCAAGGATAGTGAGATCGCTATAATGATCATCGAACGGGACTGGTTTAACTTCACAGAGCAGCCAAATTTGGCAGTTATTGCAGTCGTGAAGGAATTTTATGCAAATGTTAAGGAGCATTACCATTTTAGGGTGGTAGTTTGAGTAAAGACAGTCGAGTTTAGCAGCACTGATATCAACAAATACTACAATTTGTTGGACATGGGTTTTGTCAACTAGTACTTCAAGCTCATGATGCAAGGATCGGATTATATGTAAGCTTATTCAGGAGTTGTGCTAGCTAGACACAACAGGGAAAATTCATGAGTGCGGGAGCATGACATTTCCTCAGTCACGACTTATTCGGTATGGAAAGGCTTGGTACGCTTTCCTATGTGCCAAGCAAGCACCAAGTACTCATGTCAACGATGTAACTAAAGAGAGGGTGGTGTTACTTTATTGTCTTCTAAAAGGAAAACAAGTGGATGTAGGCTTAATAATTCGTAATTCAATTTTACGTGCTATAGATGACTGTACAATAGGTGGGATGCTCCATCTTTCCCTTATTTGTGCTCTGTGTGAAGAAATAGGGGTAAAATAGAATTTGGATTAGATGATTATGCAACCGGTGCCACTACTGGACCATAAAATGATAATGAGGTACAAAGTCTGGGGTGGTGGCGAGTCATATCTGTGGGGATTGGGGTTTATCATTGCATAGTTTGGGCCTCAATAGGGTCCGCTTCCCATGGCTACTAGTTCTTACCCTGCTGCGCCTCACCGCCGTGTTATTTCTAAAAAAGTTAAGCAAGAGTTGAATGGATGGATGGATGTATCGGTTAGAGGATCAAAATGTTCGCTTGGTTGCTCGTCAAGATACAATTTTCTCCTATAATATCAGTTTTAATAATGCAATGGTCGACTTATTCGCAAGATTGAATCTTACTGTAGATCCTAGACAGTTCCCTATGGCGCCTACTTTGTCTGTGTTTCCCCCATCGGATCAAGTAGAGGAGAGCAATGAGGAAGTCAATCACAATGATTGACCAAATTAAGGAAGTCCTCAGTTTTAAATTTCATTATTTTTCGTATGAGGACATTTCTCTGTTTAAGTTTGGGGGTGTTTTTCTTGTTTTCTTGTTTTTATTAGTAGGATTGCATGTTCATAGTAGGTTGTTTTTGCATTTAGGTTGTGTTAATTTTGAATTGTGTTAGTATATTTGTGTAGATAATTTGAGCATGGTGAGATGTTGACACCTTGATGTTGGCCAATGATAAGAAAAGAGTGAATTAAGTAATAACTTGGGTGAATGGGATAAGGAAGGTTTAGTTAACTCTTAAATATTATCAGTGTGCTTTGTAAAGAAAAAAACCCATTAATTTTATTTGTGCATGACAGTATGTCGATCTGGTTTTAGGTTTATTTGAATTTAACAAATGTAGGGCTTAGAAAAACCTCCATAGCATATTTTATCTTATGCTTCGGAAATCAATTATTTATTTTTAAAAAAGAAAAAAAAAGTTATTTAACTAGATGTCTTTGTAGCCTCTGTTACTTGAACAAGAAAGCCCTTATGAGTGTCTCTACACTTAGCTAGGAGGGTGCATTCAATTAAGATTTTTATATACTTTAAAAGTCTGGTTGTATTAAATCAAGACATTTAAAGAGTTTATAAAAGTTTACTGGTATTCAATTATAACTTTTGTAATGTCTTTAGAAGTTAGGTGGTATTGATTTGAGACTTTTACAAAGTCTATAAAAGTATTTTGGTATTCAAAAAGTCATAGATTTTTTAGATTTCTATCAAATGGTAGAGTTTGACAGACTTTAGAAGAAGAGATACTCATATCCAAAGTCTAATCTCATCTCTAAATACTTTTAAAAACTTCCAAATATTTGAGAAACGAAGAAGATGAACACGGGAGAAAGAGATAGAGGAGATCAAACAAAGAAGAGAAAAGAATATATATATATATATATATATATATATATATATATATATATATATATATATATATATATATATATATTTCTCACTTTCTCTCTCTCTCTCTGTACCTTATTCCTCTCAATTATAGCAGATGAGAAGAGATAAAAAGGTGGAAGGGTTAAAAAGAGGGAGTAGCGTTAAGGGTTCCAAATATAACTAATGGTACAAATGGAGATAACAAATATTTTAATATCATTTTATATTTCTTATCTCCCATAAAAAAATCTCATTTATTATATTTGTAAATTAAAAGTAATAAATTTGTTAACTTTGTTATTT
The DNA here is from genome assembly GCA_016801055.1 of Panax notoginseng. NCBI lineage: Eukaryota > Viridiplantae > Streptophyta > Magnoliopsida > Apiales > Araliaceae > Panax > Panax notoginseng. The sequence continues at coordinate 60,146,883 of CM029021.1, read as the reverse complement.
GTTGAAAATTATAAATTGTTAGTTTAGTAATAATGACTTGATAGGAAAATGACAATGAAAAATTTTAAAATCGAAATTGTTATTTTATATTATTGTTAGTAGAAAATGACTTTTTTTATGAAATATAAAAATTATGAAATATGACATTTTCTTGTAATAGACGGGGTATGATATAATAATTCAACTTTAACAATATATTTTATTTCAAATTAGGTAGTGACATGGTAAATATATTTTAAGATTATTTAATATCGTACTCATTTCATCTAAAATATAAGATCTTTGTTGACTTTTTAACAATTAATATAAGATGCAATATATATTAGAACTATACAAAAGTCTATCAAAATCTTGGTAAAAAGTCTATAAAAGTCTGTAACTTATTTTATGGAGTTTTTAAAAGTCATTAAAATCCACAAACTCTATAAAAGTTTGTCACTTAAAAAAAGTATTTTAAAATATTTATTGAATACACCCTCTTTAGTGCCCTAAAGCATTTGGTTTGGGAGACATTGGTCGAAAATTCGCTACATGGGTAACTTTGAAAAGCTTAATAAAGATTAACATTGCACAATTCAAGAAATAAATAAATAAATACGAGGTGGAGCGTAAAACGCACTCGTTATGAAATTATTTTTTAAAAAAAAATAGAATAAAGGGTATCTGAGTTATACAGGTGTAGCATAATTCTCATATCTGTGACAATCTTTCTTTGAGTTTTGTAATTATTGAGTTTGTTTTACCTGTGAATGGATTGATATATGGAAGCACACATACGGTTGGATACAATGAGTTAATAATATTTCAAGTTTTTAACTAATGCTTAAGTTTAACCATTCATTTGAGTTGTGTTTGAGAACCTTTGAGGTTGTCTAAGAATATTAATGTTGATTCATGCTTGAGTTGGTAAATCATGTTAGTTAGGTGCATGCATTCTGTTTTAGTTATTTGTAATGCTTGGGGACAAGTAATAGTTTAAGTTTGGGTGTATTTGATGAGCTGATAATATACCCATGAATTGAGTACTTTTAGGCTTAATATTTTGATTGTTTTTAAGTATTTTAGGACGTTTTTACTTGTTTAGTTGTTATTTTGCAGGTTAGGAGCAAATCAGGGGCAAAGCAAGAATTTATGTGCTTTAAAGGGCATTTTGGTAATTTTTGGCATGTTATAGCGTCGGGGCGCTATCCCACGAACAAAGCCAAGTGTCGGGGCGCTGGGGAGCAGAATGACTTGGACGGGCCTTTATAAGATATGGACTTTTATGCTAATTTCAACTCAATTTAGGATTTTAGTTGAAGCTGACTTGGAGAAGAATGATAGCTATAAAAGGGAGAAGGCTATTCATACACAAACACACAGAGATTGACTTAGATAACTGAAGAGAAAGATTAAAGGTTGAAGAGCATCATAAGAATTCAGGCTGAAGGCTTGAAGACTGAAAAACATCTACATAGTTTTTCTTTTCTTCCTTATTTAGTTTTGTAATTTATTTGAGATGACTTATTTGGGATTTTTGGTTTTAACTTTCAGCATGAACTAAACGTACAATTAATACTGCAATTGAACCTTTTTATGCTTATGAATTAATTATATATTTGAAGTCCAATTATTTATTCTGTTAGTTCCTAGAGGCACAATAGTTATCTAGAAGGGGGGTTGAATAGATATTTTAAAATTTTCTTTTTCAAAATACTTTTTTAGATTTGTTAATAAATTAACCACATCAGAATATATGATTTGTTTGTTCCCCATTAAGATAAACTAAGTTAATAGGTGATAAGCATTTATGATAGATATAACAGTTATAGAAAGAATATAAAAGACATAGTGATTTTAAGTGGTTTAGAGCACTCAAGGCTCCTAGTCCACTCTTCTACTCCTCGAGTAGGAAATCCACTAAGGATGTCTTTACAATTTTTGAATCACTCAGATTCCTTCAAGACTAGCAGTCTTGGAACTTCTTAGTTCATTTAGAACTCTTCAAGTCTAGCAAACTTGGAACTTCTTAGTTCACTTAGAACTCTTCAAGTCTAGCAGACTTGGAATACACTTGATAAGAGTTGAGTTCTTGGGTTGTGCTACTCAATTGCCGTCAAGCATATATTTGAAAGAACTGAGTAGCTGAGCAAGCTTTCTTTTTAGATCGTAGAGTTGAGCATTGAGTGTTCTTCAGTTTTTGTTGTGCACTTGCTTGTTGTTTGCATCTGAGTCTGATTTGTATATATAAAGGAGCCTTTGAAATATGTCCGTTTGAAGGCATCCATTGAAGCATTAAATGCATCAAACATTTTTGAGCACTAATGGTGACTTCCTGGAAATTTTATGTTCAGTCGTCTGACCCACTGACACATCAAACTGCTATCTCACCTAACACCTGAAAAAGTGTTTTCAGTAGGCATGTAGTACTTTCCTTAGTTTCTTCAATATGTTTCTTCGATATATACTAAGGATGAGTGTTGGGTTATCGGAATTCCCAAAAGTCTCAATGTCTATAATCCAGTCCACATTTGTTGTATTTTATCCTTCAACAAATGGACAAGGCTCGATGCTTCTGATGTTGACAAGAGATGCATTACGATCATGATCGTGGTGTCTTGTCATGTTCGTGCTTGATTCAGTCTGATAAAGAGAACACTACGATTTCTCTTAAGCACTGGTGGACTAAGATATTTACTTGCTTGTTTTGCAGACTCTACGCTTCCAAGAGCAGACTACGATTCTTGACTTGGCTCGGTAGGCGCTTGGACCAACTCTGCGTTTTAGAGTGAGGTACTCCAAAGCATACTACGATTCTGTAGCAACTTACTTGATACTCTACGATTCTGCCTTGGCTTCTGCAATCACTTAGCTAACTCGACAGACTACGATTTTACTGAAGGTTATCTATTACATCTCAAACAAGATCAACCTAACAGTTTTGATCTTTTCTTCTATACATCCATTTACAGAATGATAAACATTAAGCATAGATCAAACCTAACAATTTTTGATCCATCACAAAGTCTTTGTACATGTGTTCCTTGAAAGACTTTACATATAAGCATGTTTATTTACTTTTAATATCAAATTTAATTATGCAATTCCCAACAATCTCCCCCTATTTGATGTTGACATAACCAAGAAGATTTGTATGATAATCATCAATTTCTAAATACAGGTGCTAGAAAGTAAATATGACTCAGTGTTTCAGTGAGCAGTTGAAATCTCTAGAGAATAAGCATGAACTTATTGATGTTTGTAAAAACAAATATTACGATAATGCATAGTTACATCAATACGAAATAAATTTCAACTTATCTCTATCTCCACTGCCTTTTACTCCTTGGAGGATTGGCATGCTCAACAACTCTCCTTCTTCTGCTGGCTTCATCTCTCTAAGCAATATCTTCCAGTTCACTTTGACTTAGTCTTTCTCCATGATCATGTCTATTCATAAAGGCAGGATCTCCAATCGGCATATTTAAGTCAGTAGTAGTTACCCCTTATGAGCTAGGAGATGGCCCTCGACTCTTTAGCGGTTGTGCTATGAGAATTGGCTGGTGCTGCTGCTGTTTAGGTTATGGAGTCTGATATTGAGGCTGTCTTGTGGGAGGACTCCTTGAAGATTGAGCAATTTATTTTCCTCTTCCTTTGCCTTTCTCTCATTCTGTGACGCCCCCAAAATTAGGTATACATCACCCATCTTGGGTCGTCAGATACATGGTACAGAATACAAATACAACTTACTAATACAACTGTCGTGTACAATACGACAAAACATAACTGTGAGTTTGAATACAATTATTGTCTACTAGAGACTATACAAACTCAAAAGGAGTCCTCATTACAATTGTTGTCACACTATTTAACAGAATAGTGAGGACTACTAATACTATCATCTGGTCCATCACTCCGTTCCCCGACTCGTCTCAGCTATATTCTCATTTCCTGAAGAGAACAGTGAAAGAAAGGGTGAGCTCAACTAGCCCAGTAAGAAATATTATAACTAAGATAATGCAGAATAAATTATCATTAGCCTTCAACAGTGTTAAACTGATAAAATATAACGAACATCAAGTTTAACGGCAGCGGAACAAGAAATCCATTAAAAGAGTCAAGTAGAAAAAAAATCTACTATCTTCTATGATTTAAAAGGTTTTTCAACACTGTTTTCGCTGGGACTCAGCTTAATAAAATAATCCACATCATTGAATCACCCCTGCACTACGGCTAAGGATATTCGTGTATTCATTAATGGTCATGATCATGCCAACAATTGTCCATCAATGCACTACGGGCCAATGAGGACTTTTACCACATCATTTGTAACATTACGGTCATGATTATACCGAATAATCCTTGGTCATAGTCATACCAAGTCCATCTATGTACTACAGGCCACATATGACTTTCAACATTTTATAAACATGAGGATAATGACAATGATATAAGAATTCAATAAAACAAGTTCAAGAAATAATTTATCCAAGAATTAACAACGTCCAAATTGTCAACATGATACTGCTTTGTGTAAAATTCAAGAATGCTTAGAATAATATTTTCATGAAAAGATACTGGATGAAACACAATTATCAAGGATATTCCACTAATTTCATGGAGTATAGAAGTTAAAACTTAACCAACTAAGTATAATAAAGAATGGAATAACAAAAGAAATCACCCGACATGCGATAGACAGCACAGACAGGTTATTCTAATAGAATAATAAATAATAGAACCAGGTCCGGCGTAAACGCACAGACAGGATATTCTGACAGAATAATAAATAATAGAACCAGGTCCGGCGTAAACGTATAGATAGGATATTCCGACAGAATAATAAATAATGGAACCAGGTCCGGTGTAAAACACATAGACAGGATGCTCCAACAGAATAATAACAAGACGAAACTAGGTCCGGTGTAAAACACACAGACAGGATGTTCCAACAGAATAATAATAAAAACGGAACCAGGTCCGGTGTAAAACACACAGACAGGATGTTCCAACAGAATAATAGAAGAATGTTATCAAGTATAGGGTAGACCGCGTATACAAGTTATTCCAACAGAATAATAAGAAATGGAATAACAAAAGTTCTTTTCATGAATAATAAAGAATAACACCCCTTACCGTTTTAAAGAAGAACTGAAATAAGGAAGTAGTTAAGTAGCAGAATATTTTTCTTCTTTCACTCTATAGTTTCTCTCTCTAGAGTTCAGTGAATTCTTAAGAAATAATGAAGGAATGAGTTGCTATTTATAGAAAAATGGAATGCATAGTAACTAATTCATGAACGGTCCAGATTGATTACTTTAATCTGACGGTCCATATTTAAAGAAAAATCTTTTAAAGAAAATATAATATATTCTATTTATAGAATAACTTTAATAAAGTATTATGTTTTATATAAAAAGATGTTTCTGTTTTATTACGTTAATAATACGAATAAAACAAAACTTCATTATCGCTAAATAATTCATATTATTAACTGATAATAATTGAATTAAACTGAGTGACTTCTCACATAAGTATTAATAATTAATACCGTGTGCTACTATGCAACCACACGTATTACTGTACTTTTACTACCGAGTAGTTCAACAGTATCAATGGTAAAACTTCCGTCGTTATTTTTAATAAAATATTTTTGTCGCTTTCTCAATCCGACAATAATTCCGTTGTGGGGTCCACCAATGATTGTGCCGTTGTACGAATATTTTCTGTTAAAACAAATATTTCCCGACCAATCGAATATTATATAACAACTTTCGTACTTTGCAAAATTTATAAATATTATCCACTACTTTAACATTATATCAAATTAACTCCATAATATTCAAAAATGATATTTATAGAAAATTCATCTTTATTTATAAAAATTGGGGTCTTACACATTCTCCTTTATTCTCCCCCTTTATGTCAACATCAAGGGTTCGAATGTCTTCTGACAGACAATTCATGCCTTGGACAAGTTCGTGGAGCTGATTCCTGGATTGAGCAATGTCTTCAAGATTTTCTTGAACCAGAGAATCAGTTTGAGACTTGTGCTTTTGTAGAATGGCCAAGACAGTGTCTGTTTGTTGCATTTGACTCATACAGTATTCTTGGAATTCTTTCAGGGAAGATTATAGGCTTGAGATGCTTTCCATAACAAGTTTGTTTTGAGTTTCCTAAGTCTGATGTAGAAGGATAACTTCTTCCTTGTGCTTCTGGGCAGATTGAAAGTGAATTTGATCCCTTTTATTTATGCTTAGGATCATTTCCTTAATGATCTCTCGAAGCTTCTTTGTGAGCTCAGAACTCAGATTGCCAGGAAGAGTGTTGGCATCATCTATCAAGTGGTTCAGCCTTGTATGAAGAAGCAGAGAGTGAGTTTCAAGATCTTCTTGAATATATGTAGTCACTTTCTATGATGCACTAAACAGCTCAGATTTGGTGGGAAGATCTGAGAGAATCTCACGTATTTGCTGAGTGTCTGGAGGAGAGGCTCTTGTATTTTTGGTTTTGTAGGTTTGAGAGAGCATGAGCAAGATCAAAATAATTATTGGTTGAGGAGGAAGGAATGTCCGAATGAGGTGCAGGTATGGGGATTTGAGTTGTGGGAAGAGAGGCTGTTGAAGCTGGTTGTGTGGGTAACTCTACGATTAGAGTAGAATCGATATTCGTAGGGTGAGAAATGGTTAAAGACTGTATTAAAATGAAGTTAGGCATATTTGGTCCATCAGTTACAAAATGTTGGGATTCTGTAGTTGGAAATTGGTTTAGTGGGTAATCACTTCCAACCATCTTGGCAATTCATAGAAATGGTTGAAGTTTGATTTAGGATAGTGACTAACTCTAAAAGAGATGGGAATTGATTGTACCTCACGCCCATTTTTTGAAGAAGGATGGTTAGTGATCAGCTTCTGAGCAAAAGTGAGGTTGCCTGGGAATCCATGAGCTAGCACTAAGATTGCTGGATAAGCTTTGAAGGTCAAGAACATGTGATCCTAGGAGTTGAGAATCAGGGCTCTGTGATAGGACATCATTGGTAAGTAGGAGAACAACTGATTATAGTTGGCTCTCCTATATCCTTTCCAGCCTACTGCTATAATCTCAACTTCACCATCCTCTTCTTCTCCCCGATCTTCATTTTCTTCATTTGAAATTTCCACTACTTCAAACATCTCCTCATTTCTTATTTGTTCTTCAGCCCTTTCTACTTCAATAGCTTCCACACCTTCTATTTCCACATCTTCTTGCATCTCCCCCTCAGCTGTAGCACTTTCTGGCATAGGGCCTTTGAGAGGCTCTCCCTCAATCTGATTATTCATTTGTTCTTCAGGAAGCTCCCCCTCAATAAGAGCTATATTCTCCTCAATAGCTTTTGGCAACTCTTGTTTAGCAGCTGTTGGTTGATTTCACAATCAAAGAAAACGTGCAAGTATACACGATCAACAAGTAATATAGTGATAAATTAGAGTGTAGATCCCTCAAAGAATTCCAATTAATAAACTCCAACTACTAGTACTGTATCAATTCAATTTTATTTAAACAACCAAAAATTGTGATTCTTAAAACTAAGAAAACTAATTTTAATAAAGCAAGAAATTATTCTAAAAGAAAACAAAGAACAAATCAAGAATTATTTGAATGCAAATAAATGACAATTAAGACTCCAATTTCCCCAATTATGATTATTAAATCAATTATCCAATTATCCCAATTATTAAATCTACTGAATTGTTAACAGGAATTCTCAAATGCCAAAAGCCCTCTTTTGAGTGATCAATTGCCTTCTATTTAACCCAGATTAATTTTTCTATATCTCTATGCAAAACAATTGAATTAAACTCGTTACAAACCCAATTCCTTTTATGTTACATGCGGCAAATAGATATTCTCATTCTATTCACAAACCTAATTATTCACTGTGCAAATAACTAAGTCACATGTCACCCTACCCAGTTCTAACTCTAGAATTCCTCTCTCGATTCCTTCTAGAGTAACACGATAATTATTGGCCAAATAATTAATCAATAAATACAAGGCATGATGAACAATTCGCTTCAACATAAATAATTGGAATAAATTAGATAATCAATTCATAACCATAAAAGGTTCCATTGGAATCTTAATAAAAGGAATTAGTTCATGACGAAAATAAAAACCACAAATAATTGATAAATCATCCTTAATGAGTTACACAATTTAAAAGAATAAAGAAGAAGAAGAACTCCAAGTTTCAAGCCTTCAGATCTCCTCTTCATCCTTGATCAATCCCCTATTCTGTCCAAAATCCTTTTTAATTCAGCCACATAAACCTTATATAGCCTCTCCCAATCCTAGTCCAAAACAACTTCCCAAATAAGCTCCCATTGTACAGTAAAACCCTACGTCAACGCGCAAACTCGGTCAACTGAAATCCCGACCCAGCGCCCCGGCGCTGGGAATAGTACTAGCCAGAGCGCCCCGGCGCTAGGAAGCAGAAAGTGCCAGTCATGCCCTGTTTTAGTCCAAATGCTCCCAAATGTTCCTACAGCTCCCAAACCTGCAATAGCACAACTAAACACAGTAAAAACGCTACTAAAGGACTCGAGAATACACAAATCTAAGCCCAAGTATACCCAAGTCATGGGTATATTACCCAATCATCAAATACCCCTAAACTTAAATCGTTACGTGTCCTCAAGCAATAAAACACAAATTAATACTAAACAATACGAAAATGATAACTCATGCAAATGCAACTAACTAACTGATCGTAATTCCAGCAATCCAATAGCTCACGTATATCCATAGGCCTCAGAAAAATCACAAAAACATGCTAATACATCATGTTACTTGCAGCTCAATAATAGTCCAACAATCAATCAATCCAAATCTGTTATTACTGATATTGTGAGTGTGTGTTCAACAACCATGCTAACTAATGAAAAGCAAAAACCTGAAAGATAATAAAGTTCATAAAAAGCTTCATACAGTTCTACTCAAGAGTTCATCAAATAAACTAGATTCAACTGAAATTAAACAATCACCAAAATTCAGGGGTCAACATGAAATACTTATGCTTATTTTTTTTTTCAGACAGGGGCATTTTGCACTTTTCCCGCTTTATTATTATTATTATTATTTTTCTCTCTCATGACTATGCATTGTCTTATTCCCTTAGGCTTTTCAATGCTATCTTAACGAGCTTTCGACCAACGACTCCCAAGCCATTAAGACCTTAGGGCGCTAGGTGTAGAGACAGTCCCCTCGGGCTTACTTGCTCAAGTAACAAAGGCCACAAAACTAGACAAGCACGCCACGGTGTTTTTTTTTTTCCGCTTATATATTCCAAATATTTTTCCCCCAAACTCGAGTTTATGTATAAATTCAGTCTTCACTAGCTATTCAAATTGTCCCTTCATTTCACTAGCAATCGTCCTTTAGAACTCTATTATCTAACCATTCAAACTATCATAGCCAACATTGTAAGACCCCAAATTATTAATAAATAAAATTTAAATTCCCTCTATTTATTATTTTGAAATAGTAAGTGTTAAATTGATTAATGAGGTTAGTTATGGGTAAAATGCGTAAATATTTCAAATAAGCAGGTGGTTATAAAATATTCATTGTTGTCGGGGAATATTCGTTTGGTCGTAGAATATTCTTCCTGTCGGGAAATATTCGTACGACGGCGCAGTCTTTTGTGGGCCCCATAACGGAAAGCGATTGGATGAAGAAAACGACAAGTATATGTTGTTTATTAATAACGGCGTAGTTGTTACCGTTAATACTGTTGGAATACCCGGTGGTTAAAACTCAGTAATACGCGTTGTTACACAGTAGCACACTAATTGCACCAATTATTGATTCTTACATAAGAAGGCACTACTCAATAATGGTTACAGTAATTACTGTTCAGTATTTTATTTTATTGATTTAATAATTGCTGCGTTGATATTTTATATTACTATTGTTTCAATAATTGTCACTACACAGTATTTCCCATTATCAGATCAATAATTCATATTATTTAAATAATATTATTATATAACATTATTGGCAATGTCTAGAAAGTTCTGTCTAAGGAGAGGTTTGGTCATCTAATTGCGCGCCAGTAAGGAAAAATCCTTATTGGAAAGCCCCCTCTTTCCTGGGAACGGCCTGGTTGTCATAAATGTGATTCTGTAATATTATTTGTGAATAATTAATTATTGATTCATATGATAAGAAAATATTTATTTTATGTGGATATAAATGATGGAGGATATATTTATTTTTATGTGGATAAAAATGAAAGAATTAAAGCTGAGGTATTTTATCAGTATTTTGTCGATGTGGAGGTATTAAAAATCATCCGTTTGTGAATTTCGGATATTTTTGGTTTGGAATTTGGAAAAACTTAAAGCTACAAAGTTGTAGAGAATTCGATTTCAGTCAGAATGGACATAAAATTCGTATTTTTCTGATAAACGGTCTATTTTCTATGAATTACTGAAGTTTCGGAAAATAAAATAATTTTTATTAAATTGCGGGACCCACTTTTTGGTTGGTGGATTAAACATGTGGGCTGCTGGGATGAATTTCAGAATTGGCATGCCTTGATAAGACTTGGTCTTAGCATGCGTAAGGAAAATAAGAAAATATTAATTTATTATTTTAGTCTCCTTTGGCGTTCTAGCATTTTCCTATAAATAGAGGGCTAAGTTAGAATTGAAAATCATACCAGAAACAAAGTTTTCTCTCTTTCTCTCTCTATATTATCGAGCGTATTCTTGTGAGTATACTTTGAGTGTTGCTATACGGTGCGAGTTTCTATCAGCACTATACCCGAAATTCTGTCAGAAGTACGATTATTTTGAGGTAAGGGATGTTATTTTATTCGAAAATGATATTATTTCTTCAATATCATTATGTCGAAATATTGGTTGGAAATTTTTATCAAATTTAGAACTTTTCACGTCGGGGTTACTATTCATGAGTTACTATTCACGAGTTACTATTCACGAGTTACTATTCACCGAAAAATAAAATTTTCTTCTTTTCGTCCAAAATATCTATTCTGGGTACTAGCTTTGATTGTATCCATGTTTTGATCATTCTTGAATTCTACTTCACTATGAATAATTATAAGGTATTTTTGGACATGAATAAATCGAAATACGAATCCTTAATATTGTTATTTTGTTTCACTGGATTCGTTTTCTTTAAGATATTTTTCATCATCCTCAGTCCTAAATGATGATATTACTGAATATCTTTGGCCGTAGTGCAAAGATGAATGATTCACTGATGAATATCTTTGGCCCGTAGTGCAAAGATGAACAGGTGTTGAGATGAACATGACCGACTGGTGATACAAGTGAATATCTTTGGCCTGTAGTGCAAAGATGAATATTTGATTAAAGATGGTTATTGATTGTTGTTACAGGGATAAAATATTGATGATGGACTTTTAAATCTTAGAAGATAGTAGAACTCATTCTCTACTTGACTCTTCTAATGGTTTGCTGTTTCCGCTGCAGTTATTGATTTAAAACTTGTTGTCTATTGTATTCTATTAGATTTTTCCCTGTTGAAGACTAACGATAATTTGTTCTGTATTATCTTAGTCATAATGTTCTTTACTGGGCTAGTTGAGCTCACCCTTTTCCTTTTTGTTCTATTTTTCTCAGGAGGCGAGAATGTAGCGAGTACTAGTCGGGGTATGGAATGATGGTTCTAGAAGTTACTTTAGTAGTCCTCACCATTTTTGTGAAATAATGTATCAATAATTGTAATGAGGACTTATTTGAGTATGGATATTGTCTAAATGATAATATTTGTATTTAAACTCACAGTTCTTGTGTTGTAATAATAAAGATGTAGTTGTTTCTGTACCATGTATTTTGACGACTCAGAATGGGTGTTGTATACCTATTTTGGGGGCGTCACAGTTGGTATCAGAGCTTAGGGATATGATCTCTGGCGGAGATCGGAGAATAGAACTAGGAGGGGAGAGACGAATAAATCCTTCGCTAGTGTGTCCTACCTAAGCTTATTTATTGGTCAGTCATAATATAGGGGTATTATGTGATTTGTTAATTTATTTAATTAACCCTTGTTTTATGGCAGTATTTAAGAATGGCTGCTGAGAACGTTAACAATGGAGTGTATGAGACTGTGGAACAACCTTTAGTCACAAACCAGGAGAACGTGCAACAGGAAGGCAATATTCCTCCTGTAAACAACGCTACCGAGCAAACGATGAACGATGGAATGTTTAGGAGCTTTTTGCAGTTCATGCAAAACCAGACGAGGGAGACTCGTGTTCAAAATACAGGAGGAAATGATAGCAATTCACGGTTTGTCACAGCCAAACAGTTCAAAGAATTGGGACCACCAGAATTTAAGGGAAAGCCGGATCCGATCATGGCGGAAACGTGGGTCAACCAAATTACCAAGATATTCGATGTCTTGGGATGCACGGAGGAACAGAAGGTTCCATTCGCCACCTTTATGTTCCGTGGCGAGGCAGACTACTGGTGGGAGTCTGTGAAGCGTACCCATCCAACCGCACTCAGCATGTCTTGGGAGACATTTCAGAAACTGTTAAATGACAAGTACTTTCCTGAAAGTATTCGTCATATGAAGGAGGTAGAGTTTATCAGACTGGAACAAAACAACATGACGGTATCCCAGTACGAGGCGAAGTTTGCAGAGTTATCCAGGTTTGCACCTCATTTGGTAGAAAATGAGGAACGTATGACGCGGATGTTTCTGAGAGGTTTAAAACCTGAGATTCGTCAATACCTTATCTCTCATAAATTTTCTCTGTATTCAGACGTTGTCAACAGGGCCCAATTATTAGAAAGAGATAATGAGTATACTCAACCGAGGGACCACAACCAGGGTCATACCGGTGACAGCAATCATCAGAGTGATGATAACCAACGAGGAGGGAAAAATACGAACAAAGGCGGTAACCACTCGGGTAGTCATCGTGGCCATGATAATAGGAGAGGTGAGTCAAGTGGAAATTTTAGAAAGAGGAGATTCAACAATGACGGGAAGACATCAGCAGCAGCACCAGCACCAACAACAAATTTTAGGGGAGGAGAACGACCGCCAGTTAGATGTTACAAATGCGGGAAAGAGGGACATATCAGCCCAAACTGTCCACAACAATCCAAGGTGTGTTACAACTATGGGAAGGAAGGCCACATCGCTCGAGATTTTACTATAGCGAAACCAAGTTCAGCGGGAGTGGTGATTCCAAGGGCTGTCCTGGATAAGGCGAAATCAGCGGTTCTTGGAAGAGCGTTTGTCGTAACCGGCCAAAACGTGAGGAACCCGAACGAGGTGATTACGGGTAAGCTAATCTTAAATTCTTGCGAAGTTTATACCTTACTAGATACCGGTTCTACCCATTCTTTTATCTCTCCTGCTTGTGCTCAACGTTTAAACTTGAATCCGGGGAAATTGGACTTTGACTTATCTGTTGAAACTCCGTTAGGTGAAACCTTTGTTACATCTACAGTTTATAAATCTTGCATGATCCAAGTTGGCACTATCACATTACCTATTGATCTTATCTCTTTAAAGATACTTGCTTTTGATGTGATTTTAGGGATTGATTGGTTAACTACTCATCATGCCAAAATTGATTGTTTTCGTAAGGTTGTTAGTTTTCATATTCCTAACCAACCTGTTGTACGAATTCAAACAACTAAGCCATTAAAATCAATCACTGTTATATCAAGCCATAAAGCCATTCGTTTATTAAAAAATGGATGTCAAGCTTTCTTAGCCCATGTTATGGATTTGAATAAAGACACGTCAAATTTGAATAATATTCCTGTTGTTATTGACTTTCCTGACGTATTTCCTGAAGAACTTCCCGGTCTACCCCCAGAATGAGAAATTGAATTCTTTATTGATCTTGAACCTGGTACAAAGCCCATTTCTAAAACCCCATATCGAATGGCTCCTATTGAACTTCAGGAGTTAAAGGTCCAACTACAAGAGTTGTTGGACATCGGTTTCATTCGTCCTAGTACATCTCCTTGGGGTGCTCCTGTTTTATTTGTAAAGAAGAAAGACGGGAGTATGCGACTTTGTATTGATTACCGGGAATTAAACCATGTCACTATTAAGAATAGGTATCCGCTACCTCGTATTGATGACCTGTTTGACCAGTTACAAGGAGCACAATTCTTTTCAAAGATCGATCTTCGTTCTGGATATCATCAGCTGAAGGTTAAAACTGAGGATATTCCAAAGACTGCCTTCAGAACTCGGTATGGGCACTATGAATTCCTAGTCATGTCTTTTGGATTGACTAATGCTCCTGCGACTTTCATGGATATGATGAACCGAGTATTCAAGGATTATTTGGATCAGTTCGTTGTTGTCTTTATTGATGACATCCTCATATATTCCAAAAGCCGTGAAGATCGTGAGCATCATTTGAAGCTGGTACTCCAAAGACTACGTGAAAACAAGTTATATGCCAAGCTGAAGAAATGCGAGTTCTGGCTTGAGGAAGTAGCATTCCTTGGGCACGTGGTGTCAAAACATGGAGTATCTGTTGACCCGGCGAAGATTGAAGCAATACAAAGTTGGGAGCAACCAAAGACGGTGACCGAAGTACGGAGCTTTCTAGGCTTAGCTGGTTATTATCGAAGATTCGTGGAAGGGTTTTCTCGAATCGCTACCCCGTTAACTCAGCTGACTCGGAAAGATGTCAAATTCGTATGGAGCGAGGAATGCGAGAAGAGTTTTCAAGAGCTTAAGAGGAGACTCATTTCGGCACCTGTTCTGACAATACCATCTGGTTCGGATGGATTTGTTATCTACAGTGATGCTTCAAGCAAAGGGTTAGGATGTGTTCTCATGCAACATGGGAAAGTCATAGCATATGCCTCGCGACAACTCAAAGAATATGAGAGGAATTATACTACTCATGATTTGGAGTTGGCAGCAGTAGTTTTCGCGTTGAAGATCTGGAGACACTATCTGTATGGGGAGAAAGTGGAGATCTATACAGATCATAAAAGCCTCAAATATTTCTTCACCCAAAAAGAACTCAACATGCGGCAGCGACGTTGGCTCGAGCTGTTAAAAGATTACGATCATACCATCCAATATCATCCTGGAAAAGCAAACGTAGTAGCTGACGCATTGAGTAGAAGATCATATGCGGGTACGAGTGCAATGTTGTTAACACAAAGGCCCATTTTGTATGACTTGCAAAGGATGGAGATAGAGATGAAGGCTCCAAGTACCCACATGATGATATCAAATATACGAGTAGAACCGACTTTAATCGATAAGGTTAAAGCTGCTCAAGCTACGGACATAGAGCTGATGCATATGAAGAAGAAAGTGCAAGAAGGTTCTATTCCAGAAGTAAGAATCGATGAAGAAGGAATACTTCGAGTCCACTCCAGACTTTGTGTTCCTAACGATTCTGATTTGAAGTACAAGATCATGATGGAAGCACACAATACACCATTTGCAATCCATCCTAGAAGTACCAAAATGTATCGTGATCTTCGACATACATTTTGGTGGAATAATATGAAGAGAGAGATTGCAAAGTTTATCTCGAGGTGTTTAACTTGTCAACGTGTAAAGGCGGAACATCAAGTGCCAAAGGGTCCATTGCAATCACTTGAGATTCCGAAATGGAAGTGGGAACACATTACCATGGATTTCGTTACGGGTCTTCCCACGGTTTCTCAAGGCATAAATGCTATTTGGGTTATTGTTGATAGATTAACCAAGTCTGCTCATTTCTTGCCTATACGGGAGACTTATTCCCTTGAACGTCTTGCTCGTATATACGTAGATGAGATTGTGAGACTGCATGGCATGCCAGTATCCATAGTTTCGGATCGTGACCCAAGATTCACTTCAAGATTTTGGGTTAGCTTGCAAAAAGCTATGGGCACAGATTTACGATTTAGTTCGGCATACCATCCTCAAACGGACGGACAATCAGAGAGGACTATTCAAACTCTTGAAGATCTATTAAGACTTTGTGTCCTAGATTTCAAAGGGAGTTGGGATAAGTACCTACCATTGGTAGAATTCTCTTACAATAACAGTTATCAGGCAAGTATAGGTGTGGCCCCATTTGAAGCATTATATGGACGAAAGTGTCGCTCTCCAGTATGCTGGGACGAGGTGGGTGAAGCAACATTGTTGGGACCAGAGTTGGTACGCATGACTACAGAGAAGATCCAAACGATTCGACAACGTATACAAACGGCACAGGATCGACAAAAGAGTTATGCGGATCTTCATCGAAAGGACGTGGAATTTGACATTGGGGATCATGTATTGTTACGTGTGGCTCCATGGAAAGGAGTTACAAGATTTGGAAAGAGAGGAAAGCTCAATCCACGATTTATTGGTCCATTTCAAATTCTTGACCGAGTAGGAAATGTGGCCTATAGACTCGCGTTACCTCCAAGTATGTCTCGTGTTCATAATGTTTTTCATATATCTGTGTTACGTAAATATGTGAAAGACCCAGACCACGTTATTGAGTTAGAACCGGACGAGATAGCTGAAGACTTAACGTACGAAGAGGTACCTGTCAAGATCTTGGATAGAAAGGAGCATGTCCTACGCACGAAGGTCATACCACAAGTTAAAGTTTTGTGGAGAAATCATGCTATTGAGGAAGTGACCTGGGAGTTGGAAACGGAAATGAAAGCGAGGTATCCTCATCTTTTCGAAACACCAGGTACGTACGTCAATTTCGAGGATAAAATTTCATAAGGAGGGGAGGTTGTAAGACCCCAAATTATTAATAAATAAAATTTAAATTCCCTCTATTTATTATTTTGAAATAGTAAGTGTTAAATTGATTAATGAGGTTAGTTATGGGTAAAATGCGCAAATATTTCAAATAAGCAGATGGTTATAAAATATTCATTGTTGTCGGAGAATATTCGTTTGGTCGTAGAATATTCTTCCTGTCGGGGAATATTCGTACGACGGCGCAGTCTTTTGTGGGCCCCATAACGAAAAGCGATTGGATGAAGAAAACGACAAGTATATGTTGTTTATTAATAACGGCGTAGTTGTTACCGTTAATACTGTTGGAATACCCGGTGGTTAAAACTCAGTAATACGCGTTGTTACACAGTAGCACACTGATTGCACCAATTATTGATTCTTACGTAAGAAGGCACTACTCAATAATGGTTACAGTAATTACTGTTCAGTATTTTATTTTATTGATTTAATAATTGCTGCGTTGATATTTTATATTACTGTTGTTTCAATAATTGTCACTACACAGTATTTCCCATTATCAGATCAATAATTCATATTATTTGAATAATATTATTATATAACATTATTGGCAATGTCTAGAAAGTTCTGTCTAAGGAGAGGTTTGGTCATCTAATTGCGCGCCAGTAAGGAGAAATCCTTATTGGAAAGCCCCCTCTTTCCTAGGAACGGCCTGGTTGTCATAAATGTGATTCTGTAATATTATTTGTGAATAATTAATTATTGATTCATATGATAAGGAAATATTTATTTTATGTGGATATAAATGATGGAGGATATATTTATTTTTATGTGGATAAAAATGAAAGAATTAAAGCTGAGGTATTTTATCAGTATTTTGTCGATGTGGAGGTATTAAAAATCATCCGTTTGTGAATTTCGGATATTTTTGGTTTAGAATTTGGAAAAACTTAAAGCTACAAAGTTGTAGAGAATTCGATTTCAGTCAGAATGGACATAAAATTAGTATTTTTCTGATAAACGGTCTATTTTCTATGAATTACTGAAGTTTCGGAAAATAAAATAATTTTTATTAAATTGCGGGACCCACTTTTTGGTTGGTGGATTAAACATGTGGGCTGCTGGGATGAATTTCAGAATTGGCATGCCTTGATAAGTCTTGGTCTTAGCATGCGTAAGGAAAATAAGAAAATATTAATTTATTATTTTAGTCTCCTTTGGCGTTCTAGCATTTTCCTATAAATAGAGGGCTAAGTTAGAATTGAAAATCATACCAGAAACAAAGTTTTCTCTCTTTCTCTCTCTATATTATCGAGCGTATTCTTGTGAGTATACTTTGAGTGTTGCTATACGGTGCGAGTTTCTGTCAGCACTATACCCGAAATTCAGTCAGAAGTACGATTATTTTGAGGTAAGGGATGTTATTTTATTCGAAAATGATATTATTTCTTCAATATCATTATGTCAAAATATTGGTTGGAAATTTTTATCAAATTTGGAACTTTTCACGTCAGGGTTACTATTCATGAGTTACTATTCACGAGTTACTATTCACCGAAAAATAAAATTTTCTTCTTTTCGTCCAAAATACCTATTCTGGGTACTAGCTTTGATTGTATCCATGTTTTGATCATTCTTGAATTCTACTTCACTATGAATAATTATAAGGTATTTTTGGACATGAATAAATCGAAATATGAATCCTTAATATTGTTATTTTGTTTCACTAGATTCGTTTTCTTTAAGATATTTTTCATCATCCTCAGTCCTAAATGATGATATTACTGAATATCTTTGGCCGTAGTGCAAAGATGAATGATTCACTGATGAATATCTTTGGCCCGTAGTGCAAAGATGAACAGGTGTTGAGATGAACATGACCGACTGGTGATACAAGTGAATATCTTTGGCCTGTAGTGCAAAGATGAATATTTGATTAAAGATGGTTATTGATTGTTGTTACAGGGATAAAATATTGATGATGGACTTTTAAATCTTAGAAGATAGTAGAACTCATTCTCTACTTGACTCTTCTAATGGTTTGCTGTTTCCGCTGCAGTTATTGATTTAAAACTTGTTGTCCATTGTATTCTATTAGATTTTTCCCTGTTGAAGACTAACGATAATTTGTTCTGTATTATCTTAGTCATAATGTTCTTTACTGGGCTAGTTGAGCTCACCCTTTTCCTTTTTGTTCCATTTTTCTCAGGAGGCGAGAATGTAGCGAGTACTAGTCGGGGTATAGAATGATGGTTCTAGAAGTTACTTTAGTAGTCCTCACCATTTTTGTGAAATAATGTATCAATAATTGTAATGAGGACTTATTTGAGTATGGATATTGTCTAAATGACAATATTTGTATTTAAACTCACAGTTCTTGTGTTGTAATAATAAAGATGTAGTTGTTTCTGTACCATGTATTTTGACGACTCAGAATGGGTGTTGTATACCTATTTTGGGGGCGTCACAAACATGGTCATCTTTCCAAATGTGCTATCCTTGAAATATCAGTGTCAAATAGATAAAGATTCAAATCATGTCAAGAAAATCATATCACTGACTCAACAATCCTTACTAGACTTGTTCATGCAATTCTAATTTCATTATTGGCCCCCGAATAAACACACTAGCAAACGCTGGAATTAATATGCAATCCTAAATGCAATATTTAACTAACAATAACAATCCAAATCCACAAACTAATAACAAACTACAAATTTGAAAATAAAACTTAACTACCCCCAAACTAATCTAGAGCAATGTCCTCATGCGAAAAATATAGCAAAATAAAACAGAGGACTTCCCTGACGAGCTTATTCTTCAGGTGGTGCATCATCATCCTATCTCATCTCTTGATCGGAAGGGGGAAATACAGGGAGAACAGGAGCAGTTGGGAAATGGCTAAGTTGAACGCCCGGATGTGATTGGACGGTCAATACATTCTGTGCAGCAAATTGGTCAACAAAGAATTTGAAAATCACGTCTTGCCGTTCCGACAAGCGCACATTCTGGGACTCCATATTGTAAAACCAGCCGTCTATCTCCTGCTGGATAGCTTCGAGGACCACACCACGATGAGCTATTGTAGATGGGCCATCAGTAGGTGGAGCCTGAGGTGGTGGGGCTTGTGTAGGTGCAACTTGGGGAATTATGAAACCCAATCCCCTAGGGTGATTTTCCCCACCTGTCTACACTTTATACCTGCTGATCAACTTGTGGTCCAAAACTGGCATAGGCGTTTGGATCATCTCATCCGATTTCCACAGTAGTGATCGTGTTCGGGAACGTTGGCATAGAATTCTTTCACGACTGCAGTCACTGCCGGATCAGGTTGTTCAGTTAGGGAAAACCAGTTTCGCTCAGCAATCATTACCGCTATTTCTCCATCCTTGGTTTGATCGGGTATTAAACCACGTTCGGGGACTAGTGAGCGGGTAGCCATGCGGTTATAGCGTTCCTGTGCCTCGGCGGATACAAATCGTCAGCTATCAAATCTCGGAGGAGCCGAGGCAGAACCGGAACCGTCTTCACGTTGTCACTTTGAAGCCATATCAGAAAATTCTGCAACAATTCACAAGCACATGTATTAGACTTGAATGTATGGTGCATAGGTAAAACCTTCCCACATGACCACCCCCAAACTACCAAACAAACAGGTGTGAATTGCGTGCGATACCCACGAGATGTGATGTGTAACACTTAGAGTAAGCAAGTACACATTCACAAGGGACATACATGCCTTAACAAGAGAAATAGTGTTCAATCTCATTGAGGCCAAACATCGAACACTTTGTGAGCATGTTATAAGTTTACTTGAACAATCCTAATATTATAACGATCCAACCCTACATTATTCCATCACCATGTGTATACAACATAAGCATCCCACTTGAAAGTGATTTGGACAATTACCAAAGGAAATAGCGACCCAAAGAACGATAATGTGCATAATAATCATAGAGAAGATGAATCAAAGTTGATATTAACCCATAAATGTGCCATTATTGTTAGTGATTCAAACATTATGATAAAATAGAGAGTGGAACTTAATACAGATCATACCTTGGAGATGTGTGTAATAGACACAATTAAGTGGCACGAGAATGACCAGACCAGATTGCAGATGTGGAAACACTTGAAGGATTAAGCAGATATATGAAGATGGATTTGGGAGGTAGTTAACAGAGCAAAGTGAATGTGGTGCGAGAGAAGTGGAACGTGTGTTTGGGTTAAGTGGAAGCATGAACCGAATAGACTTGTAACTGAAATAGGAATCGCAAACCTGGGGCCAGCGCCGGGGCGCTGGCGTTTATACTAGATTGAGCGCCGGGGCGCCGGGACGGAGATTCAATTTCTGCCTCTCAGAGCCGGGGCGCTGGGAACATATACGTTTTGAGCGTCGGGGTGCTGGGAGTTGATTTCACCTACTGATGCTCAGCGTCGGGGCTCTGATTGCTATGTCTTGTTGAGCGCCGGGGTGCTTGCATTAGTCTTGGCCTGTCCCCTTTTTCGAAATTGCAACTTACCTGGGAGCAAGGAATGTAATGTTAAGGCTATGCACGAGTATAACTTACAACTAAATATAATTTGGAAATTATTATTTTTTTTAACATAATTTAACTGAATTAAATCAAAATAAGTGAAAATGCTTGGGTTGCCTCCCTATAGCGCTTGGTTTATAGTCGTCAGCCCGACTTTTCTGTGTTGCTCAATTGGTCGCTGGATCGGAGAAGTACATGACCGTAGCTTGACGTTCGATGGGTCCACTCCAATAATGTTTCAGACGTTGGCCGTTAACCTTGAATGTGCAATTTGAATTTGGTTTTTCGATCTCGATGTTACCATGTGGTGCGACAGACACGACTTTAAAAGGTTCCGACCAACGAGATTTTAGTTTTCCAGGGAATAACCGCAGTCGAGAATTGAAAAGCAAGACTTGTTGGCCCTATTCAAACGTCCTATTGAGAATTTTCTTATCATGCCAAGCTTTGACTTTCTCCTTGTAGAGTTTTACGTTTTTATAGGCGTTGAATCGGAATTCATCCATCTCGTTGAGCTGCAGCAACCTTTTCTCACCCGCTGCTTGTATATCGAAATTGAGCTTCTGAATGGCCCAGTGTGCACTATGTTCTAGCTTGACTGGGAGGTGGCACGCCTTTCCGTAAACCATTCGATAAGGTGACATGTCGATCGGATTCTTGTATGCTGTACGATATGCCCATAGAGCATCGTCAAGACGTAAAGACCAACCTTTTCATGACGGATTGACCACCTTTTCCAGAATTCTCTTGACCTCCCTATTCGAGACCTCAGCTTGGCCATTGGTTTGGGGATGATACGCAGCTGCGATTTATGACGAACCCCATACTTCACCAACAATTTTGTGAACTGCTTATTACAGAAATGCGTTCCCTCATCACTTATTATTGTCCGGGGAGTCCCAAATCGTGTGAAGATATTCTTCTTTAAGAATAGAAGAACAACTTTGGCATCATTTGTGGGTAAAGCTGTGGCTTCTACCCATTTGGACAAATAATTCACCGCCAACAAAATATACTGATTATTAAAAGATGAGGGGAACGGTCCCATGAAATCGATTCCCCAAACGTCGAATAGTTCTACCTCCAATATAGAGTTGAGTGGCATTTCATTTCGTTTGGAGATATTTCCTACGTGTTGGCATCGATCACACTTTAGCACGTAGAGATACGCATCCTTGAATAATGAAGACCAGTAAAATCCTGATTGTAACACCTTGGCCGCCGTTCGATCACCGGAATAATGACCTCCATTGGCTGATGAGTGGCAATGACCCAATATGCTGTCCATCTCTTCATGTGGCACACAGCGTCGAATCATTTGATCTGCGCAGGCTTTAAACAAGAATGGTTCATCCCAATAGTACTGTTTCATGTCATGGGGGAATTTTTTTCGTTGTTGCGAGTTCAAATCTGGTGGTGACACCTTAGCAGCCACATAGTTCACATAATCAGCATACCAAGGCAGTGTTGGGGTTACTCGGAGAAGTTGTTCGTCTGAAAATTTCTCGTTAATCAGTGCATTATCTTGGCTCTGTACCTCTGCATTTTCCAACCGCGAAAGATGATCCGCCACTTAGTTTTCTGTACCCTTTCTATCCCGGATCTCCAAATCAAATTCTTACAGCAGTAACACCCACCGTATTAACCTCGGTTTGGCATCCTTCTTTTCGATCAAATATTTGATTGCAGAATGATCCGTGTAGACAATTACCTTAGTCCCATGAGATATGCTCTGAATTTGTCGAAGGAAAACATAACTGCAAGTAGTTCTTTTTCGGTGGTTGTGTAGTTCAACTGAGCGTCTGTCAACGTTTTTTGGAGTAGTAGATTGTGTGAAAGATCATGTCGTGACGTTGTCCCAATACTGCTCCCACTGCATAATCGCTGGCGTCGCACATCAATTCGAATGGTAAAGACCAATCGGGCGCCACAATGATCGGAGCAGATACCAACTTCTTCTTTAAAATCTCGAATGCCTCGATACATGACTGATCCATTTTGAAAGGGACATCTTTCACCAACAGGGAACATAAAGGTTTTGAAATTTGTGAAAAATCTTTGATGAAGCATCTATAGAAACCTGTATGCCCCAAGAAGCTCCGGACTCCCTTTATTGATAATGGAGGAGGTAATTTTTCAATAGTCTCTATCTTTGCCTTATCCACCTCTAACCCTGCTACAGAAACCTTATGCCCTATAATAATCCCTTCTTTCACCATAAAGTGACATTTTTCCCAATTGAGAACCAGATTAGTTTCCACGCAACGTTTCAACACTAAAATTAGATTTTTCAGGCAAAGATCAAAGCTATCACCGAACACAAAAAAGTCATCCATAAATACCTCCAAATTTTTCTCGACCATATCGGAGAAGATTGCCATCATGCACCGTTGAAAGGTTGCCGGTGCATTGCATAAACCAAAAGACATACGCCGAAATGCAAACGTACCGTATGGGCATGTGAATGTCGTTTTCTCTTGATCCTCCGATGCTATAGCAATTTGATTATATCCAGAATAACCATCCAAGAGACAATAGAACTGATGTCCAGCTAGCCTATCCAACATTTGATCAATGAATGACAAGGGGAAATGATCCTTGCATGTGGCTTTATTTAGCTTGCGATAGTCCATGCATACTCTCCATCCTGTAACTGTTCGAGTCGGGATGAGCTCATTAGCTTCATTCTTCACCACTATCATACCCCCTTTCTTTGGTGCACATTGTACAGGACTTACCCATGAATTATCTGAGAATGGGTAAATAATGCCAGCATCCAACCACTTTATAATTTCCATTTTCACCACCTCCTTCATGATGGGGTTTAGCCTTCTTTTCATCTTGATGGTTGGTTTTGCCCCCTCTTCCATTAAGATTTTATGCATACAGAATGACGGGCTAATACCTCGAATGTCCGCTATAGTCCACCCAATTACTGTTTTGAATTCTCGCAAGACCCGTAGCAATTTCTCCTTTTGCGTATCTGTCAAATCTGTCAAAATAATCACTGGAAGGGTATCGTCTTTTCCCAAATACGCATACTACAGGTGGGATGGTAATGGCTTTAAGTCCAGCATCGGTGGCTCTTCTATTGAGGGTTTAAACTTTTTACCTTCCGCTTCGGGCCTCTCTGTGGTGTCGAAAGATTGAGTGCTCTTCCGAAAGACTGATGGTGTGTCTAGCCATTTGACATATTCGATATCCTCTTCACTACCATATTCATCTGTCCCGAGCAAAATAGATTCAAGTGGGTCCTCTGAATAAGTTGTGCTGAATTTATGATTCACCCATTCCTCCATGACATCAACCCGCATACATTCACCTTTTTCTTTTGGGTAAGACATTAACTTGAAAACGTTAAAGGTGACCTGTTGATCTTCAACTCGCATTGTCAATTCACCTTTTTGAACATCAATCAATGTTCTACCTGTTGCCAAAAATGGTCGCCCAAGAATGATCGGGATTTCACTGTCCACTTCACAATCCAGAATAAAGAAATCCGTGGGAAAGATAAATTTATCCACTTTTACTAGCACATCTTCAACAATACCTCGTGGATATGTAACCGATCTATCCGCTAACTATAAACTGATATTTGTTGGGCGTAGAGCTTGAAGTTCGAACTGGCTATAGACGGATAATGGCATTAGATTTATACTGGCCCCCAAATCACATAATGCTCGTCTCGAAAACTGATTTCCAATCTCACACGGTATATTAAAGCTACCTGGATCCTTGAGCTTCGGCGGTAACTTATTCTGAATGATAGCACTGCATTCTTTGGTCAATGCTACTGTTTTGAATTCACCCAATTTCCTCTTCTTCGACAAAACCTCCTTCATAAACTTCGTGTAACTCAGCATCTCTTCCAAGGCTTCGGCGAAGGGGATGTTGATATGCAACTTCTTGAAGATATCCAAAAATAGTGGGAACTGCTTATCCAACTTGGAATTCTGAAATCTCTGCGGATACGGTATGGGAGGCATTGTACTGGTTAGTTCAAAATTTTTCTGCTGTAAGGTCTTATCTTGACGCTTTTCGGTCTCCACCACTTCCTCTGTTTCAATTGATGCCTTGTCCTCCTTTTCCCTATCCGTGACTGACTCTTGTAGTTCTTTTCCACTTCGTAGAGTTACCGCCTTACAATGCTCATCTCTGCCCGGATTTTTCTCGGTGTCGCTCGAAAGTGTTCCAAGTGGTCGGTTATTCAATGCATGTGCCATTTGTCCCATTTGATTTTCCAGATTTTTGATTGATATATTCTGACTTTGTATACTTAGCTCCATTTGATTAAACCTCTTATCACTCTCCTCACTCCTTTTCTCAGTTTCTTTAACAAATCTTTCCAAGGCTTCTTCCCAACTTGCTTTCCGAACAGGTTGTTGTGTCTGGTTTTGAAACTCGGAATTGTTTTGTTGTCTCGGCGCTTGTTCTGCAGCTTGGTTGTTACTCCATGAAAACCCCGGATGATTTTTCCACCCCGGATTATATGCATTTTAATTCGGATAAGGCTGAGTGGACCGACTATAACTCCCCACATACTATGCTGCTTCAGCATTTATGGCACATTGATCTGTAGTATGACCCCCAGCACATATTTCACAAACCATCGTTACTTGCTGAGTGGATTGTGAACGCAATAATTCTATCTGCTTAGTCATTGCGGTCATTTGCACTTGTAATGATGTTATCGCATCCACATCATACTTTTCTGCTGTTTTCGGAGGATTAGTCCTTGTCATGGGCCACTGATAGTTGTTGGTGGCCATCGTTTCTAACAACTGATATGCCTCGTTTAAATTTTTAGACATAATCGCTCCTCCTGCTGCTGCATCAATACTTTCCCTCGTGGATGCTTGTAAACCATCACAAAATATCCCCAATTGCATCCGCTGTGGAATTCCATGGTGTGGGCACTTGCGGAGCATATCCTTAAACCTTTCCCACGCCTCATACAACGATTCTGAATCAAACTGTGCGAAGGTATGAATATCATTCCGTAGTTTTGCTAATTTTGCTGGTGAGAAAAACTTAGCTAGAAATTTTTGAGCTAAATCGTACCAAGCTAGGATTGAGTCCGAAGGCTGAGAGTGTAACCAACTTCGTGCTTTATCTTTCAAGGTAAATGGGAACATTCTCAACCTTATAGCATCTTCTGACACGTTGTTGAATTTGAAGGTGTCACAAACTTCCAAGAAACTTAAGATATGCTCATTCGGATCATCTAATGAACTACCCCTAAACTGACATTGATTCTGAAGCATTTGAATGGCTGCTGGTTTGATCTCAAAGGTGTTAGCATTGATTTCCAGCCTCCTAATACTCGACTGAATATCTGTGACATTCGGCATGGCATAGTCCCGAAGTGATTTCTGATCGTTCCCTGCCATGTTCACTGGAATTTCTTGTTCTGCCAGTTTTTCTTCCTCGGGTGGTGCTGTACTAGTCGATTGCGCTTTCCGAAACTTCCTTTCAATTTCGTCTGTATAAGGAATAAGTTCCTTTCTCGCCCTTGATCTAGTGTGCATACACTTGCAAAGAATTCCTGCAAAGACAAGAAGAATGTGAGGACCCCAAACTCGGATACTTGAAACCCGAACTCGATTCATCACGATACCATTTCTATGAGCGGAATAATACTAATAATAATAACAATAATATAAATATCAAACTTAACTTACATTTATCAAAGTCTAATCCCAAGTACGTAACCTTTAAACATTCATTACAAACCATGATAGATAATATATATATATATATATATATATATATATATATATATATATATATATATATATATCATACTTGTCTTAATAACAGTAAGCTATTACATAAGATAACGTTCATTCATTCATTCAGCGACCTTTCCCTTTTCCTTGTTCTTAGCAGAGTTCTCTGATTGTTCACACTTAGCTAAAAACATTTAAATTAAGCAAGGATGAGCATTTGAGTGCCCAGCAAGTAATAACAATTATATATATATAAGCTGAAAGAATTTAAATGTTTTCTTTGTACTATTCTTCTACAACAAGTCAATAGTTGTGAAGTATTCTGAACCAATAATAATAACATAACAACTCTCTTTCAAATTTTTGAAACTACATAATGACTATAACTGGGGTTATGGTGGCATGCCATGAACATTGTTTTCATTTTCGAAAAGGTTAAACAGAAATTCATCTGTAAACCGTCATAACTTACGGGCACGGGGGTGATCAGCCCGTTATGCCCTGCATTGATCAATACTACAATGCTAGAACGATATTATCGTCCATCCTTTGTCCGTCGGAGCGCATAAAAATTTTCCCGTGTAGGGATGTTCATACCTGTTTGGGTTCTAAATCAAAGGTTTTATCTTGTTCAACAATAATCTATAATTTAATATATCTGTATACGGGTAATTGACAAAGGTATATCAACATGTGATTAAATACAATGATTATCCAAGTGGGGACACTTGTTTAACCACTTCTAGAAATTAACGAACAGAATATATATGTCTGAATTATCATATACTAACATGTTGATATTCAATGAGCTTATATAATATAAAGTTCATAATCTGTACAATAATAATATAGTTTAGAAACATTCTTACTCGCATCCATTGCATAAAGAAAATGCAAAGGTTAGATACTTGCCTGAAGCGCTGCTTACAACTTGTAATTAAGATCTATCGCTTATCTCACGACCTATCATTAATAAGATAGTTCGTTCGATTAGAACAACATACTATAACACATAACACTGCTTATTGCAGTCAACACATAACCTAATCACATTAGCACCTATGTTTAATAACAATTGAATCACAAATAATCACTTATACAATCAAAATATCTAAGTCCAGATCAATTTCTGAAACATGTCGGTGTACCGACGGCTTTATCGGGTAATTATCGAGTCTAAGACTCTATCCTGTAACTCAATATCCGTACGTATCAATCATATTATTTTTAAATGACTTATAATAATTTTAAAACATTTATTATGATTTATCATGAATTTTCAAACCACAGAATCATATTTAAATGATTTAAATACTAATCAATTCTATTATCATTAATATTTAATTAATATTAAATTATTAATGAAACCATTGCCAAAATGTTAAAGTTATTTATAATAACTTAAAATACTTTTAAAGTATTAATCTTACACTTAAATGATTTTTAAAAGAATTAAAATCATTTTTAAATAATTATCATTAATATAAAAGTATTAATGCATTATTTATCAAAATATTAAAAGTCATTAATTATAACTTGAAATATTTTTAATTCATTTCTACCATTTTTAAATAATTTTTAAATCAATAAAACCATTTTAAAACTATTTATTTAATATAATTATTAAATAAATCTAATATCATTTAATATTAAATTAATATCATTTATTAATGAAATTATCCTTTAAATATTAAAAGCTATATTTTATAACTTAAAATATTTTTATAACCATCATATAATTTTTATATAATTTTTAAATCATTAAATCTATTTTTTATAATTTATTTAATACATTTATTAAATAACTTAATTACCAATAATATTAATTAATTAATGAAATTTCATCACAAAATATTGAAAGTTATCAAAAATAACTTAAATTATTTTCTTATACCATAATATAATTTTAAATGATTTTTCATGTATTAAAATTATTTTTAAATAATTTATTTAATATTATATTTAAATAAATTAAATACTTTTAATATTCCAAAAATATTAAATATTTATGAAATATATTCAAAATAATTAAAAACTAATTTTTGAAATTTAAAATAATTTTTAAAACTATTTTTTGAAATTTTTAGAATTTATTTTCTATTTTTAATGATTTTTCGGAAATTAATTAATTAAAATATACTAAGTCCGTCGCTAAAGCCTTTGGCGACAGAAAAGTGTCGCCTTAGGTGTTCTTGAGCCCAAGAACACTGATAGGTCAGTGCTCGAGGGGTCAACTTTGACCACTTATAATTTCTTTGTTCCGGCATGCTATGGTCGATCTAAAGCATTGATCATGTAGTATAAATGTAGAACTACAAGTATTCGAAATTATTTTGGTCATATAACAACTCAGATGTAAGATCTGAGCCTTTAAAACTATTGTCAGGTATGTTCATCAAGTTATGGGCTGCCCAGAAAAATTTGGTCAATACCGGTCAACGACTTTGGTGGCCTTATTCCGGTTAATCGGTTTATGTCACAGATGTTCTAGACGTCGGGTCTTGTAGACTAACTACCAGGGTATCTTCATTAGTCATTTATAGTGTCCAGATATCATTACATTACAAGATATAAGTCTCTAAAGTACCTGTCAGACCACTGCCTCCACATTTCTGGGTTACCCAGGCAGTAAGACTTAACGGTCAATGACTTTTGACCGATTACCACCATTGATCTGTTAATTGTTAAGGTTCAAAA
Organism: Panax notoginseng; assembly: GCA_016801055.1. Lineage (NCBI taxonomy): Eukaryota > Viridiplantae > Streptophyta > Magnoliopsida > Apiales > Araliaceae > Panax > Panax notoginseng. The sequence continues at coordinate 60,117,212 of CM029021.1, read as the reverse complement.
GTACTATGAACTTGTAGAACTCATGCAATACTATAATGTAGATACAAATATTGATCCAAACAACTTTACAGAAACAAAAGAAAAGCCAGTCAAAGTCAGTGCCCGAACACGTTCTTCAGTTTTCTGGGTTACCCAGAAAACTAAATTCGTGTTCGGTCAACGAACTTTGACCGTGAATAACTTCTGATTTACGCATTCAAAGATCATGAACCCACTTGCAGATTACTCATAACATTACAGACTACAACACGTAACAAACAAAAACATTAAATCACTTAAAAACTGACAGATCCGGACTTTCAAAGTTCTTGTCAGACGCTGAAAAACGCATTCTGGGTTACCCAAATTTTAGAAAATCATGGTCGGTCAACGACCTTTGACCATGAATAACTTACAATCTACGACAGATCTAACTCTAAATCAAGTTCTTGATTAAAGAGCTCACAGCATACTACAACATTAAACCTTTAAACAACAAAAAGACATAACATACAAAGATCTATGATGACTGACATTTGACTGTCAGACTCAAAATTAAAAATTTCCAAATTCTTAAAATCTTCAAATTCGTCCACTTAGATGTTATGGATCTACAAGATACCAACCCAGATCACTTATTTAGACTCCATAATACATATATAACACAAAAAAACTTAACATCTAACACAAGATTAAAAGTCAGATTTTGGTTTTTAAGTTATACCTTTCTTGATCAAATCCATGAATCTAAGTCTCTGATTTGCTGTGGGTGTTAGTGGGGCTTTGTTTGGGAGCTGATATACTACAAGAATTCATATCTTAGAGAGAGAGGGGGGGTCTTGGATGAGCAAGGTAAATAAATGAGGCAAAATGATGAACATTTCTCTCTCTTGGACTATAAATATATGTCTTAGATGCATGCATTGGCTGTCAATGTGGCTGAATTGTTGTGATTTAAGACGCATGGAGTAGGTGTAGTTGCTCACCAACCAAATATATGGCAAGATTTACAAGTAAGCTTAAAAATTGTACATAAGGGCATTTTTGTCATTTCCTTTTTATTTCTAGAATTTCCATTAGTTGTAAATCCTTAGGGTTTAGGGTTTGGGTGGATTTAGGGTTTGGAGCATTCTTAGGGTTTAGGAGCTAAAATTCTAGGATTACCAAAATTAGGAAAAATAAATAACAATTTAGCTTCCAAAAATGAAAATTTGTTTCCAATAATACAATTTAGAAATCCCTAATTAGATTTTGTTTACTAATTACATCATACATGAACATTAGGGTTTAAATTGCACTAATCAGCATTAAACTTGCTTAATTAGCAAATAGGGTTCACAATTAACAAATTTAGGGTTTATAATTAAACAAAAAAAAATTAAAATTAGTTTCTAAATTATATAAAATTAAGATTTCTTAATTAATTTAGTTCCCTCATTAGATAGACTTAAAAATTAGGTTTTGATTTTACTAATTATCATTAAGCGTGCCAAAATAATAATTAGGGTTTCATCTTAGCAAATTAGGGTTTCTAATTTAGAATTTAGATTTACTAACTTAGAAATTAAGGTTTCCCGAAATTAAGATTTCTAAATATTAATTAGGGTTTCGCTAATTAACATTTAATTCTATAATACATAACCTTAAACACAATAACACAGCTACAAAACAACCTCAAACTCATAATCGAGTTCCAAATTAGGGTTTCCATTTATCAATAAGTTAAGTATTGATTTAAGGTTTCCAATTTAAGAAATTAGGGTTTTCTCCTGATTATTAATAATCATAATTATCATGAATTACATAACATATTGACTTAACAGATTTTAAAGTCTCACGTGACTTCGAAATTAGTGTTTGTCAATAAAAATTAGGGTTTTATCATAATACCCCATAATTGACCAACCATTGACAGTTCACAAAAATACGGTACATAATTACAACACTAAAAAATCAAAATATAATATTATTGTATTATTATTCTTATTCACTGATAAAAATCCAAAATTAGGGTTTGAATTTCATATCTGATTTATTCTTCATATATAACATTATTAATTAAGTTAAAATAATTAACTTAATTAATCTTGCATAAATTCATATAATAAAATAAATAATTATTATAATAATTCTAAAAATCATTTCATATATTATTTAAATAATATATAATTATATTTTCATGGGAAATAATTAATAAAAATATTTTCACTATAAAATTAATTATTAAAAGAATAAACTTTATAATAGTCAATAATTCTAAAATAAAAATTATTTGTAAACATTCATATAATAAATACATTTTTATCTATCACATAAATACATACACACATTATCTTGTACAAATCCTCATCCTTAAATTAAAAAAAAAATTTACGCAAAATTCCTGATTTATTTATATAGAAAATATCGGGTTGTTACATTCACCCTCCCTTATAAAGATTCCGTCCCCGGAATCACCGTTTTAAAACCTGTACATACCAGGCTACATGTCATACACAATCATTGCGAGTAGATCGCGATCATAATTGATCGAACTGATCTTTAACTATACACATAAAGCTTATCTTTCTGATTAAACGGAAATTTGATTTCTAAAAGAACTCAAATTTCCTCCCTCAAAATTTCTTTACAAACTAATTTACTATATATAAGAAAATAATATATAAAAATAAAATTGGTTTGAGTAAATACCTGGAGTTGCATCCCTAGCTGCCACGATATCTGGAACGGTCATGTTGAAGACGCTTGCGGTTGATTTCGTTAGTTTGATTGTTGATGTTGGTCCCGTTGTCGCCAATGTCCTGCTACCTTTTCTCGTATTCGCATTCCTTGCCTTCTTGCTCCTTCCTGAACAGTCTTTCACCTTATACTCCATTGATCCACACTTAAATCACATAGACTTTCCTTTATCTTCTTTCCTTTTATCGTATAGATGACAAAACTATCTTTTGTCCCTTCATTATCTTAGCTATCACAAACGTTACTACAGGGTCAGTTGACCCTCTAAATCCTGGCAGTACGATGGCCTTGAAGTCTTTGATGTTCGTCTATAGATTATCTGAATGATCTTCCCGCGACTGGTATTCCGTTCTGCATAGCTTGATCGTCCATATTCGCAAAATTCTGTATCGGGTTTAGTTGTCTTCCAACTTTATTGACAGGTTCTTCTGTCCGTGTATTTCATTTTCGTCTCCTTGACCGCATTATCACTATTTATTCTTAATTATAAGCCTTATCGTATACGTATAATCATATAACACAAAACTTTCTATTCCAATAATCATGTACTCAAAATATTAGATTTTGAAATTTTGATTTTCTGCATTAACCAGTACTCATCTAATTAACTACTATCTTTATACCAACTTATTTCATTAGTCCCATATAAATTCATACTCATATCACTTGACATACCATAGCACACATTGCTTTAATCATCCGCTATCCCTTTGTGACTCAAAAGTCAGGAATCGCTGCCATAACTTATACAAAATTTGAAAAATATTACTTTATACAAACATACCTATCATATACACAACATAAAATCATACCTACTCACATAATAGTAATACTACTTATCTTCTTAGACCTTCACTAAGGATCAATTGCTTAGTATTCTATATAGTCACATCATCCTCAATAATTCATTCACACCTAACTACAACTAGTCCGTCCAACTTACCATACATTATGAGTTTAGAACTCACCACAAACATACGAGTTTAAGAACTCTACATTGACCACATATTCTTTAACTATACTTTACATATCAGTTATACTATCGTTTCATGGTCTGGTACTATACTTTTCAAAATAACCACCCCATTGAGGTAGCTTTCAATGTGAACCTCTATTTCAGCTATTGGCTTTGATATTGGCTCGGTTATGGAGATTGACTTCTTCTTTACAATTTGAGGGTATTCTAATCCTTTTCTAACTGACATGTACACCACTAAGTTATCCTAATTACCAACTAATATATACACACAACAAATAATAGCTTTATACAACTTATCTTTTATTTCGTTTAACGATGAACTAATTCAATTCATTTTTTTTTTAAACTCTATATGAGTTATTTGCATTTTCAATGTTTTCCTCTGTTCTAAGGTAATAGCCTAAGGTCTAACCCACCTAAGGTTTCTAACCCTAAGCTCTGATACCAACTTGTGAGGACCCCAAACTCGGATACTTGAAACCCGAACTCGGTTCATCACGATACCATTTCTATGAGCGGAATAATACTAATAATAATAACAATAATATAAATATCAAACTTAACTTACATTTATCAGAGTCTAATCCCAAGTACGTAACCTTTAAACATTCATTACAAACCATGATAGATAATATATATATATATATATATATATATATATATATATATATATATATATATATATATATATATATATATATATATACAACCAGGATCCTATCAGGGATCCCGAATTTTAGTAAAAGACGGACCTTTTTTTTTTTTTTTTGCTTTTTTTTTTAAAAACAACTAAAAAAAAATTTTAATATTTTATGGAACTGAAATTTTTCCATAATAAAGTGTTTTGGGCGTGTTTTGAATACCTATACCAAAAAATGGTGGTACAGTCTGCACAGACTGTACCACCATATTTTGTTATACGTACCCAAATCACGCCCAAAACACTTTATTACGAAAAAATTTTAATTCCATAAAATATTAAATATTTTTTTTAGTTGTTTAAAAAAAAAGCAAAAAAAAAAAAAAAAGGTCCGCATTTTGTTGAAATGCGGGAGTCCGGATAGGATCTGCTCCCTATATATATATATATATATATATATATATATATATATATATATATATATATATATATATATCATACTTGTCTTAATAACATTAAGCTATTACATAAGATAACGTTCATTCATTCATTCAGCGACCTTTCCCTTTTCCTTGTTCTTAGCAGAGTTCTCTGATTGTTCACACTTAGCTAAAAACATTTAAATTAAGCAAGGATGAGCATTTGAGTGCCCAGCAAGTAATAACAATTATATATATATAAGCTGAAAGAATTTAAATGTTTTCTTTGTACTATTCTTCTACAACAAGTCAATAGTTGTGAAGTATTCTGAACCAATAATAATAACATAACAACTCTCTTTCAAATTTTTGAAACTACATAATGACTATAACTGGGGTTATGGTGGCATGCCATGAACATTGTTTTCATTTTCGAAAAGGTTAAACAGAAATTCATCTGTAAACCGTCATAACTTACGGGCACGGGGGTGATCAGCCCGTTATGCCCTGCATTGATCAATACTACAATGCTAGAACGATATTATCGTCCATCCTTTGTCCGTCGGAGCGCATAAAAATTTTCCCGTGTAGGGATGTTCATACCTGTTTGGGTTCTAAATCAAAGGTTTTATCTTGTTCAACAATAATCTATAATTTAATATATCTGTATACGGGTAATTGACAAAGGTATATCAACATGTGATTAAATACAATGATTATCCAAGTGGGGACACTTGTTTAACCACTTCTAGAAATTAACGAACAGAATATATATGTCTGAATTATCATATACTAACATGTTGATATTCAATGAGCTTATATAATATAAAGTTCATAATCTGTACAATAATAATATAGTTTAGAAACATTCTTACTCGCATCCATTGCATAAAGAAAATGCAAAGGTTAGATACTTGCCTGAAGCGCTGCTTACAACTTGTAATTAAGATCTATCGCTTATCTCACGACCTATCATTAATAAGATAGTTCGTTCGATTAGAACAACATACTATAACACATAACACTGCTTATTGCAGTCAACACATAACCTAATCACATTAGCACCTATGTTTAATAACAATTGAATCACAAATAATCACTTATACAATCAAAATATCTAAGTCCAGATCAATTTCTGAAACATGTCGGTGTACCGACGGCTTTATCGGGTAATTATCGAGTCTAAGACTCTATCCTGTAACTCAATATCCGTACGTATCAATCATATTATTTTTAAATGACTTATAATAATTTTAAAACATTTATTATGATTTATCATGAATTTTCAAACCACATAATCATATTTAAATGATTTAAATACTAATCAATTCTATTATCATTAATATTTAATTAATATTAAATTATTAATGAAACCATTGCCAAAATGTTAAAGTTATTTATAATAACTTAAAATACTTTTAAAGTATTAATCTTACACTTAAATGATTTTTAAAAGAATTAAAATCATTTTTAAATAATTATCATTAATATAAAAGTATTAATGCATTATTTATCAAAATATTAAAAGTCATTAATTATAACTTGAAATATTTTTAATTCATTTCTACCATTTTTAAATAATTTTTAAATCAATAAAACCATTTTAAAACTATTTATTTAATATAATTATTAAATAAATCTAATATCATTTAATATTAAATTAATATCATTTATTAATGAAATTATCCTTTAAATATTAAAAGCTATATTTTATAACTTAAAATATTTTTATAACCATCATATAATTTTTATATAATTTTTAAATCATTAAATCTATTTTTTATAATTTATTTAATATATTTATTAAATAACTTAATTACCAATAATATTAATTAATTAATGAAATTTCATCACAAAATATTGAAAGTTATCAAAAATAACTTAAATTATTTTCTTATACCATAATATAATTTTAAATGATTTTTCATGTATTAAAATTATTTTTAAATAATTTATTTAATATTATATTTAAATAAATTAAATACTTTTAATATTCCAAAAATATTAAATATTTATGAAATATATTCAAAATAATTAAAAACTAATTTTTGAAATTTAAAATAATTTTTAAAACTATTTTTTGAAGTTTTTAGAATTTATTTTCTATTTTTAATGATTTTTCGAAAATTAATTGATTAAAATATACTAAGTCCGTCGCTAAAGCCTTTGGCGACAGAAAAGTGTCGCCTTAGGTGTTCTTGAGCCCAAGAACACTGACAGGTCAGTGCTCGAGGGTTCAACTTTGACCACTTATAATTTCTTTGTTCCGGCATGCTATGGTCGATCAAAAGCATTGATCGTGTAGTATAAATGTAGAACTACAAGTATTCGAAATTATTTTGGTCATATAACAACTCAGATGTAAGATCTGAGCCTTTAAAACTATTGTCAGGTCTGTTCATCAAGTTATGGGCTGCCCAGAAAAATTTGGTACCGGTCAACGACCTTGGTGGCCTTATTCCGGTTAATCGGTTTATGTCACAGATGTTCTAGACGTCGGGCCTTGTAGACTAACTACCAGGGTATCTTCATTGGTCATTTATAGTGTCCAGATATCATTACATTACAAGATATAAGTCTCTAAAGTACCTGTCAGACCACTGCCTCCACATTTCTGGGTTACCTAGGCAGTAAGACTTAACGGTCAATGACTTTTGACCGATTACCACCATTGATCTGTTAATTGTTAAGGTTCGAAAGTACTATGAACTTGTAGAACTCATGCAATACTATAATGTAGATACAAATATTGATCCAAACAACTTTACAGAAACAAAAGAAAAGTCGGTCAAAGTCAGTGCCCGAACACGTTCTTCAGTTTTCTGGGTTACCCAGAAAACTAAATTCGTGTTCGGTCAACGAACTTTGACCGTGAATAACTTCTGATTTACGCATTCAAAGATCATGAACCCACTTGCAGATTACTCATAACATTACAGACTACAACATGTAACAAACAAAAACATTAAATCACTTAAAAACTGACAGATCCGGACTTTCAAAGTTCTTGTCAGACGCTGAAAAACGCATTCTGGGTTACCCAGATTTTAGAAAGTCATGGTCGGTCAACGACCTTTGACCATGAATAACTTATAATCTACGACAGATCTAACTCTAAATCAAGTTCTTGATTAAAGAGCTCACAACATACTACAACATTAAACCTTTAAACAACAAAAAGACATAACATACAAAGATCTATGATGACTGACATTTGACTGTCAGACTCAAAATTAAAAATTTCCAAATTCTTAAAATCTTCAAATTCGTCCACTTAGATGTTATGGATCTACAAGATACCAACCCAGATCACTTATTTAGACTCCATAATACATATATAACACAAAAAAACTTAACATCTAACACAAGATTAAAAGTCAGATTTTGGTTTTTAAGTTATACCTTTCTTGATCAAATCCATGAATCTAAGTCTTTGATTTGCTGTGGGTGTTAGTGGGGCTTTGTTTGGGAGCTGATATACTACAAGAATTCATATCTTAGAGAGAGAGAGGGGGGTCTTGGATGAGCAAGGTAAATAAATGAGGCAAAATGATGAACATTTCTCTCTCTTGGACTATAAATATATGTCTTAGATGCATGCATTGGCTGTCAATGTGGCTGAATTGTTGTGATTTAAGACGCATGGAGTAGGTGTAGTTGCTCACCAACCAAATATATGGCAAGATTTACAAGTAAGCTTAAAAATTGTACATAAGGGCATTTTTGTCATTTCCTTTTTATTTCTAGAATTTCCATTAGTTGTAAACCCTTAGGGTTTAGGGTTTGGGTGGATTTAGGGTTTAGAGCATTCTTAGGGTTTAGGAGCTAAAATTCTAGGATTACCAAAATTAGGAAAAATAAATAACAATTTAGCTTCCAAAAATGAAAATTTGTTTCCAATAATACAATTTAGAAATCTCTAATTAGATTTTGTTTACTAATTACATCATACATGAACATTAGGGTTTAAATTGCACTAATCAGCATTAAACTTGCTTAATTAGCAAATAGGGTTCACAATTAACAAATTTAGGGTTTATAATTAAACAAAAAAAAATTAAAATTAGTTTCTAAATTATATAAAATTAAGATTTCTTAATTAATTTAGTTCCCTCATTAGATAGACTTAAAAATTAGGTTTTGATTTTACTAATTATCATTAAGCGTGCCAAAATAATAATTAGGGTTTCATCTTAGCAAATTAGGGTTTCTAATTTAGAATTTAGATTTACTAACTTAGAAATTAAGGTTTCCCGAAATTAAGATTTCTAAATATTAATTAGGGTTTCGCTAATTAACATTTAATTCTATAATACATAACCTTAAACACAATAACACAGCTACAAAACAACCTCAAACTCATAATCGAGTTCCAAATTAGGGTTTCCATTTATCAATAAGTTAAGTATTGATTTAAGGTTTCCAATTTAAGAAATTAGGGTTTTCTCCTGATTATTAATAATCATAATTATCATGAATTACATAACATATTGACTTAACAGATTTTAAAGTCTCACGTGACTTCGAAATTAGTGTTTGTCAATAAAAATTAGGGTTTTATCATAATACCCCATAATTGACCAACCATTGACAGTTCACAAAAATACGGTACATAATTACAGCACTAAAAAATCAAAATATAATATTAATTTATTATTATTCTTATTCACTGATAAAAATCCAAAATTAGGGTTTGAATTTCATATCTGATTTATTCTTCATATATAACATTATTAATTAAGTTAAAATAATTAACTTAATTAACTTAATTTATTTTAAATATTTATTGAATTAAATAAATATTTTTTTTTATGATTTAATTATTAGATTAAATAATCAATTGATGCAATTGTGATAGATTAATTTAATTATATGTGTTACATTTATTAAATTAATAAAGAGAATAATTTTATCAAGGTATGAAATTATGTGAGCTTATTTAATTAAATAAATTATTTAATTAAGCATGATGTTATTTAATTAATTTAATTATTAATTAGAGAATTAATAAATTGACATTATTTATTAATGAGATAATTGAATATATGATTATGTGAATTTACGAGTAATTATTATATTTTATTTAAAGTAAATTAAATAAAATATGGGATTTATTTTATAAAGAGGGTGACATTTTCAAACTATATGATAAAAGGTTATTAAAATAATGAGTTTTGAACCTAGTTTCCTAGCCAAATGAGGCCTTAGGAGGAGTTGGGGACAGTTAAACCACGAATGGAATAACTGACCTCAACTCTGCGCTTAAAGGCTCAGATGAGTTTAACTTACGTATTCTTAGAACCAGAGAGTTTGCAGAGAGAGTTGGAGAAATCTTTGAGAGAGATTGTGTGTATTGTGATTGAAATAGAGAGAATTGTCATCCTTACTCATCTACGCTTTGGGTAATCTCTTCTTTCTCAAATTCTATTTCTACGTCTTTTTAAAGTTTTCATAATTATGGCTTAAGTCCTCTGTAGAGTTTCTATGGTTGAATAGGGTAACAATTATGAGTATAAATGTAATCATAAGAGTAGCTTAACATGTTTTTTTATATATATATTGCATGATCCCATACCATAAGTGTAGTAATCTGATGACTTGTTATTTCAAAATAAACAGAGTACGTGATATGGCCATGTGGCCATATATGTGATAATTAATGTATTGATTATATATTATCCCTAAATTTTGAACTTGTATGTTGTTATACATGTTAATACGAAGAGTTTAAGCCTTAAACGAACGAATTCAGTGTTATAACGAATTCGTAGGGAGAATTTTCACATAAAGTTTTCTAAAACTTCATGAACATCAAAGTCAGTGAATTGTTAGGCTTTAAATCTGTTATTAAGTGTTTAAAATTAGTTTTGTCAGTATATAAATATTGGGTATTAATTATATATGAATTCCAACATGTGGGTATGTTTAATTTGGAGAATTAATGATTTTGTAGTAATTATTTTCGCTGAATTCTGTGTTCTTCGCGAACTGGAAAAAAAAATAAATAAAAAAATAAAAAAATAAAAAAAAAATAAAAAAAATGAGCTTTTAAATTTTCTAAGTCTAACAATGGGTTAGTGTATTAAAATAATGAACATGTAAATATGTTAGAAATATTATATGATGATAAAATATTTGTTTAGCATGTAAATAACATAATTACATGTGAGTTGTATTATTAAATACATAATTAGTTATTCATTCATAACGAACAAATTAGGTGTCAACGTGATGATTTGACTAAGTTAGTCAATTATTAAAGTAGACAACGAGAATAAGTTATGATGATTAGTTAATAATTAACTGGTATTGAATGTGAATGGTATGTAGGATTTATTTCAAAGAACGTGATTAGTTAAAGTGTAATCTACACGCGAGGCAAGTCTCCTAAACTTAAACTCTTAAATTGAGCAAGTTTCTTAACTCTACTTTTACATTGAGCAATTTACTTAAACTTAAATTATTATTCAAGTTCAAGTATTATATTAAAGATTGATTATCTTTCAAAGCATGATTCAATTATACAATAATTGTTCTATTGTATACATTTGAGATTATTATTCAAATCGAATATCATTATTGTTGAACCTTTTTAGACTAGTGAATCTTAATGATTTAACTAGTCCTTAGTTGATGAACGTTCTAAATTTCAGAACCCTTATTGAATTATCCAAACCAAACTTCCTTTGGTGCGGACTCGAATGTCAAACTGAGATGAACAACCCTGAAAAGGGATTCACTTATGCGTTAGCGTTAAGATATTGTGCACAGTATGGTACTAAGGGCTGACCCCCCTAAGTACTAGAAGAAGGTCCATAGTCTTATGACTGTTAAAGGTTTCAAGTATAATCCTTGATAACCTAGGACATAGTTCAAGGTCTTATGACCCTCAGAATTCTTTTGATTCTTGTTATTCATTCTTGATTCAAAAGTTGAGCTCTTATTTAGACGTCTTTGATTTATTCGCATGTTATTATACTGTTATTTCATTGTTATACTTGTGGGCATTTGTGCTCACTCTTGCTTAATAATAACATTGCAGTTAAGAATGAAAGAAGCGATGAACCCTCCACTAGTAAGGGCAAGGGCAAAGTTAGCAAATGATGAAGACCTGTTATTTATTAACTGATGTATTTGTTTAAGACTTGAGTTATGTTGATGTTAAGACTTATTTGTTTAGAATTCCGCACAGATGTTTTAAGGTTAGAGTAACCTGGAATTTATTTATGATTCAGTTGATGTAACCCTTAAGGGAAGAGATTTTATTATGATTTCTATCTATTGTATAGTTTGATATTATTTATGGGTAGATAGATAGATGATGCTTGTACAGTGAACACCAAATCCCGTGGAATCGAAGTACCCGGATTTGGGGGTGTCACAGGTTGGTATCAGAGCTGTAGGTTATGAACCTTAGGTGGGGGAAACAACCTTAGGTAGTAGCCTTATAGAAGAAGATAGTAATTGAAAACTCTTATCGAGTTCTAAGAAATGAATTTTTGTAATTCATTGAAGATAATAAAATACATTATGTATTTATGTGTTAAGTATGCGTTAGATAGTATGACTTAGTAACTAAAACTTAAAATTTTGTTGTCAGGATGACGAATGATGGAGAAGCTAGTCAAACTGAGGAGGGACCCCATTTACCTATAGTACCTACTGAGGAGGGATCTCGTGTACTTGTAGGACCGACTGAGGAGGAGCCCCGAGACATTCATGTCGTTAGGGAGCAGCTGGTGCAGAGGGTTTTATCTCCATTGATCACCGTTGTTGGTCAGGAGCATGAACCTGAGATTGATCCTGAGGAGGGTCCTGAGGAGGAGTTTGATGAGGAGGAAGAAGAAGAGGAGCTACCACGGTACACTATTGATGCTGAGATGTATGACACACTATATGATCGTAACGTGGAGTTACAAGATGAGGTTCAGGAATTGACTGAGCGAGCGACTGTTCAGCAGTCTACTTTAGAGGAGAAGGATAGAGAGATTGTGACCCTTCATACACGTTTAGGAAACGTGGAGTGGGATCTAATTCATGAGAAGGGTCAAACCGAATATAAAACCGAGGAGATAGAGAAGCTGAAGAAGGAACTGAAGGAAACTTCTGGAAGACTGAAAATAGCAGAGGAAGGATGGGTAAGTGAATCACATCGAGCTGATCGTGCATAAAATGATAGTCGTGCAAAGAAGGCAAAGCTTGAAGACACGTACGCCACACTTAATCATGCGATGGATGAGGTTCAAGAGCGAGTGTTAAGGTACCCCATCCAGTTTGAAGGACTTCCATCGTATATGTTGGATCGCAGGACGATGTCTCGTATCATGAATGAGGAACGTGGCAAGGCTATTGAGCACCTTGGAAGACAGGAATAGAATCTGTTTATTTATGTGAAAGACTTATATAGTTTTATGTAAATTCTGATGTGTTTATGAACTAAGGAATATGTTAATATTTGAATGTTTTAAATCCTGTGGATTCTTTATTCCAGGATAGATGATGTAAATAGCAGTATGATATAGTTTAATGTTAAAACTTTTTATTTGAATGGAAAGATATCAAGTTGTTTGAGATGATGTGTTAAGTGATATGTTAAATTGTTGAGTAATGTCTTAACTATGTAGAGAAATAAATAAAGTTCTAATAAACGTTTATTTAACAGAAAAATGCCACCAAGGAGAAGACAACAACGTCAACCGGCTCAGGAAGGGTCAACCAATAATAACAATAATGCCAATGTTAATCCAGTTCAACAGCTAGTTAATTTACTAACTGGAGTCATGAATAACCAACCGCAAGCTCCACCTAGCACAACGTTTAAAGATTTTAAGGCGGTGGGACTGCCAGAGTTCAAAGGTTCCAGAAACCCGATCGAGGCTCAAACGTGGGTGATGGAAATGGAGAAGGTTTTCGACGTTGCTAGGGTTCGAGAAGATCAGAAGACCGTTTTTGCGACATTTATGCTGAAGTCTGAGGCTAGCTACTGGTGGCAAGCAAACAAGATGCGAGGAGGTGAAGGTGTAATTACGTGGGAGGGATTCAAAGAGATGTTTTTCGAAATGTATTTTCCAGCTAGTTCGCAGAATCAGATGGAGGTGCAATTTCTGGAATTGAAACAGGGAAACATGAGCGTGCCTGAATACGCGGCTAAATTCGATGAGTTGGCAAGGTTTGCCCCGTATCAAGTACACACTGACGAGAGGAAAGCCAGACGATTCGAACAAGGACTGAAGCCTTGGGTATACAGCAAGGTATCAATGTTTCAACTTAACACGTTTGCGGGAGTTTTGGAAAAGGTCATTCTCGCGGAAGGAGGAAGTGATGCAGTGACTAAGTACAACCAAGAACAGAAAAAGAAAAAGAGTGAGAATGAAGGTAATAACAAGACTGGTGGAAGTAATACTGGGAATAATAATAATCAGAAGAGGAAGTGGACGGATAACTCGACAGCTGGAAGTCAACACGGAGGGCAAAAAAAGAAGATAGAAGCATGTCTGACTTGCGGCAAGGCACATCTAGGAGTTTGTTTGAAGGGAAAGAGAGTGTGCTACAATTGTGGTCAGGAAGGCCACATAGCACCAAATTGTCCAAACCCAAAGAAGGGTGCTTGTTTCAACTGTGGTTCGAAAGATCATTTAGCAAGAGACTGTCCCAAAAAGGGATTGGGAGGATCAGGACAAGGAGGAAACCGGGGAAATAGCAGTGGAAATACCTTAACCATCACCGGACCACCTGCAACAAACAGACCAACCGCCAGGACTTTCAATATGACGGTGCAGGATGCAATCCAGTCTCGTGATGTGGTGTCAGGTATCATTCCGATCAATGAAATTAATGCTTACGTTTTATTTGATTCGGGTGCTACTTGTTCCTTTATATCCGATGACTTTGCTAATAGTTTAGATTTGCTTAAGGATGAATTGGAATATCCCATGATTATAGAAATTGCGAATAGAGAGATAATTCCTGTTAAGCATGTGTATAAGAATTGTAGAGTGGATATTAAGGGTAATATCATGAACGTAGATCTTATCCCTATTCGATTGGGGGAATTCGACGTTATATTGGGTATGGATTGGTTATCCAATTATGGGGCTGTAATTGACTGCCAAAAGAAGCGTATTAACCTTATGACTCCGTCAAAGGTTGTGTTTTATGGTAGCAAGTCGCCTAGACAAGCGAGTTGTCTGACGATGTTGTAGGCCAGGAAGTTATTAAGACAAGGCTGTGTAGGATATTTAGCTTACATAGTCGACAGTCGAAAAGAGAATCCGAAGGTAGAGGAGATACCGATTGTGAGGGACTTCGTCGATGTATTTCCAGACGATTTGTCAGGACTTCCTCCAGATAGAGAAGTAGACTTTGTGATTGATTTGGCGCCCGGAACTGCTCCAATATTGAAGGCACCATACCGAATGGCGCCAGTAGAGATGAAGGAATTAATGGTACAACTACAAGAATTGTTGAACAAAAAGTACATTTAACCGAGCGTATTGCCGTGGGGAGCGCCGGTGTTGTTCGTGAAAAAGAAGGACGGATCGATGAGGCTCTGCATTGACTACAGAGAATTAAATAAGGTCACGATTAAGAACAAATATCCATTACCGAGGATCGATGATCTGTTTGATCAATTGAAGGGAGCAAAATACTTTTCCAAGATTGACTTGAGGAGTGGTTATCACCAACTGAAGGTGAGGCCAGAGGATGTACCAAAGACAGCGTTCCGAACGCGATATGGTCATTATGAGTTTTTAGTAATGTCGTTTGGTCTTACGAATGCTCCTGCAGCATTTATGGGACTAATGAATGGTGTATTCAAGCCGTTTTTGGACAAATTCGTGGTGGTATTTATAGATGACATTTTGGTATATTCCAAAACCAAAGAGGAACATGAAGAACACTTGAGGTTAACGTTGGAAGTATTGAGAAGGGAGAAGTTGTATGCTAAATTTTCGAAATGCGAATTCTGGATCGAGAGAGTACAATTTCTTGGTCACGTAATCGATAAAGATGGAATTTCGGTAGATCCATCCAAAGTAGAAGCTGTGATTAACTGGGATCAGCCGAGAACGCCGTCAGAAGTAAGAAGTTTTCTTGGATTAGCAGGATATTATAGAAGATTCATACAAGATTTTTCTAAGATCGCAACTCCGTTAACGAATTTAACTCGAAAAGCTGTGAAATTTGTTTGGACGGAGAAGTGTGAGGAGAGTTTTCAAGAATTAAAGAAGAGGTTGAGTACAGCGCCTGTGTTATCTCTTCCGGATGATACAGGAAATTTTGTTATTTTTAGCGATGCGTCACATAAAGGACTTGGCTGTGTGCTGATGCAAAACGGCAAAGTCATTGCGTATGCATCACGGCAGTTGAAGGATTACGAGAAGGGTTACCCAACCCATGATTTGGAGTTAGCTGCAGTTGTTTTTGCTTTGAAAATTTGGAGGCACTATCTATACGGGGAAAAGTGTGAAATATATACGGACCACAAGAGTCTTAAATATATTTTTACACAGAAAGATTTGAATATGCGTCAAAGAAGATGGTTGGAATTAATCAAGGATTATGACTGTGAGATTTTATACCATCCGGGTAAGGCTAATGTGGTTGCCGACGCCTTAAGTAGAAAGGGTCGTGAGAAATTGATGATGTTGACTGCTCAGCAGGAGCTAATTGCAGATATGGAGAAACTAGAGTTAGAAGTGAAGTATCCTACGGAGATTGATGAGAAGCTATTTCAGATGCAATCTGGTACAACTCTACTAGATAGAGTGAAAGAGGCTCAGCTTCAAGATGATGAATGCAAAAAGGTAACAACGAAGATATCTGAAGGAACCGAACCAAGATTTAAGATGGATAAGGAAGGAATATTGAGATTTGAAAGCAGAATTTGGGTTCCGCCAGTATAAGAAATTAAGGAAGAAATTTTGAGTGAGGCTCATAGTTCAAGATATTCGATTCACCCTGGTAGTACAAAAATGTACCAAAATCTTCGACAACATTTCTGGTGGCCGAATTTGAAACGTGATGTTGCAGAATGTGTTGCCAAATGCCTGACATGTCAGAAAGTTAAAGCAGAACATCAGAGACCGAGTGGATTGCTACAACCGTTGGAGATCCCAGAATGGAAATGGGAACATATTACGATGGACTTCGTGGTTGGCCTTCCGACGACTCAGAAAGGCTACGACGCAGTATGGGTTATCGTTGACCGACTGACGAAATCCGCGCACTTCCTTCCTATCAAAATCAGATTTAACTTAGATCAGTTGGCAAGATTATATGTGAAGGAGATTGTTTCGAGGCACGGAGTGCCGGTATCTATTGTTTTCGATAGGGATCCGTGCTTCACATCAAATTTCTGGAAACGTCTTCAGGAATGCATGGGTACACAACTGCGAATGAGTACAGCTTACCACCCTCAAACAGACGGACAGAGCGAACGAACGATTCAAATACTGGAAGATATGTTACGAGCCTGTGTAATGGACTTCAAAGGAAATTGGGATGATCACCTACCATTGGTAGAGTTCGGCTACAACAACAGTTACCACGCTAGTATTGGTATGCCGCCTTACGAAGCGTTATACGGCAGAAAGTGCAGAACTCCGCTTTATTGGGATGAAGTTGGTGAAAGACAATTGCTAGGGCCAGAATTGGTACAGCAGACGGCAGAAATAGTCAAAGTGATCCGAGCACGACTGGTAGCAGCTCAAGATCGACAGAAGAAATACGCTGATCCACATCGTAAAACTATCGAGTTTGAATCCGGTAGTTATGTTTTCTTGAAGGTCTCTCCCTGGAAGGGAAAGATCAGGTTCGGAAAGAAAGAAAAATTGAGCCCAAGATTTATTGGACCCTTTAAGGTACTGCAAAGAATTGGAGAAGTTGCGTACGACGTAGCCTTACCTCCAGCACTCGAGAATATTCACAACGTCTTCCATGTTTCTGTGTTACGACCTTACAAACCTGATTACAAGCATGTAATTGAATACGAACCCCTGCATTTTAAGAAAGACTTATCTTATGAAGAAATTCCTGTCCAAATTGTCGACCGAAAAGAACAAGTTCTGAGAAATAAAGTAATACCTTCTGTTAAGGTAATTTGGAGGAACCACAACGCTGAAGAAGCTACGTGGGAACTTGAAGAGAATATGATGAAGAATTACCCTCATTTATTTACTTAATTATGTGTATGCGATTCTGGGGACAGAATCTTTGTAAGGGGGGAGATTGTAACGAGTCAAAATTACTGAGTCGTGATTCTGGGGACAGAATCCTTTTAAGGGAGGAAAGATGTGACGAACGAAAATTTTGTAATTTATTTTAAATATTTATTGAATTAAATAAACATTTTTTTTATGATTTAATTATTAGATTAAATAATCAATTGATGCAATTGTGATAGATTAATTTAATTATATGTGTTACATTTATTAAATTAATAAAGAGAATAATTTTATCAAGGTATGAAATTATGTGAGCTTATTTAATTAAATAAATTATTTAATTAAGCATGATGTTATTTAATTAATTTAATTATTAATTAGAGAATTAATAAATTGACATTATTTATTAATGAGATAATTGAATATATGATTATGTGAATTTACGAGTAATTATTATATTTTATTTAAAGTAAATTAAATAAAATATGGGATTTATTTTATAAAGAGGGTGACATTTTCAAACTATATGATAAAAAGTTATTAAAATAATGAGTTTTGAACCTAGTTTCCTAGCCAAATGAGGCCTTAGGAGGAGTTGGGGACAGTTAAACCACGAATGGAATAACTGACCTCAACTCTGCGCTTAAAGGCTTAGATGAGTTTAACTTACGTATTCTTAGAACCAGAGAGTTTGCAGAGAGAGTTGGAGAAATCTTTGAGAGAGATTGTGTGTATTGTGATTGAAATAGAGAGAATTGTCATCCTTACTCATCTACGCTTTGGGTAATCTCTTCTTTCTCAAATTCTATTTCTACGTCTTTTCAAAGTTTTCATAATTATGGCTTAAGTCCTCTGTAGAGTTTCTATGGTTGAATAGGGTAACAATTATGAGTATAAATGTAATCATAAGAGTAGCTTAACATGTTTTTTTATATATATATTGCATGATCCCATACCCTAAGTGTAGTAATCTGATGACTTGTTATTTCAAAATAAACAGAGTACGTGATATGGCCATATGGCCATATATGTGATAATTAATGTATTGATTATATTTTATCCCTAAATTTTGGACTTGTATGTTGTTATGCATGTTAATACGAAGAGTTTAAGCCTTAAACGAACGAATTCAGTGTTATAACGAATTCGTAGGGAGAATTTTCACATAAAGTTTTCTAAAACTTCATGAACATCAAAGTCAGTGAATTGTTAGGCTTTAAATCTGTTATTAAGTGTTTAAAATTAGTTTTGTCAGTATATAAATATTGGGTATTAATTATATATGAATTCCAACATGTGGGTATGTTTAATTTGGAGAATTAATGATTTTGTAGTAATTATTTTCGCTGAATTCTGTGTTCTTCGCGAACTGGAAAAAAAAATAAATAAAAAAATAAAAAAATAAAAAAAAAATTAAAAAAAAATGAGCTTTTAAATTTTTTAAGTCTAACAATGGGTTAGTGTATTAAAATAATGAACATGTAAATATGTTAGAAATATTATATGATGATAAAATATTTGTTTAGCATGTAAATAACATAATTACATGTGAGTTGTATTATTAAATACATAATTAGTTATTCATTCATAACGAACAAATTAGGTGTCAACGTGATGATTTGACTAAGTTAGTCAATTATTAAAGTAGACAACGAGAATAAGTTATGATGATTAGTTAATAATTAACTGGTATTGAATGTGAATGGTATGTAGGATTTATTTCAAAGAACATGATTAGTTAAAGTGTAATCTACACACGAGGCAAGTCTCCTAAACTTAAACTCTTAAATTGAGCAAGTTTCTTAACTCTACTTTTACATTGAGCAATTTACTTAAACTTAAATTATTATTCAAGTTCAAGTATTATATTAAAGATTGATTATCTTTCAAAGCATGATTCAATTATACAATAATTGTTCTATTGTATACATTTGAGATTATTATTCAAATCGAATATCATTATTGTTGAACCTTTTTAGACTAGTGAATCTTAATGATTTAGCTAGTCCTTAGTTGATGAACGTTCTAAATTTCAGAACCCTTATTGAATTATCCAAACCAAACTTCCTTTGGTGCGGACTCGAATGTCAAACTGAGATGAACAACCCTGAAAAGGGATTCACTTATGCGTTAGCGTTAAGATATTGTGCACAGTATGGTACTAAGGGCTGATCCCCCTAAGTACGAGAAGAAGGTCCATAGTCTTATGACTGTTAAAGGTTTCAAGTATAATCCTTGATAACCTAGGACATAGTTCAAGGTCTTATGACCCTCAGAATTCTTTTGATTCTTGTTATTCATTCTTGATTCAAAAGTTGAGCTCTTATTCAGACGTCTTTGATTTATTCGCATGTTATTATACTGTTATTTCATTGTTATACTTGTGGGCATTTGTGCTCACTCTTGCTTAATAATAACATTGCAGTTAAGAATGAAAGAAGCGATGAACCCTCCACTAGTAAGGGCAAGGGCAAAGTTAGCAAATGATGAAGACCTGTTATTTATTAACTGATGTATTTGTTTAAGACTTGAGTTATGTTGATGTTAAGACTTATTTGTTTAGAATTCCGCACAGATGTTTTAAGGTTAGAGTAACCTGGGATTTATTTATGATTCAGTTGATGTAACCCTTAAGGGAAGAGATTTTATTATGATTTCTATCTATTGTATAGTTTGATATTATTTATGGGTAGATAGATAGATGATGCTTGTACAGTGAACACCAAATCCCGTGGAATCGAAGTACCCGGATTTGGGGGTGTCACAATCATAATTATCATGAATTACATAACATATTGACTTAACAGATTTTAAAGTCTCACGTGACTTCGAAATTAGTGTTTGTCAGTAAAAATTAGGGTTTTATCATAATACCCCATAATTGACCAACCATTGACAGTTCACAAAAATACGGTAGATAATTACAGTACTGAAAAATCAAAATATAATATTATTATATTATTATTCTTATCCACTGATAAAAATCCAAAATTAGGGTTTGGATTCCATATCTGATTTATTCTTCATATATAACATTATTAATTAAGTTAAAATAATTAACTTAATTAATCTTGCATAAATTCATATAATAAAATAAATAATTATTATAATAATTCTAAAAATCATTTCATATATTATTTAAATAATATATAATTATATTTTCATGGGAAATAATTAATAAAAATATTTTCACTATAAAATTAATTATTAAAAGAATAAACTTTATAATAGTCAATAATTCTAAAATAAAAATTATTTGTAAACATTCATATAATAAATACATTTTTATCTATCACATAAATACATACACACATTATCTTGTACAAATCCTCATCCTTAAATTAAAAAAAAAAATTTACGCAAAATTCCTGATTTATTTATATAGAAAATATCTGGTTGTTACAAAGAAAATTAATTAACGTTTAAATTAAGACCGAATTGATTATAACTAATATGGAATTAATATTAACAAAGGAGTTCCCCGACAATGGCGCCAAAAACTTGTTTGTTGATTTCATAATAAAAGCAAACGTGCAAGTATACACGATCAACAAGTAATATAGTGATAAATTAGAGTGTCGATCCCTCAGAGAATTCTAATTAATAAATTCCAACTACTAGTAATGTATTCAATTTTATTTAAACAACCAAAAATTGTGATTCTTAAAACTAAGAAAACTAATTTTAATAAAGTAAGAAATTATTCTAAAAGAAAACAAAGAACAAATCAAGAATTATTTGAATGCAAATAAATGACAATTAAGACTCCAATTTCCCCAATTATGATTATTAAATCAATTATCCAATTATCCCAATTATTAAATCTACTGAATAGTTAACAGGAATTCTCAAATGGCAAAAGCCCTCTCTCGAGTGATCAATTGCCTTCTATTTAACTCAGATTAATTTTGCTATATCTCTATGCAAAATAATTGAATTAAACTCGTTACAAACCCAATTCCTTTTATGTTACATGCGGCAAATAGATATTCTCATTCTATTCACAAACCTAATTATTCACTGTGCAAATAACTAAGTCACATGTCACCCTACCCAGTTCTAACTCTAGAATTCCTCTCTAGATTTCTTCTAGAGTAACACGGTAATTATTGGCCAGATAATTAATCAATAAATACAAGGCACGATGAACAATTCACTTCAATATAAATAATTGGAATAAATTAGATAATCAATTCATAACCATAAAAGATTCCATTGGAATCTTAATAAAAGGAATTAGTTCATGACGAAAATAAAAACCACAAATAATTGATAAATCATCATTAATGAGTTACACAATTTAAAATAATAAAGAAGAAAAAGAACTCCAAGTTTCAAGCCTTCAGATCTCCTCTTCCTCCTTGATCAATCCCCTATTCTGTCCAAAATCCTTTTTAATTCAGCCACATAAACCTTATATAGCCTCTCCCAATCCTAGTCCAAAACAACTTTCCAAATAAGCTCCCATTGTACAGTCAAACCCTTCGTCAACGCGCAAACTCGGTCAACTGAAATCCTGACCCAGCGCCCCGGCGCTGGGAATAGTACTAGCCAGAGCGCCCCGGCGCTAGGAAGCAGAAAGTGCCAGTCATGCCCTGTTTTAGTCCAAATGCTCCCAAATGTTCTTACAGCTCCCAAACCTGCAATAACACAACTAAACACAGTAAAAACGCTACTAAAGGACTCGAGAATACACAAATCTAAGCCCAAGTATACCCTAGTCATGGGTATATTACCCAATCATCATCAGCTATTCTTCTATCTTCTTCCTTCAAGACTTCTTCATTGATAAGAATGTATTTCTTTACAAGCTTTCTTTTTATCCTTCTGGGCTGAGCCACAACCTCAGCACTCTCTTCAGCTTCAGTTCTGGTAGTTGGTTCAGGTTGAGATACTGTTGCAGCATCCACCTCTTGAGTGATTGTAAGTTTGGACTCCACGATCAGTAATGATTCTACGATCGAGGTGAGTGAAGACTTCTTTATTTTATGGTCACGTTTTCCCTTCTTAAGCAGCTGAGAGATGGTGGCTCTGTCTTCTTCCTCTACAGACTACTGCTTCTTCTTGTTCTTCATTTCCTTCAAAATTTTAGTGCCCAAACTTTCTTAGGGCACATCAGTTGTTGAGCCTTTAGGCTTTTTTGTTGCTTGAACATTCAATTTCCTCTTACCCTTGCTTTTTCTAATCAAAGCAATGGGTTCCTCTTAATTAACTTCTTTTTCTTCGGTTTCCTTCACCACTGACATGTTTCCTGGTTAATAAGTAGGCTTTATACCTACTTATCTGGTATCTATTACTTGAATTAGTTGCTTTAAACCTATGTTTCATAGTTACTTTGCATGCATTGTGTGTTCATTTCATAAATTTTATGTTATTTTGTAGGCTATGACACGACATTGGCATGAAGAAGCAATGAAAAGCAATTTGGACATCTTTTGGACTAAAATATGCAAGCAAGTGCAAGAAGGGAAGATTGCTGGGCTTTTAAAACCAAGTTGGATGCATGTTCTGGGCTTGGGACTTGGATTTTATTGTAGATCTACTTCTTAGCTTTTCGGAACATCTTGAATCATCCCAATCGGAGTTTGGATGCAAGAGTTATGGTCTTTTTATCAACAAAGATCAAAGCTAAGAGTTCTCATGTTTGCAATTTACATAACATCTACTTCACGCCCAATTTCCGCCTTTCTCCAACCCGAATCTGTTAATTGTTAAAGAATTAAAGTTGTAGATCTTGTCGATATCTTCGATTTGATATGTGGCAGGCCCCACTCCAAGCGGATCAAAAGTTATGCCTGTTTTTCCAAAGGACGTCACAGCAGGAAATAGAGTAGCGCGGACCGCGCCAGGGGCGCGCTAGGCCACCAGAAAATCTGCTACTGTAGCGCGGGGCGCACTCTAAATGACCTAGGGACGGTGCGGGGCACGCTGTTCGGCGAGGGGACAGCTGTTTTGGGTTATTTGGTGTCCAATTTGAGCTAGAATTGGATTCTTAGTTGCCTAACTTGTTTGGGTATCCATTAGAATTATAAATACATAATGAGAGGCATAAAAGAGGAGAGATAGGCTAGTTTGGAGGATTCCAAGAGATTAGATTAGAGTAGATTAGGAGTAAAACCCTAGTTCTTATGAGATTGGGAGATTGAAGCAACTTGGAGACCAATGATGTGACGCCCCCAAAATTAGGTATACATCACCCATCTTGGGTCGTCAGATACATAGTATAGAATACAAATACAACTTACTAATACAACTGTCGTGTACAATACGATAAAACATAAACTGTGAGTTTGAATACAAATATTATCTTCTAGAGAGTATTCATACTCAAAAGGAGTCCTCATTACATTTATTAACACACTATTACATAGAATAGTGAGGACTACTAACTAATACTATCATTCGGACCATCACTCCGTTCCCCGACTTGCCCCAGCTACGTTCTCATTTCCTGAAGAGAACAGTGAAAGAAATGGTGAGCTCAACTAGTCCAGTAAGAAATATTATGACTAAGATAATGCAGAATAAATTATCATTAGCCTTCAATAATGTTAAACTGATTAAATATAATAGACATCAAGTTTAACTGCAGCGGAACAAGTAATCCATTAAAAGAGTCAAGTAGAAAATAAACTCTACTATCTTTAATGATTTAAAAGGTTTTTCAACACTGTGATCGCTGGGACTCAGCTTAATAAAATAATCTACATCATCGAATCACCCCTGCACTACAGCCAAGGATATTCGTGTATTCATTAATGGTCATGATCATGCCAAAAACTGTCCATCAACGCACTACGGCCCAATGAGGACTTTTACCACATCATTTGTAACATTACGGTCATGATTATACCGAATAATTCCTGGTCATAATCATACCAAGTCCATCTATGCACTACAGGCCACAGATGACTTTTAACATTTTATAAACATGAGGATGATGACAATGATATAAGAATTCAATAAAACAAGTTCAAGAATTAATTTATCCAAGAATTAACAACGTCTAAATTGTCAACATGATACTGCTTTGTGGAGTAAAATTCAAGAATGCTTAGAAGAATATTTTTATGAAAAGATACTGGAAGAAACGCAATTATCAAGGATATTCCACAAATTCCATGGAGTATAGAAGTCAAAACTTAACCAACTGAGTATAATAAAGAATGGAATAACAAAAGAAATCACCATGCATGCGATAGACCGCACAGACAGGTTATTCCAACAGAATAATAAATAATAGAACCAGGTCCGACGTAAATGCACAGACAGGATATTCCGACAGAATAATAAATAATGGAACCAGGTCCGGTGTAAAATACACAGACAGGATGTTCCAACAGAATAATAACAAGACGGAACCAGGTCCGGTATAAAACACACAAACAGGATATTCCAACAGAATAATAATAAAAACGGAACCAGGTCTGGTGTAAAACACACAGACAAGATGTTCCAACAGAATAATAATAAAAACGGAACCAGGTCCGGTGTAAAACACACAGACAGGATATTCCAACAGAATAATAGAAGAATGTCACCAAGTATAGGGTAGACCGCGTATACAGGTTATTCCAACAGAATAATAAGAAATGGAATAACAACAGTTCTCTTCATGAATAAGAAAGAATAACAATCCTTACCGTTTTAAAGAAGAGCTGAAATAAGGAAGTAGTTAAATAGTAGATTACTCTTCTTCTCTCTCTCTCTATAGTTTCTCTCTATAGTTTCTCTCTCTAGAGTTCAGTGAATTCGTAAGAAATAATGAAGGAATGAGCTGCTATTTATAGAAAAATAGAATGCATAGTAACTAATCCATGAACGGTCCAGATTGATTACTTTAATCTGACGGTCCATATTTAAAGAAAAATCTTTTAAATAAAATATAATATATTCTATTTATAGAATAACTTTAATAAAGTATTTTGTTTTATATAAAAAGATATTTCTGTTTTATTACGTTAATATTACAAATAAAACAAAACGTCATTATCGCTAAATAATTCATATTATTAACTGACAATAATTGAATCAAACTGAGTGACTTCTCACATAAGCATTGATAATCAATACCGTGTGCTACTATGCAACCACACGTATTACTGTACTTTTACTACCGAGTAGTTCAACAGTATCAATGGTAAAACTTCCGCCGTTATTTTTAATAAAATATTTTTATCGTTTTCTCAATTCGACAATAATTCCGTTGTGGGGTCCACCAATGATTGTGTCGTTGTACGAATATTCCCTGTTAAAACGAATATTCCCCGACCAATCGAATATTATATAACAACTTGCGTACTTTACAAAATTTATAAATATTACCCACGACTATAACATTATATCAAATTAACTCCATAATATTCAAAAATGATATTTATAGAAAATTCATCTTTATTTATAAAAGTTGGGATCTTACAATTGAAGATCAAGAGCAGGAGCTTAAGGAAGATGGAGATTTACTGACAACAGATTTATTCTTTACTCTACTCTTATTTTTGTCTTTTAATGTGTATTCAAGTGTGGATTCTTAGTTTTAATTCAATGAACTAATTCTTTGTTTAAGATTACAATGGATCTTATTGTTTAGTTTATTTTAATATGCTTCGCTATCAATTATTATGTTCTATTGTGAGGATTGTCTGTTATGATTTGAACTTAATTGTTTAATTGCCTAGCTATCAATTACCGTGATAATCTATATGAACTCGAGAGATGAAGTATAGATTTAGATCTTATCATGATAGCATGTATTTATGATTTCTGCATAGATGGAATTCATTATTTGTGTTTAGGATAGAGATATGCCTTTACGCCATATGTAATTTTATAGAGAACTTGTGCTTTAAATCCTTTTTAATTGTAATTCATATAGAGATATAGTGGATTAGTTAATTAGGGTGTCTTGCTTAATTCTATCATCTGTGAATTTAAGTGGGTATGGGTATTATGCATCGAGATGTGGTTTTATCTGCTTTAGTGTTCTTGATTAACAATTCATAATAGATAATAATTGATGAGAAGTGTGTTAACTTAAATGAAGCAATAAGTGAAGTTGTGATCTTAAATCTCCATAATCTTAATTTAACTAGTGGTAATTAGAATTAGTTTACTTATAAATTGAAATTCATTCGTTTAAATAAGATTGAGTTGGTTACGGGTTAGTACTTGGTAATTTTTATTAAACAATTCCTCATGAGAACAATACTCTACTTTCACTATATTACTTGTTGAGCACGTATACTTGCGTGTTGTGCGTAACTAGATTTTACCCAACACCGATAGCCCAAATATCTTTGCTTCATCAATCCTTCCATTGGATTCAGACATCATCCTCACATTTTCTGCAAGGTTTCTTTTCCAGTTTTGAAACAACTGCTAGGTCATTATTCTGTTGGGGTTTATGGGTTCTCCTTCCTTGTCCCCAATTTTGTCACCCAAAGCAGATTACAAGATTATGTTTGTGTACCTCCCCTAGAGCATTTTTCTAGAGCTCTTTGTCTTCTTTGAGCTGAGCATCCACTTCCCGATCCAATCTATGAACAAAGCCCCATAGTTGAGTTGAATTCTGAAGCAGATTGCTGTCATGAGCTTTAGTTGGACTTCGTTCACAGAGTCGTGGCCAGAGCTTTTACAGCATATTCATTTTCCAACAATGTCAGCCAAAAATTCATATTTCTGGGGAAACTCTTTCTTCTTGTACCCCTTGACATTCTGAGACTTCGTGTGGTACATCTTTTTCAGACCTTCATGGAAGTCGATGACATTCATAAATGAGAGTCCCTTTTATTTTAAACCTAGGGCTAGGTTTATATCTTCAGCTTTGAGTCTAATCTGCTCCCCCTTGACCCTTGTAGTGATAATATTGTCTTCAAAGACTCCATTATTGTAGAACTCTTTCACCAGCTTTGGGTAGATTCTTGTGCTGGTGCTCAAAGCTTCTTCAAGACCAACTTTCTTCAGAAGAGTCAGAATCTTGTGGAACTGTGGGTCAGCCGTTTTGAATTCATCGAAGTAGAGTTAGTAACCTGATATAACGTTGGAAGCAGCCATTGATTGATATATTTTTCTTGAACAGAGGTTGGTTAATCGTTCTGAAAGCTAGGGTTTCTTTTGAGAGAGAGAGAGGGGAATGAGCTTTTGAAATTCAGAGGTGAATTTTCAAAAAGCATTTTCAAACTGTATTTGTAACTTCCCTTCTCACGATCTGCAGAGTGGGGCACGTGTCGACTTCTGCTGGGCTCCACGATTTTAAATAATGTGGAAAGTACTGATCTACCCTTAGCTCCCCCTGAGCTAGTGTATCCTTTGGGAAGACTACGATCATTGAGGCTGCTCTACGATCATTCTGGATCAGCTGAGTTAACGGAGTAGCGATTCTAGAAAATCCTTCCACGAATCTCCGATAATAACCAGCTAAGCCCAGAAAACTACGTACTTCAGTCACTGACTTCGATTGCTCCCAACTTTGTATGGCTTCAATCTTCGCCGGGTCGACAGATACTCCATGTTTTGACACCACGTGCCCAAGGAATGCTACTTCCTCAAGCCAGAACTCACATTTCTTCAGTTTGGCATATAGCTAGTTTTCACGAAGCCTTTGCAGTACTAGCTTCAAATGATGCTCATGATCTTTACGGCTTTTGGAATAGATGAGGATGTCATCAATAAAGACAACAATGAACTGATCTAAATATTTTTTGAATACACGGTTCATCATATCCATGAAGGTAGCTGGAGCATTAGTCAATTCAAAAGACATGACTAAGAATTCATAATGCCCGTACCGAGTTCTGAAGGCAGTCTTTGGAATATCCTCAATTTTAATCTTCAGCTGATGATATCCAGAACGAAGATCGATCTTTGAAAAGAATTGTGCTCCTTGTAACTAGTCGAACAGGTCATCAATACGAGGTAGCGGATACCTATTCTTGATGGTGACATGGTTCAATTCTCGATAGTCAATACAAAGTCGCATACTCCCGTCTTTCTTCTTTACGAATAAAACAGGAGCACCCCAAGGAGACGTACTAGGACGAATGAAGCCGATGTCTATCAATTCCTGTAATTGGACTTTTAACTCCTGAAGTTCAATAGGAGCCATTCGATATGGGGTTTTAGAAATGGGCTTTGTACCGGGTTCAAGGTCAATAAAGAATTCAACTTCACGTTTTGGGGGTAGACCAGGAAGTTCTTCAGAAAAATACGTCAAGAAATTCACTAACAACAGAAATATTATTTAAATCTGACGTATTTTTGTTCAAGTCCATAACATGGACTAAGAAAGCTTGACATCCGTTTTTCAATAAACGAATGGCTTTATGACTTGATATGACAGTGATTGATTTTAATGGTTTGGTTGCTTGAATTCGCATAACAGGTTGGTTAGGAATATGAAAACTAACAACCTTACGAAAATAATCAATTTTGGCATGATGAGTAGTTAACCAATCAATTCCTAAAATCACATCAAAAGCAAGTATCTTTAAATAGATAAGGTCAACAGGTAATGTGATTGTGCCAACTTGGATTAAGCAAGATTTATAAACTGTAGATGTAATGAAAGTTTCTCCTAACGGAGTCTCCACAAATAAGTTAAAGTCTAATTTCTTCGGAGTTAAGTTTAAACGTTGAGCACAAGCAGGAGAGATAAAAGAATGGATAGAATCGGTATCTAGTAAAGTATAAACTCGCAAGAATTCAAGATTAGCTTACCAGTGATCACCTCGTTTGGGTTTCTCGCGTTTTGGCCAGTCACGATAAACGCTCTTCCAGGAACCGCTAATTTCGACTTATCCGGGACAGCTTTTGGAGTCACCATCCCCGCTGAACTTGGTTTTGCTATAGAACACTCTCGAGCTATATGGCCCTCCTTTCCACAGTTATAACATAACTTGGATTGTTGTGGGCAGTTCAGGCTGATATGTCCCTCTTTCCCGCATTTGTAACAAACGACCGGTGCTCGTTTTCCTCCCCTAGAAACAGTTGATGTTTGTGCTGACGTTTTCACGTTATCATTGTTGTACCTTCTCTTCTTGAAATCTCCTCCCGACTCGCTCCTTCTATTATCACGGCCACGATTTCCACCAGAGTGGTTACCGCTTTTGTTGAAATGTTTTCCACCCTACTGGTTTTCATTGGTCCGATGACCGCTGCCATTGGTATTACCTTGGTTGTGTTCTCTCGGTTGAATATACTCATTATTTTGCTCTAATAATTGAGCCCTATTTACAATATCTGAATATAAAGAAAATTTATGAGAGATAAGATATTACCGAATCTCGGGTTTTAAACCTCTCAGAAACATCCTTGTCATTCGTTCCTCATTCTCGACCAAATGATCTGTAAACCTGGATAACTCTGTAAACTTCGCCTCGTACTGGGACACCGTCATGTTATTTTATTCCAGTCTAATAAACTCTACCTCCTTCATATGGCGAATACTTTCAGGAAAGTACTTGTCTTTAAACAGTTTCTGAAATATTTCCCAGGATATGTTGAGTGCGTCAGGCTGGGTATGCTTCACAGACTCCCACCAGTAGTCTGCCTCACTGCGGAACATAAAGGTGGCGAATGGAACATTCTGTTCCTCCGTGCATCTCAAGACATCGAATATTTTGGTAATTTGCTTGACCCACATTTCCGCCTTGATCGGATCTGGCTTTACGTGAAAGTCTGGTGGTCCCAACTCTTTGAACTGCTTGGCCGTGACAAACTGCGTGTTGTTATCATTTCCACCCGTATTATGCACACGAGTCTCCCTCATTTGATTTTGCATGAACTGCAAAAAGTTTCTAAACATTCCATCATTCATCGTTTGCTCGGTAACGTTGTTTATAGGAGGAATATTGCCTTCATGTTGCACGTTCTCCTGGTTTGTGACTAAAGGTTGTTCCACAGTCTCATATACTCCATTGTTAACGTTCTCGGTTGCCATTCTCAAATACTGCCATAAAACAAGGGTTAATTAAACAAATTAACATATCACATAATATCCCTATATTATGACCGATCAACAAATAAGCTTAGGTAGGACACACTAGTGAAGGATTTACTCGTCTCTCCCCTCCTAGTTCTATTCCCTGATCTCCGCCAGAGACCATATCCCTAAGCTCTGATACCAACTGTGACGCCCCTAAAATAGGTATACAACACCCATTCTGAGTCGTCAAATACATGGTACAGAAATAAATACAACTTCATTACTACAATTGTTGTGCAAAATACGACAACACATAAACTGTGAGTTTAAATACAAATATTGTCTAATAGACAATATTAAAACTCAAAAAGAGTCCTCATTACAATTATTGATACACTATTTTATAAAAATAATGAGGATTGCTAAAACAACTTTCTAGAACCATTACTCCATACCCCGGCTAGTTCCTGCTATATTCTCACCTCCTAAGAAGAAAAATGGAACAAAAAGTAAAAGGGTGAGCTTAACTAGCCCAGTAAAGAATATTATGACTAAGATAATATACAACAAATTATCAATAGTCTTCAACAGGGAAAAATTTGATAGAATATAATAGACAACAAGTTTTAGATCAACAACTGCAGTGGAAACAATAATTCATTAGAAGAGTTAAGTAGAGAATGAAATCTACTATCATATATAAATTTAAAAGTCCATCATCAATATTTTATCCCTGTAACATCAATCAATATACATCTTGAATCAAATATTCATCTTTGCACTACGGGCCAAAGATATTCATTTGTATCACCAGTTAGTCATATTCATCTCAACACCTGTTCATCTTTACACTACGGGCCAAAAATATTCATCAGGTAATCATTCATCTTTGCACTACAGGCCAAAGATATTCATCAAGTATCACCATTAATGACTAAGGATGATGAAAAATATTTTAGAGAACGAATCTCGTACGATAAAAGGACAAATTTTAGAGATTCGTACTTTAGATATTTCAAGTTTAAAAATACTCCATAATAAAACATAATGGAGAAAAATTCAAGAATGACGATCAAAACATGGATATAATCAAAGATAGTAACCATAATAGACATCTGGGACAAAGAAGTGAAAATTTCATTTTTTGGTAAATAGTGTCGTATTCGTAAATAGTATCGTATACGTGAATAGTGTCGTATACGTAAATAGTAACTCCGACACAAAAAGTTTCAAATTTGATAAAAAGTTTAGACCAATATTTCGGCATAATGATGTTGAAAGAAATAATATCATTTACGAAAAAATAACATCCCTTACCTCAAAATACAGTATTTCTGACCGAAATATTAGATATGACGCTGAAGAAAACTTGTACTAATAAATAAAAACTCACAAAGTATCTAAATACTCACAAAATACGCTCGATAATATAGAGAGAGAAAGAGAGAAAACTTATGAATTCTGATGTGATTTTCAATTCTAACTTAACCCTCTATTTATAGGAAAATGTTAGCACGCCGAAGCAGACCTGACCTGCAACCTGATGGCTTTACCTGCTACTATTCCCACCCACCATATTTGAATAAAAATTCTAGCACATTTCTCACCAACCAAAAGTGGGGCCCACTCAATTCTAGAATTTTCTACCAAAATTATTTATAAACCTAATTTTCGAATCATTCACCTCTTAAAATTCAAAACAAATTTTACGTTCATTTTTAACGGTTCAAAATTTGTGGGCATATACTCAACTTATATATGTATAACATATCCAAAAATCACAATAATTCAGCGGTCAGATTAAAAATTATAACTCACGCAATATATCTCAAGAACAGCGATTTAATTTTTAATACATCCATTCCGACAAAAACACCTCAACATTAATTTCTTCACATAAAATAAATATATCCATCAATTATATCCACATAAAAATAAATATTTTCTTATCATATAAATCAATAATTAATTATTCACAAATAATATTACAGAATCACAATTATGACAACCAGGCCGTTCCCAGGAAAAAGGGGGCTTTCCAATAAGGATTTCTCCTTACTGGCGCGCAATTAGATGACTAAACCTCTCCTCAGACAGAACTTTCTAGATATTGCCAATAATACTATCTAATAATATTATTCAAATAATATAAATTATTGATCTGATAATAAAAAATATTGTGCAGCAATAATTATTGAAACAACAATAATATAAAATATCAACGCAGCAATTATTGAATCAATAAAATAAAATATTGAACAGTAACTACTGTAACAATTATTGTGTAGTGCCTTCTTACGTAAGAATCAATAATTGGTGCAATACAGTGTGCTACTGTATTTTAACCACCGGGTATTCCAATAGTATTAACGGTAACAACTACGTCGTTATTTATAAACAACTTATACTTGTCGTTTTTTTCATCCAATCGCTTTTCGTTATGGGGCCCACACAAGGTTGCGCCGTAGTACGAATATTCCCTGACAGAAAGAATATTCCACGACCAAACGAATATTACCCGACAAAATGAATATTTTATAACCACTTGCTTATTTTACAAAATTTACACATTTCACCCATAACCAAAGCATTATATCAAATTAACACCTTATTATTCACAATAATATTTAGAGAAAATTTGGTTTTATTCATTAATAAGTTGGGGTCTTACAACCTGGTTCCATTTGTTTATTATTCTGTTGAAATATCCTGTTTGTGCGGATTACGCATGACCTGGTTCCATTCTTTATTATTCTGTTGGAATATCCTGTCTGTGCGGATTACGCATGGCCTGGTTCCATTCTTTATTATTCTTTTAGAATAACATGTCTATGTGGATTACCACATGTATGGTGAATGATCCTTCGTATTCATTATTTATTAAATTGTGGAAATAATCTGTCTACGTGGATTACCGCATGGCGGGCGAAAATTCATTTGCAGTTTCATATATTCTATTATACTCAGTTGGTTAAAGCTTTGGCTTCTATACTCCATAAAATTAGTGAAATATCCTTGATATTTATGCTTCATCCAGTATCTTTTCATGGAAATATTCTTCTGAGCATTCTTGAATTTTACTCTACAGAGCAGTATCATGTTGACAATTTGGACGTTATTGGTTCCTGGATAAATTAATTTATAAATCTTTAAAATTTATTCTTGAACTTATTTTATTGAATTATAATGTCATTGTCATCATCCTCATGCTTATATTGTGATGAAAGTCATCTTTGGCTTACGTGCATAGATGGACTTGGTATTATTATAACCAGGGATTATTCGGTATAATCATGACCGTAATGTGACGAATGATGTGGTAAAAGTCCTCATTGGCCTGTAGTTCATTGGTGGACAGTTGTTGGTATGATTATAACCAGAGATTATTCGGTATAGTCATGACCATTGATGATTACATGAATATCCTTGGCCGTGGAGCAGGGATGATTCAATTTTATTTATTAAGCTGAGTCTCAGCGATAAAGTTGATGAAAAACTTTTTAAATCATAGAAGATAGTAGATTTTATACTTTACTTGACTCTTCTAATGGATTGTTTATTCCGCTGTAGTTTTTGATCTAAAACCTGTTGTCTATTATATTCTATCAATTGTTATACTGTTGAAGGCTATTGATAACTTATGATGCATTATCTTAGTCATAATATTTCTTACTGAGCTAGTTGAGCTCACCCTTTTGCTTTCATTGTTCTCTTCAGGAAATGAGAACGTAGCTGGGACTAGTCGGGAAACAGAGTTATGGTCCTAGATGGTGCATTAGTAGTCCTCACTATTCTGTAAAATAGTGTGATAATAAATGTAATAAAGACTCCATTGAGTGTGGATATTGTCCAGATGACAATATTTGTATTAAAACTCAGCCTATATTTTGTCGTATTTTACACGACTGTTGTATAATTAGTTTGTATTTGTATTCAGTATCTTATATCTGGCGACCCAAGATGGGTGATGTATACCTATTTTGGGGGCGTCATAATTCTGGCTTAAAGTATAAAATCATGAGGGAGGCACACAACACACCGTTTGCAATCCATCCCAAAATTGCCAAGATGTATCATGATCTTCGACATACATTTTGGTGGAGAAATATAAAAAGAGAGATTGCGAAGTTTATCTCAAGGTGTCTAACGTGTCAACGAGTCAAGGCGAAGCATCAAGTGCTAAAAGGTCCATTGCAACCACTTAAAATTCCAGAATGGAAGTGGGAGCACATTACCATGGATTTTGTTACTGGTTTTCATAAGATTTCTCAAGGCATAGATGTAATTTGGGTTATTGTTGATAGATTGACCAAGTCTGCTCATTTCTTACCTATATGAGAAACTTATACACTTTAACATCTTGCTCGTATTTACATAAATAAGATTGTAAGACTGCATGGTATGCCAGTATACATAGTTTCTGATTGAGACCCAAGATTCACTTCACAATTTTGGGTTAGTTTACAAAAAGCTATGGGCACGGATTTACGATTCAGTTTGGCATACCATCCTCAAACGAATGGACAATCAGAAAGGACTATTCAAACTCTTGAAGATATATTAACACTCTTTGTCCTTGACTTCAAAGGAAGTTGGGACAAGTTCTTGCCGTTGGTGAAATTCTCCTACAATAACAGTTATCAAGCAAGTATTGGCATGGCTCCATTCGAGGCGTTGTATGGACGCAAGTGTCGTTCTCCAGTATAATGGGATGAGGTGGGTGAAGCAATGTTGTTGAGACCGAAATTGGTACATATGACCTCGGAGAAGATTCAAATGATCCGATAATGTATAAATACCTCATAAGATTGACTAAAGAGTTATGTTAATCTTCATCGAAAAGATGTGAAATTCAATGTTGGAGAGCATGTGTTGTTACATGTGGCACCATGGAAAGGAGTTATGAGATTTGGAAAGAGATGAAAGCTCAATCCTCGATTCATTGGCCCATTTGAAATCCTCAATCGAGTAGCAACTGTGAACTATAGACTCGCTTTACTGCCAAGTATGTCTCGTGTTCATAACGTTTTTCACATATCTATGTTACGTAAATATGTGGAAGACCCGAACCACATTATTGAGTTAGAACCAGACGAGATAGCAGAAGATTTAACGTATGAAGAGGTACCTGTTAAAATCTTGGATAAGAAGGAACATATTCTATGCTCCAAGATTATAACTCAAGTCAAAGTTTTGTGGAGAAACCACGATGTTGAGGAAATGACCTGGGAGTTAGAATCTGAAATGAAATCAAGGTATCCTCACCTCTTCGATAGACCAGGTATGTACCCTAATTTCGAGGGCAAAATTTCATAAGAATGGGAGGTTGTAAGACCCCAACTTTTATGAATAAAGATGAATTTTCTATAAATATCATTTTTAAATATTAATGAGTGAATTTGATATAATGTTATAGTTGTGGGTAATATTTATAAATTTTATAAAGTATGCAAGTTGTTATAAAATATTCGATTGGTCGGGGAATATTCGTTTTAATAGAAAATATTCGTACGACGGCACAATCATTGATGGACCCCTACAACAGAATTATTGTCGGAATGAGAAAACGATAGAAATATCTTTTTATAAAAATAACGACGGAAGTTTTACCATTAACTGTTAAAATATCCGGTGGTAAAAATACAGTAATTCGCGTGGTTGTATAGTAGCACACGGTATTGATTATTGATACTTACGTGAGAAGTCACTCAGTTATACTCAATTATTGCTACAGTAATTGCTTCATAGTATCTCACGTTATTTGATTCAATTATTGTCAATATTTTATATATTATTAAATCAATAATTGAGATGATAAAGTTATTCATAGTATTATTTGTAATATTGACGATGTCTAGAAAGTTCTGTCGAGGAGAGGTTTGGTCTCCTAAGTGCGCGTCAATAGGGAGAAATTCTTATCGGAAAGCCCCCACTTTCCTGGGAATGATCTGGTTGTTAAATATTGTGAATTATAATAATGATGATAAATGTTGTTAAAAATATTGAGGGAATTTTTTTATGAAGTATTTGTGGTAATTTGGCTTATTTTATAGACCCCCATTTATCCATGTTTCAAAATAATCAGTAGAAAGTTATTCAATATATATATATATATATATATATATATATATATATATATATATATATATATAAGTGGTGGGGCCCATGTTTTGAAAATGACATTTGGGTGGGGGGAACTTATGTTTGTCACGGGTGATGAAGAAAAAAGGATTTGCAGGAATGGTGGGAGTATATTTATATATATAATATATTATATGAAGTTTTGTTTTATATGAAAAATAGAATATATTATATTTTATGGAATATTATATTATTAATTTAAAAAGGAGCGTCAGAAGTTTTTTTTCCTCGCCCGTGATCTTACAAATGATTTCGTCCGATTTCCTACTGTGCAGTCCGTGAAAAATCTAAATAGTATTCTTTTCATTCTCCTATAAATAGAATACTTAGTTAGAATTAAAAATCCCACCAGAATTAGAGAATTCTTCTTCTATAATATTGAGCGTATTTCTTTAGAGTTTTAAGAAGCTTTGAGCGTAAAAAATAGTGAAAATTTTCTTCAAGAATATCACCGCTATACCAGTTGGAATTCTCTTCTTTTTAAGGTAAGGAATATTATTTTTGTTTAGTATTCGTATAAAATAATATTTTTGTAATACCCGAGAATTTCCGCGTATTATTTAAGTAAATTTATTAATGAAAATGAATATTTATTTGAATATGAACAATTTCGTGTTATGAAATGAGACAACTCAATTATATTGAGTAATTGAATAATTGAGAATATGTAGAGGTTGTGGTAAACTCGTTGAATGCCTTGTGTGGCATAATGCGAAACGAGAAAATTCATTAAGTGAATTAAAACAGGAATTAGGAAGATTAATCGTGTCGATCATATGATTTCGTATAAGTAATCAATACACTCGTAGACTCGTAATAACACTCATGTGGAGATCAATTCATGTCTTGTAAAACAAGTTAACATTAAAAACTGGCACGGGCAGTAACTGCACCAGTCTTGGCACTGTCAGGGCACGGCGCAGCTGCGCCGTCCCAGCAGTACAAACTGGCGCAGCTGCGCCATCAGTTAGTTTGAGTTAGTTACTTTCTACTGTAGCACTGAATTGGGGGACATTAATGTTATGTGTAACATAGGTGAAACCATATGATAGGAGTATATTGCAATAAGGTATGGTATGTCCAACAAAGGAATTATTAAATCATTAATTAGTATTAATTAATCGTGGGAAATGGATTTCCTTGTAATCAATTAATAATATGTGATTATTATTATTTGCAATATACCTATAAATGTAATGAGAATATTATCAATGAATAATGATTATGGAAGTTCATAATTACATTAATCAATTGTTGGATTAATTAATATCGGTATTAATTAATTAAGGAAGTGCATGATTTATTTATTTAACATGAGGAGGTAAGTTATTAATATAATAATAATGTTATATTCACCGTTATGTGCATATGAGTGCTAATACAACTATACTATATAGTGTAGTGTGACTGTAATGTCCCGAGAGTTTGATCATATAGTATATGATAATGATCCTTAGAGAAAGATAATGAACGGGTCAAAGAATATGTAATACTCAAATATAATTGAGTCTAACTAAATGTTATGAAATAAAACTTATAAGAATTTATTATCAAGAATGGTGAGAGTAGAAAATATAAAATATATATTAAGGTAATGTGTTAAAGTTATTCAATGAATAGATTTGAGAAAAACCTGAGTAAGGTAGGGTTTCGGTGATTCCGAAGACGGAATCCTTATAAGGAGGGAAGGATGTGACATCCCAGATTTTTATAATTTATAAATGAGAATTTTATAAATAAAAGTATTATTTATGAGATATGTTGGGTGTGAGTATGTGTATGTCATATATTGTAGAATATATGAATTAATGTAAAGAGAATGTTATATATTAATTTTAATATATATAAATATTTAATTGAATTATTTATTGAGTAAATAAATAAATTTTGTTTTGATTATAGAGTAATGTAATTAAGTATAGTAGATTAATGAAATGAATATTTAGTATTTAATTTAATTAATATAATAATTTTTTGTTATTGTTCTAATTTAATTGAGATAATTAAATTTGATGAGTTATGTGATGATTGTTACACGAAATTATAATTAACAAGTAAATATAAATATATGACAATTTGATGAGATTGATTGATGTTAAGCTATTGATTAATTAAAATAATGAGTATTTGCCAAACATGGTCTTAGGCTTTTTAAGTTCAAGTTGGTGTAACTTATGTATTAAATAGTAATTAGTATATCTAATAATTACTAAGAGTTACATATATTATATATTACTAGTATTGTATATTATATGTATATACTACAAGTTAGTATGTTAGTTTTAGAAAACAAACAAAAGAAAGAAGAAGAGAGTTAGAGAGAGTTGTAGGAGAAGAAGAAGAGGAATAAAAAGAAGAAGGGAAAGCTTTGAGAAGACAAAACAAGCCCCATCATCATCATCTTCATCTCTCTATTAAATTCATACCAATACGGCTATAATCTAAATTCCTTGTTTTAATTATATTTTTATGTTCTTCATAATGTAGGATAATGGTTATATAGAAGTTGTATTGAGAAATTGAGAGAGATAGAGAGAAATAAAGGAATTGAGATGAGCTAGAAGAAGAAGAAAAAAAAAGCTTGAAGAAGGTAACTTCTAAACTCTTATTTAATCTTTGATTTTTGGGTAGATTTATGTTCTAGGGTAATAGATCATGCTTAATCTTGTTTGTATTGATTTAATCTTGGATTATCAAGAATCAAACAAGAGGATTCAAGAAAGAAAATGAAATGGAAAGAAAATTTGAAGAACAAAATTCGTAGGTTTTGAGTAATTGTGGACATATCTTGTGAAATTCATATCTCTTTGAGTATAATGAGTTATAAAGTGAGCATTATATCAAATCGAAGATATGGAAGTAAGCTATATTCTGAAAGTAGAATCACATGAAAACTCTTTGTAGATTTCTTGCAATGTCTATTTTAGTAAGGCTGGTCCGATGGGAAAATAATCTGTCCAGAAAATCAAAACTGTTACGGTTTCTGACTTTGAAAATTTCATATAAATTCGTGTGTTTTGAATCTGAAGAAACTTAAAACTGTAAAGTTGTAGATATGGAAGTTTACTAGCTAGACATGCACGATTGAGCCATTTTATGGACCGAATCATGTCCGAAATAAATTGTTTAGTAAGGATGTCCAGAAAATGAAATTTTCTACACTAGTTGATGAATTGCAGAATCTGGTTTAGATGGATAAGGGTCTAACTTTAAGTCCTAGATGAGGTTGTAGTACACTGAGTAAGGGTTAATTCTATATAAGAAGGAACAAAGACGGACATGTAGCGAAGGAGATACGTTAAAAACGAAAGCAACGTTTTGTTAAAGAAATTGTGAAGATGAGTTTTATAATTATGTTTGAATTAAGATTTTGGGTGATAGTATATTTTGATGATTAAAAATATTTTTTGACATATGTAGTGAATATAGATATGTGTTATCATATTCTATGCATAATTAATCATTTAAGATCAAGAGTTGAGATAAGTTAATGTGTGCACATAACGTGCTCGATAAAATGCCTAAAAGTAATAGTGTTTCTAAACTTTGGTATACAAAATGTCTAACTAATGGCTAATATTGGATATCTAAGTATGAAAAGATGATAATACAAGAATAATAATGGAAAGAAATCGAAAAGGGTAATTTTTGATTTATGAAGGAAAATTAAACATGTAAACAATGTGTTGAATATGCATTTTTGAAACCAAAGTGGTATAATAACATGGTGTGATATACGCACATTAAACTACAAGTGTGATAGTCTAGCATGTGTGGTGATGAAAATGAAAATAAAATCGAGTTGCATATAAAATAGTTAGATGTATATAAAGACATTATAAAGGATAATAAGATAAAGTAAGGTCTTAGAATAAATTTGACCATGAGATTGATTATTGATTTTATTTATTATCAATCTCACATACAGTGTAGGTTATGCAAGGACGCGAAGTATTAGCGTGTTGGTAAAACGCCGGTAAAGGCAAGTCTTTCAGTTCCTTTTTGCTATGTGAACTTGATGATGATCTGCTTTAAAATTTTAGTGTGTGATGTATTATATATGTCAAAAGTATGAAATGTGAAAGTCAATCTATGACTATGATGATTGAACTATGAATGTTGATTGAGTAAGGAACTCAATCTTTATAGTTGTTATGTGAACTATAACATGTATGCTATATTTGTTTATGATTATTCTTGTATGTTGAGCATGTTATTATGTGTTACGTGATGCATGAAAACTGTTAGATTTTGCTGAGCTGTCGAGCTCATTCTTACAAATAACCATTTTTGCAGATTCAAGAATTGAAGGTAACGCTATGTGCTACTTGATTGTTATGGATCAAAAGTGATACATGAAGATTTAATATCCTAGCTAAGTTGTTATTCTTGTAAACCATGTCTATTGTTTCGGTAAATGTATTAATGTTGTAATTATAATATTGTTTTGCGAATGTAAACTATTGTAGTATTAAAATGATTCTGAGATATTTAGATGTAAAGGTTGAAGGTTTTGGGAACGAGGATAGTTTGTAATAGAAAATTTTAATTATTCCGCAAATTTCAATAGTTGTATTATCGTTTAATGATGTAAAATTAAAGGTTGAATGTATTATTAACGACTGAAGTCAAGAATTAAATTGTATGAATTTTGGGGTCGTTACAGTTGGTATCAAAGCTGATAGGTTAGAAACCTTAGGTAAGAGTACCTTAGGCTATAACCTTAGAGAAGAGAGGTGAAGATAAGGAACGAATAAGCTCAACTAGGGTCTGAACAATAAGAAGTAATGTAAGAAATGTATAAAGAAGGGATAAAACTTGCGTGAAATGATTCAAAGAAGAATCTCGTAGAGTTATAAGGAATATGAATGTGGGGTAACCCAACTCCAATAATAAGGATGTAAGGTGATAATATATAGACAATGTCTATAAAAAAGAGAATGATAAAGAAGTTAAGAATAGAGAGTTATATCTAAGTGGTGCAATTGTACTCTTTCGTAGTTGATGTATGGTATCTGGACTAAACGATTCCTTCATAGAGCGGAGGTATATACGAACTAGCAACTCGGAACATAGTTTGTTGGTTGTTTATGGGAAACCACTTAGCCTACCATATTGTAACCGATAGAGACTCGATGTGTACCAAGTATAGAAAGTGGATACGTATGATGAAAGTGTAGAACTTGAATGAAATGTTGAGCAATGTAATTGAAATTAGAAATTCTTAAAGGAAGAATTGTTATATAAATAAGAAGATTCAAGGAAGAATCTTGAAGAGATATAAAGATAAGAAATGGGAGTTTCCTAACTCCAAAAGCCAACATAACGAATAATGTCGTAAATGATGAAAAAGAGAAAGAAAGAGGATCGTAAAACAAAACGATCACGAGTTAAGAAAAGAATTTTAAGGGAGATGATAATTGAATAAGATCACGACGTGGTCTGTTTAAGTTATAAAAGAAAGATGGTCTATAATGTTTGAATAATTATAGCTTAACGCTATGAAGATGGTGTACTATGAAAAAGTACGAGATAACTCATAAGGAGTTATAGATAATGTGATACGAGGAATTCGTATCGAGCAAAGAGCAAGTTAAGAGTAAGATAGAGTTAGGTGGGATTTCAATTGAGGACTCATGTGATGGCTGAGTTGTACAAATCTTTGTATGGGCGAGGGTTTTGTGCTTACACTCAGTTTATCATATTGATAATCATTGGAATGTTTGTGTCGCGCTATTTGTTATATGCCTATTGAGAAGGTGATTCTTTCCTCATGTGTATAACAGATAGGTAGAGTATAGTTAGAGAATATTATAAGGTTAGGTGCGAGTTCTTAAAACTCATACTTATGGTAGGTTCGTGACTCATAATTATATGGTATGTTTTTGAACCCCTCAGCGAATGGACGCCTATGGTCTGACTAGGTTAAGTTCTTAAACTCATATGATTGTGGCAAGTTCATGAACTTCCAATGTGCGGTAAGTTTGATGAACTGGGGTATAATTAATTAATGAATGGAGTATTGAGGATGATAGGAATAGATAGATCTTTTAAGCAATGGATCATTACAGAAAATGGAGATGATGGTGGAAGCATAGGTACTCTAAATCTACTAGCTATGCTAGACTTTCAAAATTTATTGACTTCGTGCTGATGTTTACACTTCTATTTTCTTGAAAAATATTGGATCAAATGATGGAACCAATGAGTTTTAACAACAATACTGTTATTCGTATGTCTATGCTAATTGATTCGGCTAGACAAAAATGATTTGTAATATATCAAAATATATTTTATATCATTAATGCATCATGTAACCTGGTGCAAAGATGATAAAAAATGATGGAGTCATCAATGCAGTATTACCTAGTGTTGGATGTGATCTAAGGATCGTCAGCCCACTATGGTATGATGTAGTATGATAAAATCACCAAATGACAGAATCCTCAACGGACTGTAAATACAGTGCGGTATCATGACGTCATAAAAAGATTTTTGAGATTTCTTTAAGATATGAGAATTCATATCTATGTATGTATATGTATATTTCGGTTGATATTCGAATTGTTGTAGAGGTCTATGCTATTTGATTCAGCTAGACGAATATTAAAAGATGTTCATGAAATTTAAGTGTTTATTGAAAAGTTATGCCAAACAAAATTATTTTGATGCGGATTCAGATGTTGAAAAGCTGAGGTGAATAACCCTATAAGGGGACATGTTTTCGGGGACAATGGTTCAGAGCGTAACGCATATAGTCGTTACAAAACACTACGCTGCAGCCCAACGTAGTGGTACAATAGGCTGGCCACCTAGTGTACGTAAGGAGGGTGTTTTCAGTCTTTATGATTGATAAACACTCTGGTTTGCAGTGTGAAGGATTGAGTTGAAGCACTAGTAAACTGAGAATAGAGTTCACGGTCTTGTGACCCCTCAGCATGATTTGGAATCTTTTAAATTCCTGAGTTATTCATACTACTTCCTAATTATT
This sequence comes from Panax notoginseng, assembly GCA_016801055.1. Taxonomy (NCBI): domain Eukaryota; kingdom Viridiplantae; phylum Streptophyta; class Magnoliopsida; order Apiales; family Araliaceae; genus Panax; species Panax notoginseng. Next base: position 60,073,236 of record CM029021.1, on the reverse strand, counting down.
GAGCAATTATGGAAGATTCTTGCTATTCTAAAAGGCGAATATGGTAAGGATGATATTCCTTAGAAAGAAGTAAGTCGTAAGATGCGACACTGAATGATGAATATATTGAATAAGTGAGAAAAGAAGTGTTGATATGAGAAGGAGATGAGTTATCAAAGAATAATATAAAACTTTTAATAGAAAAGTTAATAATTGAAGAAAGATCTTTATGGAAAGAAAGTGGTTATAGAACCCAATGACTGAATAAAGTATTAACGTAAAATCTATTTTAATAGATTGAATGAATAAAGATTAATAAATAAAAATTTTGAGGACGAAATTCTTAGAAGAATGGGTGAATGTAATGTCCCGAGAGTTTGATCATATAGTATATGATAATGATCCTTAGAGAAAGATAATGAACGGGTCAAAGAATATGTAATACTCAAATATAATTGAGTCTAACTAAATGTTATGAAATAAAACTTATAAGAATTTATTATCAAGAATGGTGAGAGTAGAAAATATAAAACATATATTAAGGTAATGTGTTGAAGTTATTCAATGAATAGATTTGAGAAAAACCTGAGTAAGGTAGGGTTTCGGTGATTCCGAGGACGGAATCCTTATAAGGAGGGAAGGATGTGACATCCCAGATTTTTAAAATTTATAAATGAGAATTTTATAAATAAAAGTATTATTTATGAGATATGTTGGGTGTGAGTATGTGTATGTCATATATTGTAGAATATATGAATTGATATGAAGAGAATGTTATATATTAATTTTAATATATATAAATATTTAATTGAATTATTTATTGAGTAAATAAATAAATTTTGTTTTGATTATAGAGTAATGTAATTAAGTATAGTAGATTAATGAAATGAATATTTAGTATTTAATTTAATTAATATAATAATTTTTTGTTATAGTTCTAATTTAATTGAGATAATTAAATTTGATGAGTTATGTGATGATTGTTACACGAAATTATAATTAACAAGTAAATATAATTATGTGACAATTTGATGAGATTGATTGATGTTAAGCTATTGATTAATTAAAATAATGAGTATTTGCCAAACATGGTCTTAGGCTTTTCAAGTTCAAGTTGGTGTAACCTATGTATTAACTAGTAATTAGTATATCTAATAATTACTAGGAGTTACATATATTATATATTACTAGTATTGTATATTATATTGATGAGTGAGTTTTATACACATGAATTGGATACATTCGGGCTTAATTTATTGTTGTTCTCAAGTCTTTTAGGATGTTTTTATGTGTTTGTGTCTATTCATGCATGTTTTATATTGTTTTGTAGGAATTAGGACAAAAGTTACATGGATCGACGTTCGGGGTGGCTAGATGCGCGTTTTCGGCTTACCATTTACACAGCAGTCACTTCAGAGTCAATTTGAGTATTTCTACGGACCTTATTTCGAAAAACTTAAAGAATAAAAGTTGTAGATCTACTTCTCCTCTTTCCAGAACATCTTGAATCATCGAAATCGGAGTTCGGACGAAGAAGTTATGGCCATTTTCTAAAAGGACGTCGGAGCAGAAAATTCCAAAAAAACTTCCAGCGCCGGGGCGCTATTTCTCTATGTAATTCTAGCGCCGGGGCGCTGGGGGGCAGAATCCCAGCGCCGTGCCCAGCGCCGGGGCGCTGGGGAAGTCAGTGGAAAGGCTTGGACGCGTTTTGGGGCTAATTTTGACATCTTTTTGACTCCAAATTGGATTGGGTTTGTTCCTAACCTAAAAATTAGACTTGTAACCTATAAATACATGATGTAAGACATAAAATAGAGAGAGATTACATAGATTAGACTAGATAAAACACTCCATTAGATTAGAATCTAAACCCTAGTTCTTAATTAGCCATTAGAGATTGAAGCAACTTGGAGATCATTGAAGATCAAATGCAGGAGCAAGAGGGGAGCATCAGATTTGCTAACAACAGATTCTATTCTCTTCTCTTATCATACTTTTATCTTTTAATGTCTATTCAATTGTGGATTCTTGGTTTTAATTCATTAATTATGAACTAACTCTTTTATTAAGATTTCAATTGAACTTTTTATGGCTATAAATTAGTTATTTGATTTATTCCAATTATTTGTGTTGAAGTGAATTGTTTATCTTGTCTTGAGCTTATTGATTAATTATCTGATCAGTAATTACCTTGTTACTCTATAAGGAATCGGAAGAGGAATTCTAGGGTTAGAACTGGGCATGATAACATGTGACTTAGTTATTTGCATGGTGAATAATTAGGTTTGTGAATAGAATGGAAATATCTGTTTACCACATGTAACACATAAGGAATTGGGATTGAAAAGAGTTTAATTCAATTGTTTTGCATAGGAATATAGCAAGATTAATCTGGATTAAATAGAAGTCAATTGATCACTTGGAAAATGACTTTTGGTATTTGAGAATTTCTATTAACAATTCAGTAGACATAATAATTGGGATAGTTGGATAATTGATTTATAGTTTATAATTGGGGATATTGAAGTCTTAATCTTTATTTATTTGAATTAATTTTAGAGTAATCTAGATTTAATTGATTAATTTAGTTTTCTTAATTAGAAAAATCACAATTTATGGTTGTTTAAATAAAATTGATTTGGTTAAGAGTTAGTACTTGGTAATTTTTATTAAATAATTCCTCGTGGGAACGATACTTTTCTTATCACTTTATTACTTGTTGACCGTGTATACTTGCACGTATTCATTGATTGCGAAATCGATCAACATATATGTATATACTACAAGTTAGTATGTTAGTTTTAGAAAACAAACAAAAGAAAGAAGAAGAGAGTTAGAGAGAGTTGTAGGAGAAGAAGAAGAGGAAGAAAAAGAAGAAGAGAAAGCTTTGAGAAGACAAAACAAGCCCCATCATCATCATCTTCATCTCTCTCTTAAATTCATACTAATAAGGCTATAATCTAAATTCCTTGTTTTAATTATATTTTTATGTTCTTCATAATGTAGGATAATGGTTATATAGAAGTTGTATTGAGAAATTGAGAGAGATAGAGAGAAATAGAGGAATTGAGATGAGCTAGAAGAAGAAGAAAAAAGCTTGAAGTATGTAACTTCGAAGCTCTTATTTAATCTTTGATTTTTGGGTAGATTTATGTTCTAGGGTAATAGATCATGCTTAATCTTATTTGTATTGGTTTAATCTTGGATTATCAAGAATCAAACAAGAGGATTCAAGAAAGAAAATGAAATGGAAAGAAAATTTGAAGAACAAAATTCTTAAGTTTTTAGTAATTGTGGACATATCTTGTGAAATTCATATCTCTTTGAGTATAATGAGTTAGAAAGTGAGCCTTATATCAAATCGAAGATATGGAAGTAAGCTATATTCTGAATGTGGAATCACATGAAAACTCTTTGTAGATTTCTTGCAATGTCTGTTTTAGTAAGGCTGGTCCGAAGGGAAAATAATCTGTCCAGAAAATCAAAACTGTTACGGTTTCTGACTTTGAAAATTCCATATAAATTTGTGTGTTTTGAATCTGAAGAAACTTAAAACTGGAAAGTTGTAGATATGGAAGTTTACTAGCTAGACTCGCGTGATTGAGCCATTTTATGGACCGAATCATGTCCGAAATAAATTGTTTAGTAAGGATGTCTAGAAAATGAAATTTTCTACACTAGTTGATGAATTGCAGAATCTGGTTTAGATGGATAGGGGTCTAACTTTAAGGCCTAGATGAGGTTGTAGTACACTGAGTAAGGGTTAATTCTATATAAGAAGGAACAAAAACGGGCATGTAGCAAAGGAGATACGTTAAAAACGAAAGCAACGTTTTGTTAAAGAAATTGTGAAGATGAGTTTTATAATTATGTTTGAATTAAGATTTTGGGTGATAGTATATTTTGATGATTAAAAATATGTTTTGACATATGTAATGAATATAGATATGCGTTATCATATTCTATACATAATTAGCCATTTAAGATCAAGAGTTGAGATAAGTTAATGTGTGCACATAACGTGCTCGATAAAATGCCTAAAAGTAATAGTGTTTCTAAACTTTGGTATACAAAGTGTCTAACTAATGGCTAATATTGGATATCTAAGTATGAAAAGATGATAATACAAGAATAATAATGGAAAGAAACCGAAAAGGGTAATTTTTGATTTATGAAGGAAAATTAAACATGTAAACAATGTGTTGAATATGCATTTTTGAAACCAAAGTGGTATAATAACATGGTGTGATATACGCACATTAAACTACAAGTGTGATAGTCTAGCATGTGTGGTGATGAAAATGAAAATAAAATCGAGTTGCATATAAAATAGTTAGATGTATATAAAGACATTATAAAGGATAATAAGATAAAGTAAGGTCTTAGAATAAATTTGACCATGAGATTGATTATTGATTTTATTTATTATCAATCTCACATACAGTGTAGGTTGTGCAAGGACGTGAAGTATTAGCGTGTTAGTAAAACGCCGGTAAAGGCAAGTCTTTCAGTTCCTTTTTGCTATGTGAACTTGATGATGACCTGCTTTAAAATTTTAGTGTATGATGTATTATATATGTCAAAAGTATGAAATGTGAAAGTCAATCTATGACTATGATGATTGAACTATGAATGTTGATTTAGTAAGGAACTCAATCTTTATAGTTGTTATGTGAACTACAACATGTATGCTATGTTTGTTTATGATTATTCTTGTATGTTGAGCATGTTATTATGTGTTACGTGATGCATGAAAACTGTTAGATTTTACTGAGCTGTCGAGCTCATTCTTGCAAATAACCATTTTTGCATATTCAAGAATTGAAGGTAACGCTATGTGCTACTTGATTGTTATGGATCAAAAGTGATATATGAAGATTTAATATCCTAGCTAAGTTGTTATTCTTGTAAACCATGTCTAATGTTTCGGTAAATGTATTAATGTTGTAATTATAATATTATTTTGCGAATGTAAACTATTGTAGTATTAAAATGATTCTGGGATATTTAGATGTAAAGGTTGAAGGTTTTGGGAACGAGGATAGTTTGTAATAGAAAATTTTAATTGTTTCGTAAATTTTAATAGTTGTATTATCGTTTAATGATGTAAAATTAAAGGTTGAATGTATTATTAACGACCGAAGTCGAGAATTAAATTGTATGAATTGTGGGGTCGTTACAGTGACATTGTGTGACTATATACTAAACTATAGTATTTTAAGTGATAATTAATCAAGAAAGGAATAAATTTATTTATTTAACATAAATAAGTAAGATATTATATAATAAGGTTATTATATGATTACATGAGTAGTAGAATTAATTTTGGAACTACCCAGACAATAATACATGACTGTATTATTTTATTGTGTATGTTTAATGTACATGGACTATATGATGTGAGTGTATAATTAATCTCTAAATTCCTAATATGGTAACAATTGTACATTCAAATTTCATTGTGGGAATTAAATAGACCAAATCAAGCCTTGATGATATGAAATGCTGATAGTTCTTTTGTCCCAAAATAAGAATCACCAAGTACATGAATAGTAGCCAAGCTAAATCACGTATTCTCCAAAAAGGCTATGGAGTAGGAGCTCATTGCTAGCAATGTGGCTGATCTGGAGTTGTTGAGGAACTCTTCAAGAACCATTGTTTCTTCCCATTACACCATGAAATCAACTTTAGTGCAATAACAATGTCCAGTTCATATTTCCTCTATAAATAGCAGCCATGTTTATCAGTGGGTGTTGTTGAGGTTGTCTGAGAATTGCTTAGTGTAAGATTTAGAGCATACAATTGTTATAGGAGCTTAAGAGTCCAATTTGTAGAAAGTTCCTTCGAATTACAGAGGTATAATTCCATTTCATGCTTTCCAAATTTTTGTTTCTGTTATACATAGTTCTTGAGTTCTTATAATTTCAAATTCTTGAATTCATGTATTTGTATGTTAATGAGGTTGGGTATTGGTTATATAGATGTTATATGATCATATAAGTATGTTGCAATTGGTTTATGAGTGTCTAGAATTCATTTGGTGAATAAATTTTAAGGTTGGGCTGGAGTTCTGCCAAAGCAGACTGCTTCTGCGCCTGAACCAGGCATGGCGCAGCTGCGCCACATTTGTATTGAGGCGGTTGCTGATTTCAGTTGTGCAATCTATTTTCAAGTCTGATCCATATGAGCTAGTGGTTATGACTTAAGCTAGCATGTGAACATGTGTATGATGTATATATGGATATGTTAACCTAATGTGAGCATGTTTAGACTAGATTCGCATGAATAACAAAAGTGTATGATTTTAAATGGATTTAGGAACTTAGAAATGAACTTAATATGCATATATGCCATGTATACATACTGACTTTGCAAGCATGTTAGTGTGGATTAGAAATGCATGATTAAACATTTAGATTGTGTTTATGTGATTAGAAAGGAAACATGAGTATATTGAACTTACTAGTAAGCTTTAAATGTGAATATTGTTAAGATACCGTGAGAACTAAAATCTGATATTAGTGAGCATGTTTGATGACACTCTTAGACTCACTCATGTATTATAAACATATATATACTATGCTTGTGTAGCACATTTCAAGAAAAGCATGAACAAAGCCTATTTTCAACTAAAGCAATGTTAGTTACACACATGTGTTATGAGTACTCACAAGCATGCCTATTATGGGCTTTATAACTATCTTGTATATTTAGAAAGCAAGCATGCTAGACTCTGTGAATTCATGACCTCGAATGGTTTTAAATGGTTGAAATGTTTAAATTAGAAATATGTTATGAAAGAAGAGACCTAGATTGATCTGAAAAGCATGTGAAAGCCTTTAACATGACAAAATATGATTGTGTGTTCAAACCAAACAGAAACCTCAAGGCAGCAGCTGAGTTTTGGCTGGGTCAGGGGACGGCGCAGTTGTGCCGGTCCTAGGCTTAGCCATGGCGCAGCTGTGCCAGTCTGGAATTCCAGATATTGAGTTCTGACTTTTGGACAGTAACTTGCATGGTGTTTATGATGCTACATGTGATCTATAACCTACTGATGTACATATATATGTGTGATGCTTAGTTGTTAAGTTGGTGTTGTATTGAAATGGAAAATCCATGAGTAGAGAAAGTCTTAACCTTGGGCATTCTTGATTCGCTTATAACTAAGTATTTAATTCATGATGACTTACGAACTGATTTTGTACTATATGTGCATACTTGAATCGTGTCGAGCTTGATTAAAGATTGTGTTAGCTAATGAACATTTTATACTTATAATGCGCTATAAATAGGATTCGAAAGTGTTGAATTCTTAAACGAGGATAAACAATGCGTAAGGCAAGTTTCTAAACCTATCTTATTGTGCATGTATCTTTGCATTCTTAATTCGGCAAATACCGTAAGCTTATATCTTTGAGTACAAGTTATATTATTTTCTCGTTCAAATGAGTCATTATGCTTAAACCCTTGTGAAAATTTATTCATAATAAACTTAGTATTGTTCTTGAATATTGTGAAAAAGTCAATGCCATTTGATTCGGCTAGACTATATGTGTGTTTATAAAACTGTCCAAACCAATTGATTGGTGTAGAAATCTTGAAAAATGAGTTGGACAACCCTTATGGTAAGTGAATTGTATGTTGTTGGAAACCCCAACACATGAGTATATTATTACTGTGGTGTTATGCATAACGTAAAGTATTATAGACTGATCATCTATAGTACTTGATATTTTGGGCTATCAGTTTAATATTGATAACTCTAGTGAAAGTTCAATAGTCCTTAGTGACTGCTCAGTATAAATTGCTTATCCAGTTGGATACATTATTAGTCGTTGAATTCATACATATCTGTTGATTTATATTGAATTGTCATTCTTATTCCAAGAATTGTTGATATTCCTTATCCGTGATGTTATTCTGAAACTTTGAACTATCCTAAAAATGGCATTTCAATATTTCAAACCTTGTGATATTATATTTTACCCCTTGTTGTATATTACTTGCTGGGCAATTTGTGCTCGTCCTTGCTTAATTAAAACCTTTCAGTTAAGGAAGAGCAGGGAGGTGTCTCTCAAGTAGACAAGGGCAAGGGAAAGGCTACCGACTAGCTTGTCCCTTTTTATGGTTAACCTATTATGTTGTTTTAAGACTATTTCCAGACTATATTTAAGCTTATGTAGGATTATGTAATAAGTCTTTATTCGATATTATTATGTAATCTATTAAGTACTTTAGGTTGCGAGACTTGGGGGAATAATTATAATAAATCATTGTATATTATTCTAAAGTAGATTTTCCGTTGTGTATGCATTATTTTAGTTATTATGGTTTTACCATGAGAACGTGATGAACCGAATTCGAGTGACCAAGTGGAGGTCAGAATTTGGGGGCGTCACAATTTTTTTCCATACTCTGTAGTATGTAAATAATATTATTTCGTTTTAGATTTCGAATTCTATACTCGTTTTGTTAAGTTTTGGCTTCTATACTCCATGAAATTAGTAGAATATCATTGATATTTACGCTTCATCCAGTATCTTTTTATGAAAATATTATTCTGAGCATTCTTGATAAGTTTTAACCTTTTTATGCTGGAGTACTATTCACGGGGTACTATTCCTAAATTACTATTCACGGGGTACTATTCACTCTGTTACTATTCACCCGGGGTACTATTCATAACAAAAATCGATTTCTTTTTTGTCCAAATCATTTTTGACACAATATTATTCTTGAATTTTACACCACAGAGCAGTATCATGTTGACAATTTGGATATTATTGAATTCTGGATAAATTTAATTACAAATCTTTAAAAATTTATCATTTGCTTTCTTTTAATTGAAATCTAATATCGTTGTCATCATCCTCATGCTTATATTATGATGAAAGTCATATATGGCCCGTAGGGCATATATGGACTTGGTATGATTATGACCAGGGATTATTCGGTATAATCATGACCGTAATATTATAAATGATGTAGTAAAAGTCCTCATTGGTCCGTAGTGCATTGGTGGACAGTTGTTGGCATGATCATGACCATTGATGAAAACACGAATATCCTTTGCCCGTAGTGCATGGATAATTAGTGGTCGTGATACTAATGAATATCCTTGGTAGTGCAGGGATGATTTGATGATGTGGATTAATTATTAAGCTGAGTCTCAGCGATAAAATTGATGATAAACTTTTTAAATCATAGAAGATGGTAGATATCATGCTCTACTTGACTCTTCTAATGGATTGTTTGCTCCGCTGCAGTTAAACTTGATGTTTATTATATTTTATCAGTTTAACACTGTTGAAGGCTAACGATAATTTATTCTGTATTATCTTAGTCATAATATTTCTTACTGGCTATTTGAGCTCACCCTTTGTTTTCATTGTTCTCTTCAGGAAATAAGAATATAGCTGGGACTAGCCGGGAAATGGAGTGACGGTCCAGATGTTTGCATTAGTAGTCCTCACTATTCAGTGAAATAGTGTGATAATAAATATAATGAGGACTCCATTTGAGTTTGAATACTGTCTAGAAGACAATATTCATATTAAAACTCTTATTTTATGTTTTGTCGTATTTTACATGACAGTTGTATAATTAAGTTATATTTAAATTTTGTACCATACATTTGGCGACTCAAAATGGGTGATGTATACCTATTTTGGGGGCGTAACAGTTTTATGAAGTATTTATTATAAATTTGGCTTATTATATGGATCCCCACTTACCCATTTTTCAAAATTATCGGTAGAAAGTTATCTCAATTTTTGTTATATATATATATATATATATATATATATATATATATATATATATATATATATATATATATATATATATTATAAGTTTTGTTTTTTATGTAAAATAGAATATATTATATTTTATTATTTGTATAGTACTGCATAGTGCAGCATAGTACTGCATAGTAAAATCAAATTTTTTTTCAGCCGAACGCCCATGATTTCGTTTGAAAATTACTATGAAGTCCATGATTTTTCTTTTTAAATAATATCATGTCATTCTCCTATAAATAGGATGCTCAGTTTAGAAATGAAAATCACACCAGAATCAAAGAATTCTTATTCTATAATATTGAGCGTATTTCTTTAGAGTTTAAGGAAGCTTTGGGTATAGAAAATAGTGAAAATTTTCTTCAAGAATATATCCCCTATACCAGTCAGAATTACTCTCCTTTTGAGATAAGAGGTAATATTTATTTCATATTCGCTTACAATATTATTTTTCGTATTCGTAAGAAATTTTATTTTCGTTCAATATTCGTAAGAAATATTATGTTTGTAGAAATTGTGGACTCTCAAGAAAAATATTACATATCCATTAACTAAAGTTTATCCAACAGCAGGATGATCGCCACTTAAATAAGAAGGGTATGAGATACCATGGCTATTGACTTTAGTGCTAGTGAGAGATTGAAAGTAGTATGCACACAAGTCAATCATGATTGATGATAAAGTATATACTTTGTAACAATCTTATCCATTTATTAATAAAAGAATTGTTTAATTAAAGACTTTTAATTTATCTACATGGTGTTGTTTTATAATATGTGATAAACCCATAGTTTTGAGCAATTCTTTTAGAATCATGATGATGATCATGCTAATGAGATATAAATTCTTAGATTGCTCACAAACTAAAATTGTTCTCAATCGTTGAATTACTAAAAAGGGCATTAGTGAATCCGAATAAATTGATACATATGTTGCTTGCTTATTAGATGAGGATGATTTATCTCACGATCATTTGTGGGGAGACATTAAAGCAAGTTTGTAGGTGCTTATTGGAGAATAAGTTCACTGAACATGACTTGCTAAGGAATACCTAATGGAGTTTTACTTGCCTATCAATAGGAATTCTTGTAGCGATAGTAGTACATGTAATCCTTAGACCTAAGATCATCATAGTATCTTGTGTATGATGAGTTATATTTTGACATGTCCCTTAAGACCCTTAGGGTATATCAAAGGGTATGCTTGGGTGTAATAAGTTGTACATGGAGATAATGAATGATCAACAAAGAATCTACCGCTTCTAGTAAAATGAGAGAATGTCATATGTGATTCGATAAATGACAACCCAATAGTCCTTAGCCAAGGCACAATGAAATTATTTGGAGTTTCTAATTTACATTATTTGGAGTTGTGCATTTAAGAATCGAAATACATATAATTAAATAAAATAAGACTTGACAGTAATTTTATGTCTTATATTTAATTGGGACATTGTATGGTGGAAGGATTGAATTATACGGTATCTATTTACTCAAAGATTCTTTTATGATTAATGTTAAAATCTATATTATCTAGAAAGTCGTTAATCGTTAAGGAGGCTTATGCTTATTGTATAATAAATGTTATTTATTTGAATAAATTAATAGATTAATTTATTTATTTAAATAAGATTAGAATTGTTCTAATTGATTTATTCGCAATCGGTTTAATATGAAGAACCTAAAGGGTCACACTATAAAAGAAAAAAATATTTATTTAAGAAGCAAATGGCATAATCGTAATAATAAGTTAAGTGTATTTAATTTAATCTATGGTGATAGAATTAGTTAAATAACTTAATATTTATTATTTAATATTTTAAAAATATTAAATATAAATTAATAAGAGGAGTCTTATTATTATTATTATTTAATTCTCAAAGAAGTTTGAAAATTAATTCATAAAAAGTACTCTCTAATATTCCTAATAAGATTAGAAGGCTAATTAATTAAAGAGTTTAATTAATTATTCTTAATAAGATTAAGAAGCCTAATTAATTAAAGGAGTTTAATTAATTAAAATAAAACCCTATTCCTAAATTGTTTAGGAGGGTTACCTACATCTATAAATAAGAGGAGTCTTATTTTTATTTAGGGTTAATGACAATTTCAAGAGTTGGGAGACTACACAATATTCTATAGAGATAGAATTAGGGTTTTTGTGATGCCCCTAGAATAGGTTCACACGATACATTCTGAGTCGCCAGATACACACCACAGAATTCAAATACAAACTTCATTTATATAACTGTCGTGCAAAATACGACAACACATAAGCTGTGAGTTTTAATACAAATATTGTAACGTATATAATACGACAATATTCATACTCAAATTATTACAATGTCATATAAAATATAGCAGCAAATATTTCAAGTCTTCAAAGAAACACGAGAAGATTTCTGTTCTCCTCATTCTATTGGGGTGTATTTTTTACGCTTTCAAAGTCGGGTTCTCATCACACTATTATTTTTTGCCAAAATCAATTATTAAATGACGTATAAAATACAACACATATATCTTAAGTCCTCAATATAATTATATGTTATTTTATAATGTATTGGGAAACTTCCACAGTCTCGGACCATCACACAATTCCCCTGTTATACTCGCTCGACCCAGCTACACTCTTACTACCTGAAAGGAATTGTGAAGCAACAGGGTGAGCACAAATAGCCCAGTAAAGAGTATTATGACTAAGATAATATAGAACAAATTATCCTTAGTCCTCAACGGGGAAAAATCTAATAGAATACAATAGACAACAAGTTTTAGATCAACAATTGCAACGGAAAAACAATCCATTAGAAGAGTTAAGTAGAACATAATATCTACTGTCTCCTCCAAATTAAAATTCCATCATTAATATTTCATCCCTGTAATACCCATCAACAGTTCGTTGTTGTACCCAAGATAAATAGAACTTTCATCACCTGTCTTCACCTAAACCACCAAAGATTATCGTTAAATTCACGATTCATATTTATAATAATGTAAATCAACAGTTTCTCCTTGTCACAAAAGCTTAATAGAACTTTCACTCAATATCCTTACCCCAAATGCTAAAGACATTCAAATATAATAACAATGATCATACCAATCAATTGTCTATCTTTACCCTACGGGCCAAAAATATTCAACTATAAAATCAATGGTCATGATCATGCCTATCAATTGTCTATCAGTGCACTACGGCCAAAGACATTCAACTGTAAAACCAATGGTCAGAATCATACAAAACAATAGTGTCTATCTTTGCACTACGGCTAAAGATATTTATTTGTATCATCAGTGGTCTGATCATGTCATACACCTGTTCGTCTTTGCACTACGAGCCAAAGCTATCAACCAACAGCTCTTCTTTCCACTACGACCAAAGATATCAATCAACAGTTCTTCTTTGCACTACGGACCAAAGAGAACATTCATCACAAGTCTTTATCTGTAACATTACAGGTTATGCTTATACCAATACACAATTCCTAGTCAGTCATACAAATCAACAGTCCATCTATGCACTACGGCCCATAGATGACTTTCATCACAATATAAACATGAGAACGATGACAATGATATAAGGATTCAATCAAGTAAGATCGAGGATAAATATTAAATATTTATAATTCAATTTATCTAGAGTTCAATAAAATCTAAATTGTCAACATGATCACCAATTGTGGAGTAAAATTCAAGAATGATATTCATGTATCAAAAATAATTTTAGACATAAAAGAAATTAATTTTTGACGTGAATAGTACCTCATGAATAGTACTCTGTGAATAGTACTTTGTGAATAGTACCTTGTGAATAGTACTTCGTGAATAGTATTCCCGTGAATACTACCGTATATATGAATAGTACCCATAAATAGTACCATGTGAATAGTGCCCATAAAAAGTACTCCGTGAATAGTACCCCGTGAATAGTACCGTATATATAAATAGTATTCATGAATAGTACTCTGTGAATAGTATCGTATTGATAAGTAGGTTTTATACCTACTTATTGGATGTTAATTCACGAGAATTATGATCATCTCAAGTAGATTATACTATGTTTTTGTGCATTTTATGTTGTTTAGCATTTCTTGTAGTGGAACTCCTATGGCAAGGAAAGGCATGGAAAAAGGCAAGAATGGCATGGATAAGCATGGTGACATGAGCTAGCAAGGACTAGGCATGATGGACATGGGTAGATGAGGAACTAAAGCAATGGATGAGTGTTATGCAGGAAAGGAAAGATGAAGAACAAACAACAAAGCAAGAAGCAACAGCAGAAGACAACAAGCAGTAGACGCGCGGCCGCGCGGCTAATTAAGCCTTACAACGCACGCCCGCGCCACTTGAAGACAGATAGTTTTGTACCTACGTGCACCCGCACCTTAGCACAGAAGGAAACTCGCGCGCCCACGGCAATGTTTCGGCAGACACACTTATCGCGAGCTCGTGCCTGTTGTAAACTAGGATCACACGTGGTCGCGCGAGTCCTCTGCAGTCTGTTTTGTTGACTTTTTATAATTTAAATTTTGAGCGCTTGGGGCTTATCTGAACAATACTAGTTGGTACCAGACGTGTGCTATTGGGTCTTTTATCAATTTTTCATATCAAGTAATTAGGGTTCTTATGTTTTAAGGAGTCGAGGGAGGATTTGATCAATTTTTGATACATTATCTATCCTCTTTTCACTTTGGTTATTGAATAATCGTTAATTTCATTTTCTGGATATTATTGGTACTTTGGAACACACATTGGAGCAGATTATTCAACTGGGTTTAATTATTTCTCTTTCATCTCTTATTTGCATTGTTTAATTCCATGTGTTGCTTCAATCCAATAATGGCTTTTGGTTCAGAAATGAACTAAATTCCATTATGGGATTCTAATAGATTTTAATATGTAGTCTAAACTTATGTAGTTGATTGTATGATTGTATGTTTATCATTGGATTACCTATTATGATTGAGCGTAATGAATGAATGTTTGATCACCATTCACCTTGTATGCTTATATGGACTTGAAAAATGAAATATGAGTATGGATATAATCATAATAGCATATGTTTATGAGGCTGAGTTGTTTAGCTTTGTAATTCGTGAACCGGATAGAAATATATCGTTTCACCGTGTGTAGTACTGAAAGAGCATGTGCTTTAATTCATTATTGCTGCAACATCACATAGACATATAGTGATTTTGGTAATAGTGTTGCTTACATGATTTCTATCATATGTGGAGGTTATGTAAATAGGTCATAGTTCATTGAGAAATGTTTATGTCCACCTTTGTGCTTTTGACTAGTTTTCCATAATAAATATATAAGTTTTACATGATAGTTGCAAGTTAGATGAATTATTAAATGAAGTTAGAATCCCATTATTTCCAAATTTGATTTCATTATTGTAGTAATATATTTTTATCCATTAATTGAGTTTAGTATAAATTATAATTGTGAGTTATTAGTCAAAGCATATGAAAATAGTGACATGATTAATGTATGATAATTAAGATTTAATACCTTTCTCCGTGGATCGATACTTTTCTTACTATGTACTACTTGTTGACCCATGTATGCTTACATGAGTTAGAGTTCTTTTGTTAGACTAAAAAGGAGGCAACAAGTTTTTGGCACCGTTGCCGGAGAAAGGCGTTTATTTTTAATATTATCGTCATCAATTTTAAGCTAGTTTTGTATGACTTAGACAAGTCTTATCTTATCTTATTTCTATTTTTGTTTTTGTTTGAATTTCAGGTACTTGTGCATAGCATATGCGCACTCGATCATCCAATTCCGAGTTGACACCTGCACGTGATAACATCAACGGCAGAGCTTGGAAATCGAGAGCGCGTAGAAATATACAAGCGGAGTTAGAGACCACAACATCTAATATGGCAGTAGAAGAACAGAGAGAAGAGCAAAGAGAGTAACACAGGGCCTTGAGAGATTATTCAATGTCAAATATCAATGGATTACAGTCGAGTATAGTCAGACCAGCTATAGCAGCCAATACTTTCGGAATAAAGCCGGGCACTATTCAAATGGTGCAAAATTTGGTACAGTTTGGGGGTGCTGCTACAGATGAGCCGAATGAGCATATGTTGAGTTTTATAGAAATATGTGACACCTTCAGGTACAACGGGGTGACAGAGGATGCGATCAGACTTAGACTATTTCCATTTTTGTTACAGGATAAGGCAAGAAGTTGGCTTCACTCTCTACCTTCAGGATCTATTACAACATGGGAGGACCTAGCATAAAAGTTTTTAGCCAAATTTTTCTCAATGGCTAAAACAGCTAAAATGAGGACAACAATCTCCCAGTTCGAGCAGCAACAGGGTGAATCTCTGTATGAAGCCTGGGAAAGATACAAGGAGGTGCTAAGGAAGTGTCCACACCATGGTATACCGGATTGGATGGTGATTAATACGTTCTATAATGGATGTGGATAGCAGTCAAGGCCAATTATAGATGCAGCTATAGGAGGAGCTTTATGGGCAAAGAGCTATGAAAAGGCCTACAACCTTATTGAAACTATGGCAGTGAATGATTTCCAAAATCCTACAGCCAGAATGCCACAACCCAAAGTTGCAGAATTGTTAGAGGTAGATGCTATCACTCAGTTGTCAGCTCAGATGGCATCCATAGCAAAGAAGATTGACTCTTGGCAAAAAGTAAGGCGAAGTCAGTTGCTTTCGTGTGTGAGATATGTGCAGCGTCGCATTCAACCGACCAATGTTCTATCAGTTCAGAGTCTGTACAGTATGTGAGCAACTACCAGAAGAATCAAAGTCAATTTTAGAATACATACAACTCCAACAACCGCAACCATCCAAACTTCAGTTGGTCCAATAATCAAAACAATCAACAAAGTTAGTTTCAACCACAACAATAATTTCAGGCACAACCATCTCAGCAACAATTTGCACCAAGACCACCTTACCCACCTGGATTTTCTCAGTAATAACAACATCATCCACCACCTGCACCTCAGCAAGAGAAGAAGTCAGAAATGGAGGAGATGATGATAAAGTATATGGCAAATACTGAGGTGATGATTAAAAGTCAAGCAGTGGCAATCAAGAATTTAGAAACTCAAATGGGACAGATGGCTAGCATTCTTAACAACAGACCTCAGGGTTCATTTCCAAGTACCATAGAGGCTAATCCAAGAAGGGAAGGGAAGGAACAATGTCAAGCAATTACACTTAGTTCTGGGAAGCAAATTGCAGAAAATCAGCATGGCGCGCCCGCGCCACTTTTGCAAGGGGAAATCGCGCGGTCATGAAATTTTTTCTGAGGATTATTTGAATAATGAAGGTTCAAAACAGCAACAAGAGAAGAAGAATAAAGAAGATTCTTTTGAGAGGCCTGTGAATAAGATACCAGTCGTTCACCTCATATACCTTATCCACAGAGATTACATAAGTAGAGGGAAGACAAACAGTTCAGTAAGTTTTTGGAGGTATTTAAAAAGCTACAGATCAACATACCCTTCACTGAGGCATTGGAACAGATGCCTAGTTATGCAAAGTTTATGAAGGGGATCTTGTCAAGGAAGAAGAGATTAGAAGACTTTGAAACAGTAGCCTTGACAGAAGAATGTAGTGCAGTCCTGTAACACAAATTACCTCCAAAGCTGAAGGATCCGGGCAGCTTCACAATACCTTGTACAATTGGAAAGATGAGCTTCAGCAAATGCTTGTGCGATATTGGGACAAGTATCAATTTGATGTCGTTGTCAGTATTCAATCAGTTAGGATTACCGGCTCCAAGGCCGATAAATATTTCTTTACAGCTAGCTAACAGATCTGTCACTTATCCATAGGGGATTATGAAAGATGTACTGGTTAAAGTGGATAAATTCATCTTCTCGACAGATTTCATCATATTAGACTATGAAGAAGACAGAAATATCCTGATCATTCTTGGAAGGCCATTCCTAGCCACAGGAAGAACCTTGATAGACATGCAGAAAGGGGAACTAAACAATGTGAGTACATGATCAGGAAGTTACTTTTAATGTATTCAAGGCAATAAAATTTTCGACAAATGAAGAAGAATGCTTCAAGGTTGATTTGGTGGAAAAGGTACTAAATGATGAAGTAGAGAACTTGGTGGATCATGAACCTTTGAGAAATGCTATTGTGGGAAATTTAGAAATAGATGATGTGGAGATTGAAGAAATTGTTCATATACTTGACACAACTCCACAGTTCAGGAAGTTCAAGACTCCTATTGAGCCATTAAAGAAAGTTGGAGAATCATCAGGGAAATTAAAGCTATCTATTGAGACACCTCCAGAAATTGAGTTGAACCCACTTCCAGACCATTTAAGGTATGTGTTTTTAAATGAAAATTCAAAATTACATGTGATTATTTCTTCTGCACTAACATCTTTTCAGAAAAAAAAACTGCTAAGAGTCCTCAGGGAGTTCAAGTCAGCAATTGGGTGGACTATAACAGATATAGAAGGGATCAGCCCATCTTTCTGTATGCACAGAATCCTCCTGGAAGATGATAGCAAGCCTTCAGTGGAATATCAAAGAAGACTTAATCCAATCATGAAGGAAGTGGTCAAGAAGGAAGTGTTGAAATGGCTAGATGTAGGTATTATTTATTCGATTTTAGATAGCTCGTGGGTGAGCCCGGTACAGTGTGTACCGAAGAAGGGTGGTATGACCATAGTATCTAATGAAAATATTGAGTTAATTCCAACAAAAACAGTGACGGGGTAGAGAGTCTGCATGGATTACCGAAGACTTTACAAAGCTACAAGGAAAGATAACTTTCTATTGTCGTTTATTGATCAGATGTTGGATAGACTAGTGGGTCATGAGTTTTATTGCCTTCTGTACAGATATTCATGCTACAATCAGATTGTTATAGCTCCAGAAGACCAGGAAAAGACAACATTTACATGCCCGTATGGTACTTTTACTTTCAGAAGGATGTCTTTTGGTCTGTGCAATGCCCCAGCCACTTTTTAGAGATGTATGATGGCTATCTTTTCGGACATGGTGGAGCATAATGTGGAGGTGTTTATGTATGACTTCTCAGTGTTCGGGGATTCTTTTGATTTGTGCTTGGAAAATTTATTGATGGTATTGAGAAGATGTGTTGAGACGAACTTGGTGTTGAATTGGGAAAAGTGCCATTTTATGGTACAAGAAGGAATAATTTTGGGACATAAGGTATCGAAGAAGGGACTTGAGGTGGATAGAGCGAAATTAGAGACTACTGAGAATTTATCGCCACCATCTTCAGTAAAAGGTGTTCGAAGTTTTCAAGGACATGCAGGCTTTTACCGTAGATTCATTAAAGATTTCTCCAAGATAACAAAGCCACTTTGCAATTTATTGGAGAAGGATGCACAGTTCAAATTTGATGAGGATTGCTTGTCTGCATTTGAGCATTTAAAGAGGAGGTTAACGTTAGCACCAGTAATTACAGCACCGGATTGGGACCTACCATTTGAGTTGATGTGTGATGCCAGTGATTATGTTATGGGGGCTGTTTTGGGCCAGAGAAGGGAAAATTTTTTCATGTGATATACTATGCAAGCAAGACCCTTACTGATGCTCAATTGAACTACACCACCACAGAGAAGGAATTACTGGCAGTTGTGTATGCTTTTGACAAGTTTTGAGCTTATCTAATTGGTACAAGAGTAATAGTGTACACGGATCATGCGACAATTCGATACTTGGTGGCAAAGAAGGATGCAAAGCCTCGTTTGGTCAGGTGGATACTTCTGTTGCAGGAATTTGATTTGGAGATTAAGGACAGAAAGGGAACTGAGAACCAAGTGGCAGACCATTTATCTCGACTGGAAAATCTGGAAAAGGAAGTAGATGACAAGACTGTGATTAATGAGTCCTTTCCAGATGAATAGTTATTTGTGGTGAAAGGGGAAGTGCCATGGTTTGTAAACTATGCGAACTACTTGGTGAGCAGGATGATTCCTTTTGACTTAGTTGGTCATCAAAAGAAGAAATTTTTGCATGACGTAAAGTGGTTTATATGGGATGAACCATTTTTGTTCAAACAATATACTGATCAGATGATAAGGAGATGTATCCCATATAGTGAGACAGAGGGGATTTTGCAAGATTGCAACGCTTCATTATATGGAGATCACTACGGTGGAGAGAGGATAGCGGCTCGAGTATTACAAGCAGGATTCTACTGGCCGACGATTTTTAAGGATGCTTACAGTTTTGTCCAGAGATGTGACAAATGTCAAAGAGTTGGGAATATATCAAAAAGGAATGAGATGCCATTGAACACGATCCTCGAGGTTGAAATTTTTTATGTTTGGGGGATAGATTTCATGGGCCCTTTCATTTCTTCATGTGGAAATTTATACATCTTGTTAGCAGTCGACTATGTTTCAAAGTGGGTGGAAATGGCAGCTCTTCCGACTAATGATGCCAAGGTGGTCCTACGATTTTTACAAAGAAATATTTTTACAAGGTTTGGGACTCCAAGGGCTATTATTAGTGATGAAAGCAGTCATTTCTGTAATAGGCAGTTCACAGCTTTGTTGGCTAAGTATGGGGTAAATCATCGTATTACTACAGCTTATCATCCTCAAACCAATAGCCAATAAGAAGTTTCAAATCGTGAAGTAAAGAGAATTTTGGAGAAAGTCGTGAACCACACAAGAAAGGATTGGTCCTTAAAGCTTGATGATGTTGTTTGGGCGTATAGAACTGCTTACAAGACTCCATTGGGCATGTCACCTTTTCAGCTGGTTTATGGAAAGGCTTGTCACCTTCCTATAGAGCTTGAGCATAAGGCATATTGGGCAATTAGGAAGCTCGATTTTGATTTGAAGGCTGCAGGTGAAAAACGCCTACTCCAACTCAATGAGTTGGATGAATTCAGATTACAGGCGTATGAAAACTCCAAGTTGTATAAGGAAAAGGTGAAGAAATGGCATGATCACAAGATTATAGAGAGATTATTTGAGCCGAGACAAAGAGTTTTGTTATTCAATTCAACACTTAAACTTTTTCTTGGAAAGCTCAAATCAAGGTGGTCAGGGCCATTTACAGTGAAGACAGTTTTTCCACATGGTGCAGTAGAGGTATTCGATAAATTCCCAGATAAGCCGTTCAAAGTGAATGGACAGCGGCTAAAGCATTATTTTGGTGGCGAGGTTGAGAGGCAGAAAGTAACCTCCATTCTTTCTTCAACATGACAGAGTCAGAGATAATCAAGCTAATTGACTATAACTTAGCGCTTGATGGGAGGCACCCCATTATTTCTATCATTCCCTCTTGTTAATTCTGTTTTAGATAGTATTTGATATTTCATTTTCATGATTAGTTGTTATAGCCTACTTAGTATTACATAAGTATTATGGGAGCTAAATTTGCATTTGTTGATGCTTGAGCGTAGCATAGAAAGTATGGTTTTAAGATAGTCATTTATGCATAGTCATTAGTTCATGCTTTGATACTGAAATTTGTTGTTTGTGCAGGTGAAATGGAGATGATTCGTCGCTGTTTTGGTATGTTTGAAATGCATATTGGTATAGCAAGATGAAGGGCAGCGCGGCCGCGCAAGTACTTTAGTGTAAAATGGCTCGCCCGCGCCATATGTCTATGCAGGAAAACCACTCGCGCGCCCATGCAACTTTCCAGTTCAAAACACGTGCGGCCGCGCCTGAGATCGAATTTTGAAAAAATTTTAAGTTCTT
Organism: Panax notoginseng; assembly: GCA_016801055.1. Lineage (NCBI taxonomy): Eukaryota > Viridiplantae > Streptophyta > Magnoliopsida > Apiales > Araliaceae > Panax > Panax notoginseng. The sequence continues at coordinate 60,051,760 of CM029021.1, read as the reverse complement.
AAAGACATGACTTTGCCCATCTGTCACAACAGTTATAATAGAAGCGTGTGTATCCCTTTCTCTCTAAAAATGCACGACTCTTCTCTCCCAACCGTTCTATTTCAAAAATTGTAACTCCTCACCCCACCGGGCGTATCTTGCATTCGTTTCCTATTCATATTCGAATTCTTCAACTGATAAAGCTAGGGTTTTCAGAGGGTGCATGGAAATACAACAAGTTTAGGGGTGTTCAGTGTTTATCAAAAAATACTACCTTTGTCCAACAATACAGTTATTCTCCTTCTTCATTGGTAACAATGGGACCAAAGCGTGCTCGCTCTCGCACTCCCGAGTCATCCTCTGTCAGTATCCAAAGTGGTGACAATGTGGACTTTTCTAAATTTGTCAGCCTGGATGTACAGATAAAGTATTATCGCATTGTAGTGAAATCATTTGTTCGAGAAAGAGGGTTCAAGCCAGATGCACAAGATGGGAAATTGGTGCAGATGATCAAGGAAAAATGTTGGCATGGAGTTTGCTCTACTCCAATAGTTGTACCTATGGCCATTGTGAGGGAATTTTATGCGAATGCAAGGGAGACAATGAGTGGCTTTTCTTTTATTCGAGGGGTTCAAGTGGACTATCGACCAAGGGCAATTCGTGGCGTATTCAATGTAACGACCCCAAAATCCATACAATTAAAATCTCGACTTCGGTCGTTAACCATACATTCAACCTCTAAATAGTACATCATTATTCTATGCTAAACTTAATAAAATTGCAGAATATTTAAAACTTTTATACATTTCCTTCATTCTTGCCCTGAATCGCAACCATTACATTATATCTCTTTGATTCAATCTTATATCATGAATCGTTACAACAAAATGACTATACAAAGTCTTATATCATAACTAAATATTCATATACATTGGATAACTCAACTTACATTTCAACAACATGTTACGTTCAAAATATGAAATACATTTCTCATAAAACATAAGTAATCTTCGTGAATATAGATCTCTATAACTCACATAGCACGTATCTTTACCTTAAAATCTTGACCTGCAAAAGTGGTTATTTGCAAGAGTGAGCTCGACAGCCCAGCAAATTCTAACAGTTTTCATGCATCATATATCACATAATAACATGCTCGACATACATCTCATTAAAGTAACATGGTATACATGCTTTTAATTCACATAACAAATATAAAGATTGAGTTCCTTACTCAATCTTCATTACTTAGCCAAAATAATGCAGTCATATATTGACTTTAACATTTCATGATTTCAACATGCATAACACATCATGCAATTTAAAACAGTTCATCAAGTCCACGTAGAAAATAGGAATCGAAAGACTTGCCTTGATCGTTGTTTACCAATAATAGCTTAACAGCTTACAATTATCTGCACTTCACGTGCCCTACACAATTATATAATCATACACATCAACTATTAGTCACATAACAACACATAGCAATTGTAATGTAAACTCTACTCCATATCTCATAATCTTTCCTATTAATAAATACATAATGGTGAATTAGATTGTGTTAACTTTTCGACTTATGACTCACTATATTTCTTCTTAGTCAAACTCAAAGTTCAAGTGCTTAAGTCTTGCTAGGACTACTTATTGGTTTTATATTAAACCCATTCCATATCTTATAATATCCATTTCAATGGAATTGAAACACTTTTTAAGTTCATTAACACTTGGCACGGCGTTTCGACGTTCAATCGTCACACGCCCGATTTGCCTCTCTTGTGTATGCTTACTATGCTTCTATAACTTATCTAATACATTATTTATTAATGTTAAGCATCATTATAATTACTAATATTCATTTTTTATAACTTAGAACATCATCTTTTATGGTCAAGAGAACTACACATGCATATGTGCATGTCCGACGCCCTCCGATTGCCTCCGAAAACACAATAGTCCTAAAGATGACCATTTTGACCTATCCTAAGGACCTAAAATTAAAAAATGTAAAGAACGAAAGTTGTAGGTCTACTTGTTCTCGTTCCGGATCATCTTAAATCACCTCAATCAGAGTTCGTATGAGGAAGTTATGGCCATTTTACTATAGGAGGTCAAAACTGTCCAAGTCAGACTTCTGTCCCCGCGCTGGGGCGCGAGAACTAAGCCAACAAGTGGCGCTGGGGCGCGAGATTGGCGCTGGGGCGCGAATTTCAGCGATGGGGTGCCAACTTCTGGTGCTGGGGCGCGAATTTTGGCGCCGGGGCGCGATTTTTGGCGCTGGGGCTCAAATTTTGGCGCTGGGGCGCCGAAACTTGCAGAACCCAACCACGAAGAACAGAACAAAGCTACTGTCTTTATTTTTTAACAGCAATTAACCCCAATTAACATGTATAACTTATATAAATTACACATATACACACTACCCAACATGCATATACTAGTTTTAACACAACTAATCAACAATACTAGGAAACTAAATATTTGAAAACACTGTTTTAAAAACCAAAACTCCATTATTGATATATAAAATACAGTAAACTGTAATTCCATGGTTATAACCAATTTGATTCCTTTAAACTACGAATTTTCTAAAATTCATACCAAATAAACATACATGACCTTCAACTTCATAACTAGCATACACGAATTTTTTTGTTATCATGCAAAACACATAATCGTATATTTATTTTTCACTGTAAAACCAAGTTCTCTTTCTCAATGAACTTAATTTAGCATACAATCCATATATATATATATATATATATATATATATATATATATATATATATATATATATATATATATATATGTTAGTTGTATCAATTATAATTATAATTATTCAGGATTTCAAAATCAATTACATAAACATGATTTACAGACAACCTTTGTAAAAACTCATATACAGTGAAGTTGAGTTTCAAGAAACACAGAGGCTAAATAGTTATACTATAAAACCTATGTTAAGATTATAACACATACCTTTTTATTGCTTTTAGAAAACCTTTCACTGAGAATAGCTTTTGACGAACACAGAACCTTTTCTCTCAGTCACAAATTCTCAGACACTTTGCTTCTCTCAATTTTTCTCTGATACTTCTCTCTCAAACTCTCTGTAATTCTCCTTCTCAGAAAACTTCTATTTTTCTTCTTAGGCTTAAGCCAAATGCATTATACGTAAACTAAAACTAACCCCCAAACGCACGTCTTAATTCAAACGCTTAAAACCGACACTACTAATGGCCTTATTAAATTAGCAGTTACCAAATTAATATATATATATATATATATATATATATATATATATATATATATATATATATATATATATTATTTATATTATATTATTAATAATTCAAAATTTAAATTCCAAAAGCCATAAGGCTCCGTTTAGCAAAACTCTTTTTAAAGACTTAATATATTTAAGCCTTATTTGGCAAAAATAAATTAAAACTACTTTAATTTATTTTAATAACCATTTATAATATAGTTATTTGTCACACTTCTAATTAATTAAGTTTTCATACTTAATTTAATTAATTATAATAACAATTCATTGCATAATATAATAATTTATTTAATCATTATAAACTCTCTAACTTAATTATTAAATTAAATTAGATTACTATTTCAAAATAATTACTTTTCTTAACTCATTAATTATTTATTAAACAAATAAATAATCATATCATATCAAATCAATTAAACAAATACTTATTCGACAATAAACACATCCATTAAATATTTATATAATTCAATAAATATTTAAATATTATAATAAAAATCTGGATTGTTACATCATTCCCTCCTTACAAGGATTCTGTCCTCAGAATCACAACTCAAGCCACTCATTCGTTACAATCTTCCCTACTTACAAAGATTATGTCCCCAGAATCGAATACACAAATTAAACAAATAACTCGGAGAAATCTTTCATCATTTTATCTAAATATGGATTTTATATTTTCTACTACATTCATTACCTTAACAAATTCTAGGTTTCATTTCATAACTTTCACTTGAACTCAATTATATTCTGAGTATTATATATCTTTTAACCCATTCATTTCCTTTTCTAAGGATCGTAATCATCAACACTCGGATATTACATTCACTCTTTTTTCTAAGAATTTTGTCCTCAAAATTTTATTTATTAATATTTATTCATTCATCTATCAAAGTAGATTTTACGTTAATACTATATTCATTCCTTGTGTTCTATAACTACTTCTTTCCACAAAGATCATTATACAATTATTAACTTTTCTATTAAAAGTTTAACATTATTCTTTGATAACTCCTCTATTTCTCACTTCAAAATCTCTTTTCTCACTTATTCAACATATTCATCATTCAGTGTTGCATTCTACGACTTACTTCTTTCTAAGGAATATTTTCCTTTTTCACTTCCATCTTGCAGAATAACAAGAATCTTCCATAATTGTTCAATAATTGGGAAGTAGTTTGAATAACTCAGGAATTTAAAAGATTCCAAATCATGCTGAGGGTCATAGGACCACGAACTATGTCCACAGTTGCAAGTAATCTTTCAACTTTAACTTTAACAGTCATAAGACTATAAGGACCCCCGTACTTAGGGTGTTAAGCCCTTCGTACGATGTATTGTGCACAAACATTTAAACGCTATGCATATGTCCATCGTTATAAGTAATCTTTCAACTTAAACTTTAACAGTCACAAGACTATAGGGACTCCTCGTACTTAGGGTGATCAGCCCTTCGTACAATGTATTGTGCACAAACATCTCAACGCCTCCGCGTAATCCCCTATAAAAGGGTTGTTCATCTCAGCTTTTCAACATCTGAATCCGCACCAAAATAATTTGGTTTGGCATAACTTCTCAAGAAACTCTTGAATTTCATGAACATCTTTCAATATTTGTCTAGCTGAATCAAATAGCATAGACCTCTACAATAACTCGGACATTAACCGAAATATACATATACCTACATACATACATATGTATTCTCATATATTAAAGAAATCTCAAAAATCTTTTTATAACGTCATGATACCGCACTGTATTTACAGTCCGTTGAGGATTCCGTCATTTGGTGACTTTATCATACTACATCATACCATAGTGGGCTGACGATCCTTAGATCACATCCAACACTAGGTAATACTGCATTGATGACTCCATCGTTTTTATCATCTTTGCACCAGGTTACATGATGCATTAATGATATAAAATACATTTTGATATATTGCAAATTATTTTTGTCTAGCCGAAGCAATTAGCATAGACATACGAATAACAGTATTGTTGTTAAAACTCATTGGTTCCATCATTTGATCCAATGTTTTTCAAGAAAATAAAAGTGTAAACATCAGCACGAAGTCAATAAATTTCGAAAGTCTAGCATAGCTAGTAGATTTAGAATACCTATGCTTCCACCATCAACTCCACTTTCTATAATGATCCATTGCTTAATAGGTCTATCTATTCCTATCATCCTCAATACTCCATTCACACTTAATTATACCCTAGTTCATCAAACTTACCACACGTTATGAGTTCAGGAACTTGCCACAATCATATGAGTTTAAGAACTTATCCTAGTCAGACCATAGGCGTCCATTCGCTGAGGGGTTCAAAAACATACCATATAATTATGAGTCACGAACCTACCATAAGTATGAGTTTTAAGAACTCGCACTTAACCTTATAATATTCTCTAACTATACCCTACCTATCTGTTATATACATGAGAAAAGAATCACCTTCTCAACAGGCATATAGCAAATAGCGCGACACAAATATTCCAATGATTATCAATGTGATAAACTGAGTGCAAGCATAAAACCCTCGCCTATACAAAGATTTGTACAACTCAGCCATCACAGGAGTCCTCAATTGAAATCCCACCTAACTCTATCTTTCTTTTAACTTGCTCTTTGCTGGATACGAATTCCTCGTATCACATCATCTATAACTCCTCATGAGTTATCTCGTACTATTTCATAGTACACCATCTTCATAACATTAAGCTATAATCATTCAAACATTACAAACCATCTTTCTTTTATAACTTAAACAGATCACGTCGTGACCTTATTCTATAATCATCTCTCTTAAAATTCTTTTGTTAACTCATGATCGTTTTGTTTTACGATCCTCATTCTTTTTCTTTTTCATCATTTACGACATTATTCGTTATCTTGGCTATTGGAGTTAGGAAACTCTCGTTTCTTATCTTTATACCTCTTCAAGATTCTTCTTTGAATCTTCTTGTTTATATAACAATTCTTCTTTTAAGAATTTCTAACTTTCTAACTTCATTTACATCGCTCAAAATTTCATTCGAGTTACACACTTGGTACACATCAAGTCTCTAACAGTTTCAATATGGTACGCTGAGTGGTTTCCCACAAACAACCAACAAACTAGGTTCCAAGTTGCTAGTTCGTATATACCTCCGCTCCATGAAGGAATCGTTTAGCCCAAATACCATACATCAACTACTAAAGAGTACAATTGCACCATACTTAGACATAACTCTCTATTCATAACTTCTTTACCATTCTCTTTTTATAGACATTGTCTATTTATTATCACCTTACATTCTTATTATTGGAGTTGGGTAACCCAACTTTTATATTCTTTATAACTCTGCGAGATTCTTCTTTGAATCCTTTCACGTAAGTTTTAATCCCTTATTATTCAAACTCTATTTGAGCTTATTCGTTCATTATCTTCACCTCTCTTCTCTAAGGTTATAGCTTACGGTACTCCTACCTAAGGTTTATAACCTACAGCTTTGATACCAACTGTAACGACCCCAAAATCCATACAATTAAAATCTCGACTTCGGTCGTTAACCATACATTCAACCTCTAAATAGTAGATCATTATTCTATGCTAAACTTAATAAAATTGCAGAATATTTAAAACTTTTATACATTTCCTTCTTTCTTGCCCTGAATCGCAACCATTATATTACATCTCTTTGATTCAATCTTATATCATGAATCGTTACAACAAAATGACTATACAAAGTCTTATATCATAACTAAATATTCATATACATTGGATAACTCAACTTACATTTCAACAACATGTTACGTTCAAAATATGAAATACATTTCTCATAAAACATAAGTAATCTTCGTGAATATAGATCTCTATAACTCACATAGCACGTATCTTTACCTTAAAATCTTGACCTGCAAAAGTGGTTATTTGCAAGAGTGAGCTCGACAGCCCAGCAAATTCTAACAGTTTTCATGCATCATATATCACATAATAACATGCTCGACATACATCTCATTAAAGTAACATGGCATACATGCTTTTAATTCACATAACAAATATAAAGATTGAGTTCCTTACTCAATCTTCATTACTTAGCCAAAATAATGCAGTCATATATTGACTTTAACATTTCATGATTTCAACATGCATAACACATCATGCAATTTAAAACAGTTCATCAAGTCCACGTAGAAAATAGGAACCGAAAGACTTGCCTTGATCGTTGTTTACCAATAATAGCTTAACAGCTTACAGTTATCTGCACTTCACGTGCCCTACACAATTATATAATCATACACATCAACTATTAGTCATATAACAACACATAGCAATTGTAATGTAAACTCTACTCCACATCTCATAATCTTTCCTATTAATAAATACACAATGGTCAATTAGATTGTGTTAACTTTTCGACTTATGACTCACTATATTTCTTCTTAGTCAAACTCGAAGTTCAAGTGCTTAAGTCTTGCTAGGACTACTTATTGATTTTATATTAAACCCATTTCATATCTTATAATATCCATTTCAATGGAATTGAAACACTTTTTAAGTTCATTAACACTTGGCACGGCGTTTCGACGTTCAATCGTCACACGCCCGATTTGCCTCTCTTGTGTATGCTTACTATGCTTCTATAACTTATCTAATACATTATTTATTAATGTTAAGCATCATTATAATTACTAATATTCATTTTTTATAACTTAGAACATCATCTTTTATGGTCAAGAGCACTAGACATGCATATGTGCATGTCCGACGCCCTCCGATTGCCTCCGAAAACACAACAGTCCTAAAGATGACCATTTTGACCCATCCTAATGACCTAAAATTGAAAAATGTAAAGAACGAAAGTTGTAGGTCTGCTTGTTCTCGTTCCGGATCATCTTAAATCAGCTCAATCAGAGTTCGTATGAGGAAGTTATGGCCATTTTACTACAGGAGGTCAAAACTGTCCAAGTCAGACTTCTGTCCCCGCGCTGGGGCGCGAGAACTAAGCCAACAAGTGGCGCTGGGGCGCGAGATTGGCGCTGGGGTACGAATTTCAGCGCTGGGGTGCCAACTTCTGGCGCTGGGGCGCGAATTTTGGCGCCGGGGCGCGATTTTTGGCGCTGGGGCTCAAATTTTGGCGCTGGGGCGCCGAAACTTGCAGAACCCAACCACGAAGAACAGAACAAAGCTACTGTCTTTATTTTTTTAACAGCAATTAACCCCAATTAACATGTATAACTTATATAAATTACACATATACACACTACCCAACATGCATATACTAGTTTTAACACAACTAATCAACAATACTAGGAAACTAAATATTTGAAAACACTGTTTTAAAAACCAAAACTCCATTATCGATATATAAAATACAGTAAACTGTAATTCCATGGTTATAACCAATTTGATTCCTTTAAACTACGAATTTTCTGAAATTCATACCAAATAAACATACATGACCTTCAACTTCATAACTAGCATACACGAATTTTTTTGTTATCATGCAAAACACATATTCGTATATTTATTTTTCACTGCAAAACCAAGTTCTCTTTCTCAATGAACTTAATTTAGCATACAATCCATATACATATATATATATATATATATATATATATATATATATATATATATATGCTAGTTGTATCAATTATAATTATAATTATTCAGGATTTCAAAATCAATTACATAAACATGATTTACAGACAACCTTTGTAAAAACTCATATACAGTGAAGTTGAGTTTCAAGAAACACAGAGGCTAAATAGTTATACTATAAAACCTATGTTAAGATTATAACACATACCTTTTTATTGCTTTTAGAAAACCTTTCACTGAGAATAGCTTTTGACGAACACAGAACCTTTTCTCTCAGTCACAAATTCTCAGACACTTTGCTTCTCTCAATTTTTCTCTGATACTTCTCTCTCAAACTCTCTGTAATTCTCCTTCTCAGAAAACTTCTATTTTTCTTCTTAGGCTTAAGCCAAATGCACTATACGTAAACTAAAACTAACCCCCAAACGCACGTCTTAATTCAAACGCTTAAAACCGACACTACTAATGGCCTTATTAAATTAGCAGTTACCAAATTAATATATATATATATATATATATATATATATATATATATTATTTATATTATATTATTAATAATTCAAAATTTAAATTTCAAAAGTCATAAGGCTCCGTTTGGCAAAACTCTTTTTAAAGACTTAATATATTTAAGCCTTATTTGGCAAAAATAAATTAAAACTACTTTAATTTATTTTAATAATCATTTATATTATAGTTATTTGTCACACTTCTAATTAATTAAGTTTTCATACTTAATTTAATTAATTATAATAACAATTCATTGCATAATATAATAATTTATTTAATCATTATAAACTCTCTAACTTAATTATTAAATTAAATTAGATTACTATTTCAAAATAATTACTTTCCTTAACTCATTAATTATTTATTAAACAAATAAATAATCAAATCATATCAAATCAATTAAACAAATACTTATTCGACAATAAACACATCCATTAAATATTTATATAATTCAATAAATATTTAAATATTATAATAAAAATCTGGATTGCTACATTCAACTTACCCGACCCTCCAACTGGACGTATGAATTGGGTTGAGGAGGAGCGAATGGAGACAGACCTCAATAAAGTCATCGCTGATTTGTGTATCCCAGGGACACAATGGACTTGCACGCCCTGCATTAATCAGCCTAAGACCTTTATGGCTTCAGCTCTCAACCGTTATACTAAGGCTTGGAATCTCTTTGTTTGTGCAAAACTCATGTCATCGTCCCATCAACATGAAATTACAACTGAGCGAGCAATCATTATTTGGGAGATTATTGTGGGAAAATATATTGACATTGGTCACCTTCTTAATCAGAACATGCTGCGATACATGTGGGGAAGTACTACGGGAAGTATACCACATGCCTCGATCGTGGCTCATTTATGTGCTAGAGCAGGAGTTAGGTGGACAGATGAAAAGTTACAGTACCCAAGCCAGGATATCACTCATGCCACGATAGCAAGATTCGAAGATTGGGCAGGAGGTACCCCGCACCCAAGGGGTAAGGGTTTCATCCTTCGTCCCGCACCATCTACGCCATCATCACAGCCCTCAAAGGCGAATGAAGCAGGCACATCAACTCAAGCCACTGCTGCTACTGACGATCGACAGCTCCGAAGGTTAGAGCAGAAGGTCGATGCTATATACGACAATTTTACAGTGTTTGCTATGGGTTTGACGAGGTCGCTAGTGGAGGCGTTTGCGCAGCAGGGTACCATCCTCGAGTGGCCACAATTTGGGACAGCCGTGCCATTTCCACTGCCGAATTCACCACCCGAAGAGGGTGGTGCAGCTGATCAATAGGGGAGTTCTTCTAACCCTGTACCTTCATTCATTGGGATAATGAATATATTAAGTTTGGGGGTATTGGGTAGTAGGGTAGTTGCATGTAGTTAATTTGCATATGTTTGCATGTTTAATTTAACTTTTGCATGTTTATGTGTTAGTTAATAATTGCAGAAAATTTTTCTGTTTTTAGTAGTTATTATTTATTTTAGTATGTGTTTAGTTGCATGTCCCAAATTTCTAACTTTATGGAGTTTAAGTCTAGCCAATGATGAAATTAAATTTTGAAGGATTGTTGAATTTACTGGATAACATGAGCTTAGCTATAATATTTTACATGATGTAATCCATGGATGTTGTTTAGATGCTTTCGGTTCGCACATACATGTTCACATATGCTTGTTGGAATAAGAATAGTGTGTTTTTATTGCTTAATAGAAAATGTTGTTTTTAAAAATAGAATTGTGTAGAAAGTGAACTTAGGCTATGAAAATATTGTTATCAAGCTGTGGGAACACATGGGTATGCTTATTGTATATAAAAAAAGAGAAAAAGGAATGAAAAATCCATCTTGGAACCTTCCTGAGTTTAATTATTGAATCCTTGGAAGGGGCAAGATGGAGCATAAAACGCACTCACTGTATATAAAAAAATAGCAAAAAACACCACGGAAAAGTGCGAAAGTCGCCCTCGTGAGTAAAAATAAAGCATATTAAACACATTGTTGAACCTTAGCTTGTTTTAATGTGTTAGAGTAGTTTTTGTGCATTAGTATACATGGTTCTTGACTTAGACTTCAATTTTCTATTTTTAGCAGTATAACATGTTTAGTCTTTGCCTTGGTCAAGTATATTTGTGAACACAACACACACATACAGCATCTTTATAGTGAACATGGGTTATTTGATTGTATGATATTATGTCTATAGCTTAGTTTGAAATTTTATTCTTAAATCTGGATAATTCGCTGAGGCACATTGCATTAAAATTCCATTTTAGCTGGAAAAACTTGGGACTCATTTGCATCATAATTTAGTTTGCATAGCATGTAGTTGCATTTCATTGTTTAATGTCATATGCATTGCTTGAGGGCAAGAAATAGTTCAAGTTTGGGGGTATTTGATAAGTAGGTTTTCTACCTACTTAGTGGATGTTAATTCATGAGAATTATGCTCATCTCAAGTATATTTTACTCTGTTTTGTGCATTTTATGTTGTTTAGCATTTCTTGTAGTGGAACTCCTATGGCAAGGAAAGGCATGGAAAAAGGCAAGAATGGCATGGATAAGCATGGTGACATGAGCTAGAAAGGACTAGGCATGATGGATATAGGAAGATGAGGAACTGAAGCAGTGGATGAGTGCTATGCAGGAAAGGAAAGATGAAGAACAAACAACAAAGCAAGAAGTAACAGCAGAAGACAGCAAGCAGTAGCCGCGCGGCTAATTAAGCCTTACAACGCGCACCCGCGCCACTTGAAGACAGACAGTTTTGCACCTATGCGCGCCCGCGCCTTAGCAAAGAAGGAAACTCGCACGCCCGAGCCAAGGTTTGGGTAGACACACTTATTACGCGCCCACGCCCGTTTTGCACTAGGATCACGCGCGGCCGCGCGAGTCCTCTGCAGTCTATTTTGTTGACGTTTTATAATTTGAATTTTGAGCGCTTGAGGCTTATCTGAACAATACTAGTTGGTACCAGACGTGTGTTAGGGTCTTTTATCAGTTTTTCATATCAAGTAATTAAGGTTCTTATGTTTAAGGAGTCGAGGGGATTTGATCAATTTTTGATACATTCTATATCCTCTTTTCACTTTGGTTATTAAATAATCGTTAATTTCATTTTCTGGATATTATTGGTACTTTGGAACACACATTGGAGCAGATTCTACAACTGGGTTTAATCATTTCTCTTTCATCTCTTATTTGCAATGTTTAATTCCATGTGTTGCTTCAATCCCATAATGGCTTTTGGTTCAGAAATGAACTAAATTCCATTATTGGATTCTAATGGATTTTGATGTGTAGTCTAAACTTATGTAGCTGATTGTATGATTGTATGTTTATCATTGGATTACCTATTATGATTGAGCGTAATGAATGAATGTTTGATCACCATTCACCTTGTATGCTTATATGCACTTGAAAAATGAAATATGAGTATGGATATAATCATAATAGTATATGTTTATGAGGTTGAGTTGTTTAGCTTTGTAATTCGTGAACCGGATAGAAATATACCATTTCACCTTATGTAGTACTGAAAGAGCATGTGCTTTAATTCATTATTGCTACAATATCACATAGACATATAGCGATTTTGGTAATAGTGTTGCTTACATGATTTCTATCATAAGTGGAGGTTATGTAAATAGGTCATAGTTCATTAAGAAATGGTTATGTCCACCTTTGTGCTTTTGACTAGTTTTCCATACTAAATATATAAGTTTTGCATGATAGTTACAAGTTAGATGAATTATTAAATGAAGTTAGAATTCCATTATTTCCAAATTTGATTTCATTATTGTAGTAATATATTTTTATTCATTAATTGAGTTTAGTATAAATTATAATTGTGAGTTATTCGTCAAAGCATATGAAAATAGTGACATGATTAATGTATGAAATTAAGATTTAATACATTTCTCCATGGATCGATAATTTTCTTACTCTGTACTATTTGTTAACTCATGTATGCTTACATGAGTTAGAGTCCTTTTGTTAGACTAAAAAGGAGGCAACACGTATATATGAATAGTGTCCATGAATAGTACTCTGTGAATAGTACCATATATATATATATATATGAATAGTACTCATGAATAGTATCGTATATATGAATAGTGCCCATGAATAGTACTCAGTGAATAGTATCCCATGAATAGTACCCATAAAAGGAAAATACAAAAGAAAATGATATTCTTTGACGAGTACAAAAGAAATGACATCTCATACAAGTATAAAAGAATATACGAAACTGCAAATGAATTTTCACCCGTCATACGGTAATCCACATAGACAGATCATTTTAACAATTTAATAAAGAATGAATACGAAGGATTATTCACCATGCATGTGGTAGTCAGCATAGACAGGTTACTCCAGCAGATTAATAAAGAATGAATACGAATGGTCATTCATCATGCATGCAGTAGTCCGCGTAGACAGGTTACTCCCGCAGATTAATAAAGAATAAAATATGATGGGTCATTCACCATGCTTGCAGTAGTCCGCGTAGACAGATTACTCCCGCAGATTAATAAAGAATAGAATGACAACCCTTATGAGTATTGAAAAAAATTAACATTCTTTACGAATACGAAAGAATAATACCCCTTACCATATAAAAAAATAGTACTCTTACCATACGAAAAATAACATCCCTTACGAATACAACAAATAATATCCCTTATCTTAGTAAAAGATTGGATACTGCAATAGTGAAGTAGCAGAATAGTCTTATTCTTTCTCTTTATAGTTTCTCTGTCTAGAGTTTTAGTGAATTCGTAAGAAATAATGAAGGAATGAGCTTCTATTTATAGGATAAAGGACTAAATAGTAACTAATTCATGAACGGTCCAGATTGATTTACTATTAAGACGGACGGTCCATATTGATTTACTATTAAAACTTAAAGCAGCGGTCCATATTGATTTACTATTAAAACTTTAAACCAGCGATCCATATTGATTTACTATTATAACTTTCAACCAACGATCCATATTGATTTACTATTACAACTTCAACCAACGGTCTAAAAAATTAACACATCTCCTCATGGAATAATAAGCCAAACTTATAACATACGCCTCATAACAAACCCCTTTATTTATATCAAAAATTAAATAAATATTTACCGCAAATTACTTATATTTAATCAACACATTTTTAATCTTTCAACAATTATTCATCATTTAATATTATAACTCATAATATTGACAACCAGATCGTTCCCAAGAAAGAGGGGGCTTTCTGATAAAGATTTCTCCTTATTGGTGTGCAATTAAATGACCTAACCCCTTTCCTCGACAGAACTTTCTAGACATTGTCAATAATACAAATAATAATATGAATAATTGTGTCGTCTCAATTATTGATTTAATAATACAAAATATTATGCAGATGATACTGTGTCAATAATTGATCAAAACTAAGTTACTTCTTACGTAAGCATCAATAATCAGAGATACTATGCAATACCGTGTGCTACTGTGCAACAACGCGTATTACTAAACTTTTATCACCGGATATTTCAACAGTTTAATGGTAAAAGTATTACCGTTTATTTTATGAAAATGTTATTTCTGTCTCTTTCTATATCCGACAGTTATTTCGTTATGGGGTCCACCAATGATTGCGTCGTCGTACGAATATTCCCCGACAAAAAGAATATTCCCCTACCAAACAAATATTCCCCGACACAACGAAAATTTTATGACAACTTGCTTACTTTGCAAACTTTTCACATATCACCCTTAAATTTAACATTTTATCAATTTAACAATTTACTGAATTAAAAAATTGAATACTTTTATTTCATAAAATTCGGGGTCTTACAGTTTTGTCAAACACCCATCTTCTTGATTACTTGTTCTTCCTTGGTGGATCACCTCTAAAGGCCAAACACTTGGGTGGCTACAGTTGATCAAAAGAAGGAATCAAACCCGGAGGTGAACTCGTACCTGAGAAAGCTTTTTTCTACAAGGATATGAATCTGATCTCCATCTATTTTCTATTGATTGATAATTATGCACAAAGTATGATCATGGTGATGGTTTGTATGAAAAAATTTAAAATTTGTTTTATCGCGCTTTCGCTTCTTTTATGTAATTTGATTGTATGATCGCACTATATACAAATCTAACAACTTTGATATCCCTAATGTTGACTTTCTGGAGCTTTGTGTCAGCTTACTTGCTGACTTAAGACTTCTCACATAAAGTTATAGCTTTACCTATTTCATTAACATGTCGCTTTCGGTAAACTAGCCAGTGGACACGCCTTTGATTTCTACCAAAAATATATTGTTTCACACCTTAGAATCTTCTTCTTTCAACGTTCCATTGTCAGTCCTCTTTTCATACCTGACTTGGCGATCTGTTATAGAGTTGAGCTCTACGTTCTGCTCACCTTTCTATTCTTCTATCTGTTGATAGTAGAGTGATGGAAATCGTAGGCTTGAGCTTTGTGCTACAATTAGGACTCTGGTTTTGTTCTACTATCTGATTGCTTTATGCTGCTTAGGTTTGATGTATAGACTTCTCTTTGTTCTTCGATTACTTTATCAGCTCTTTAATTCTACTGTCTTTTAATCCTTTACTTCTCCTAGGTTGTGTACTTCACCACTCTTGGCTTACTCTGTGAAGTTGAAGGCATCTCTATGATCTGTATATCTCCCAATGCTTTACGTTATCAGCTGCTACTTTATGAACTTCTGATTACTCTGCGAACTATTATGAGCTTTATGACTAGGCAGAGTATATTTGCAATGTAACCTTTATAATGTCCTTCTGAAAGTTCCTTCTGGTGAGGACTATACTCAGATATCTTTAGAGTATGTCCTTTTGCTATCAATTTCTTCTTGATTGGCCTTCAACTTATATCTATGGCACGAAGGTAAGCTTTACAATCTTCTATGGTCAGCTATACAAGTAATGTTTTACAATTTTAAGGCTAACTTTGCGATCTTAACTTCACTGAACGATCTTGGAGTTATCTTACAATATGATTTTCATTCAGCATTTGCTTGGAATATTCTACGTTTAAACTTTACTAAAGAAGCTTTACTTGGCTTTACGATTCATTGATCACTTTGTAAGTTGGTCGTAACTTTACAAGGTGAGAATCATCACAGCTCTGCGATTTCTCTTATAGCTCTATGATAGCCTTACAACTTTGTGATCATCTTATCCACTTTACGAACTGATTTTCGCTTTACAATTTAAAGTGAGTTTTACAATCCACCTGATGCTTTAAGAATATAGTTAACTTTATGATGTATCTTCATACTACGAAACTGGCAGAGTAAATTTACGATCAATGAAATCCTATCAACTATACATCAGATCAATTTTAATAAGATAAACATAACATTATTTGGTCTTTTTAATCGAAGTCCTTGTACACCAAATCATTTGTATGAACTTTACAAAACCTTACTTATACAAACATACATTAATCATATCTTTCTTCAAACATATAGGTTATTCTGGTAACGATATGCAAAATTACTTTTACAATTAATCATATCTATTACATGTGCAGACAAGTTAAGGATCAACCTAACAAGTTTGATCATTTTATTTTAAGTCTTTGTACATAGATATTTCAGTTAAGGACTGTACAAAACTTATGCATATAAATATACTTTGTCTTTCATCATCAAATCATATAAATTTGGAATCTTATAAATGTTCTAATCAATCTTCCCCTTAATGAAGAAACCTTCTAATCTACATACAAATTCCTAGCACACACACACACACACACACACAGAGATATATATATATATATATATATATATATATATATATATATATATCAATTTTTATGGATGAGGACATTTTTGTTTTAACATTTTTTCCTATTTTTTTTACTCATTGAAATCACAATTCCTTAAAGGAAGGGTAAGAAATTGTGATTTCAATTTATAAAAGAATCACAATTCCGTCGGAATGGTCATTCTGATCAAACTTAGCATACTAAACATCGGAAAGGAATTGTTCCTTTCCGCCCTCCATTCCTGCCAACCAAATGCCCCCTTAGGAATTAGGAGTAACGGTTGGACACAAATTATATATTAAAAATTATATAATACTATAAAAAAGATAGAGAGAAAATAAAAAATGAAACCTAGCCATTTGAGTAATAGCTCAATGGTAGCCTTAGCCTCTTGCAAAGCAAGAGGCCCAAGGTTCAATACTTACCCCCTCCCGAATTATCAAAAAAAAAAAAACGAAACCTACCATATTTTGTGTGTAGTTTATTCTATACTTGGTGTGTATATCCGAATTTCTTCGGATGGTATAGTGAGAAAAAATATTTTTAAATTAGAATTTTTTGATACTACCTTTTTATGAAAAAAATGTTGAAAAAGCATTTAATTACACAATTATAATTAAAACTATTTTCAAAAAGTGAAAAACTCGATTATAGAAAAGTATATGGTGTGAAATTTTAATATTTGTTTAATAATTTAAGAACAAATTTGTAAGTTGTGTTTAGCAATTTAAGGACAAACTATATCTAAATTTTTAATATTTGAATTATATATAAATACGTAAAATGGGAGGAGGAAATTTTTGTTATTTTTTAAATTTCATATATATATATATATATATATATATATATATATATATATATATATATGGGTTTCAATCTATGACAACCGTTTTTAGGCAAACTATTCCAACAACCATGATCTTCATCGTTGATTAACATATTTAATGGTTGAGATTGGCAAGAATAAAGGCATTGCCGCTACAAGTTGTAGCGGCATAAATATTTACTAGAGGGTCAAATAATGAAATTTTATTATTTATTTATTATTATAATAATCAAAGATCATGCATATCGCTGCAAACATGTAGTGGTTTGCATATATTGATCTTGACCTAATTTTTTTGTCTTTTGTCCCAATTTATATTACTAACTAATATTAACATTTCTAACTAATATTAATATTAATATTAATATTAATAATATTACTAATAGTGGTAACTAACTAATAATATTGCTAACTAAAATTATTATTAATAATATTACTAACTAATATTAATATTAAATATCTAATAATATTACTAACTAGTATTAATATTAATAATAATATTAGCTAACTAACAATATTACCAATCTAAATCATAATTTCTATAAGACCCCAACTTTTTATGAATAAAGATTTAATTTTCTCTAAATATTATTTTGAATAATAAGGTGTTGATTTGATATAATGTTATAGTTATGGGTGATATGTGCAAATTTTGCAAAGGAAGCAAGTTGTCATAAAATATTTGTTTGGTCGGGGATTATTCTTTTTGTCGGGGAATTTCGTACGACGGTGCAATCATTGGTGGACCACATAACGGAATAACTGTCGGATATAGAAAGCGACAGAAATAATATTTTTATAAAAATAACGGCAAAACTTTTTTCGTTAACTGTTGAAATAACCAGTGATAAAAGTACAGTAATACGCGTTGTTGCACAGTAGCACACGGTATTGCATAGTATCTCTGATTATTTATTCTTACGTAAGAAGTCACTCAATGTTTGACTCAATAATTGATACAATAAAAATTTCACAATCTTTCATATTAATGATGCAATAGTTGCTAAAATGATAATTGAATAGTATTTTATATTATTGACTCAATAATTGTCACAGTAACAACTGAATAGTATTTCTTATTATTAAATCAACAATTGTCACCTATATTATTGAAATGATATTATTAGATAGCATTATTGACAATGTTTAAAAAAAATATCGTGAAAAGGGGTTAGGTTATTTAATTGCGCACCAATAAGGAGAAATCTTTATAGGAAAGCCCCCTTTTTTCTGGGAACAATCTAGTTGTCAGTATTGTGAATCTATAATAATAATTAGGAATAATTATTGAAGGATTGAAGAGTTGTAAATAATTGATGAATAAAAATTAAGGATAAATATGAAAAATAAATATGTGTTCTATTTTAATATAATTGGAGGAATTTGGGCATGAATCATTTGTTGAAAGTTTGTCATATTTTTCTATAGAATCACAATTATCTTCTTCGATAAAATATTCATTCAAATATATTATTATAATATTACAATATAATAGTATAATGTGATAATATAATAATATAAATTTTTATAATTTAAATAGTAATATTATTATTATAATATATAATTTTTAGCATGTGAATAAAAATAGAGTGAATTTTATCATTTTGGTTTTGAATTCCTTTTCCAAAACTAATTCGTGCACGTCTCCTTTTCAATTCTCCTGCAATTCTTTTATTTTTCCAAATTTAGTGGACCCTCAACAATTGGAAAATATGAGGTTATGCAGAGAAAGAAAGTTAGGCGTAGAAAAAAGTTTGGCAGAGTTAGGCATATTTATTTGATTTTTTCTCTGAGTTTTCACTATAAAAGAGGAGGCAACCTCCTTCCTAAACACACCAAAAATCTAAAGCATTCTTACTGTACTATTATGAGTATTTTTTTTGAGTATAAGAATACTTTGAGTATAACTTTTAGTGCAAGATTTTCTCAGGATAATATCCGATATTCCAGTTAAATCTAGTTTTCTACTATGGTAAAGGATATTATTTTTGTAAGACCCCAACTTTTTATAAATAAAATTGAATTTTCTCAATTTATTATTTTGAAATAGTAAGGGTTGATTTGATTAATATGGTTAGTTATGGGTAAAATGCGTAAATATTTTAAATAAGCAAGTGATTATAAAATATTCATTGTTGTCGGGGAATATTCGTTTGGTCGTGGAATATTCTTGTTGTCGGAGAATATTCGTACGATGGCGCAGCTATTTGTGGGTCCCATAATGGAAAGTGATTGGATGAAGAAAATGACAAGTATAAGTTATTTATAAATAATGGTGTAGTTGTTATCGTTAACACTGTTGGAATACCCGATGGTTAAAACACAGTAATACGCGGTGTTGCATAGTAGCACACGGTATTGTACCAATTATTGATTCTTACGTAAGAAGGCACTACTCAATAATTGTTACAGTAATTACTGTTCAATATTTTATTTTATTGATCCAATAATTGCTGCGTTGATATTTTATATTATTGTTGTTTCAATAATTGTCAATACACAGTATTTCCCATTATCAAATCAATAATTCATATTATTTTAATAATATTATTAGATAACATTATTGGCAATGTCTAAAAAGTTCAATCTAAGGAGAAGTTTGGTCACCTAATTGCGCGCCAGTAAGGAGAAATCCTTATTAGAAAGCCCCCTCTTTCCTGGGAACGGCCTGGTTGTCAGTATTGTGATTTTGTAATATTATTTGTGAATAATTAATTATTAATTTATATGATAAGAAAATTATTTATTTATGTGGATATAAATGGAGAAATTTTTAAAAAAGTGACAATTGTTGAAAATTGATATTTTATCTTTTCTAATAAAATAATTCATTTAAATATATTATTATATTTTAATAATATAATAATGGTGATCTTTTTACAATGAATGTGTGATATATGAATAAATGAGGAGGAAAGATATTTTTGTTACAAAAAATATTTAACACATGTTTTGTGTGTTGATGGACCCCATTTTTGACTGAAATTTGATTATAGCCTGTAAAATCATCCGTTTGTAGATTTCGGTCAATTTCTGTTTAGAATTTGGAAAAATTTAAACTTACAAAGTTGTAGAGAATTGAATTTCTTATGAAATGGACATAAGATTCGAATTTTTCTAATAAAAGGGCTATTTATTATGAATTATTGAAGTTCCGGAATATTGGGTCTGAATTGATTTTGTTACAAAAAATGTTTAAAATATGTTTTTCATTTTGGTGGGCCCCACTAGTATGTGTAAAATTTTGAATTCTGAATTCTAAGGTGTGCGTAGGAAAAATTTAATAAATAATATTATTTTATTAAATTTTCTTCTTTGGTGTTCTAAGCATTTTCTTATAAATAGAGTGTTTAGGTTAGAATTAAAAATCACACCAGAAACTGAAGTTTTCTCTCTCTATATTATCGAGCGTATTTTTGTGAGTATTTAGATACTTTGATTGTTGTTATACGGTGCAAGTTTCTTCAGCACTATATCTAATATTTTAGTCAGAAGTACTGTCTTTTTGAGATAAGGGGTGTTATTTTTTCAAATGATATTATTTCTTTCAATATCATTATACCGGAATATTGGTATGAATTTTATTATAAAATTTTTATCTTTTCATGTTGGGATTACTATTCACGAGTTACTATTCATGAATTACTATTTACGAGTTACTATTCATGAGTTACTATTCACAAGTTACTATTCATGAGTACTATTCACGAAGCATTATGATTTTTCTTGTGGAATTTCTACCTTTTTATGTGGAATTACTATTCACGTATACGGCACTATTCACGTATATGGCACTATTTACAAAAAAATTAAATTTTCTTTTTTGTGTCCAAGATTGTCTGTTATGGTTCCTATCTTTGATTGTATCCATGTTTTGATCTTTATTCTTGAATTTTACTTCACTATTGTTTGTTATGGAGTATTTTTGAACTTGGATTGTCTAAAGTACGAATCCTTAATCCTTGTTCTTTTGTCTCACTGGATTCATTTTTTAAAAAATATTTTTCATCATCCTCAATCCTAAATGATGATATTACTGAATATCTTTGGCATGTAGTGCAAAGATGAATGATTTTCTGATGAACATCTTTGGCCCGTAGTGCAAAGATGAATAGGTGTTGAGATGAACATGACCAACTGGTGATACAAATGAATATCTTTGGCCCATAGTGCAAAGACGAATATTTGATTCAAGATATATATTGATTGATGTTACAGGGATAAAATATCGATGATGAACTTTTAAATTTATAGATAATGGTAGATTTCATTATCTACTTAACTCTTCTAATGAATTGTTGTTTTCGCTGCAGTTGTTGATCTAAAGCTGGTTGTCTATTATATTCTATCAGATTTTTTTCCCTGTTGAAGACTAATTATAATTTGTTGTACATTATCTTAGTCATACTATTCTTTTTTGGGCTAGTTGAGCTCACCCTTTTCCTTTTTATTCCATTTTTCTTCTCAGGAGGCGAGAATATAGCGGGAACTAGTCGGGGTGTGGAGTGATGATTCAAAATAGTTGTCTTAGTAGTCCTCATTATTTTGTAAAATAGTATATCAATAATTGTAATGAGGACTCCATTTGAGTTTTAATACTGTCTAGATGATAATATTTGTGTTGTTGTATTTTGCACGATAATTGTAATAATGAAGTTGTAGTTGTTTCTGTACCATGTATTTGACAACTCAGAATGGGTGATGTATACCTATTTTGGGGGCGTCACGGTTGATATCAAAGCTTAGGGATATGATCTCTGACGGAGATCGGGGAATAGAACTAGGAGGGGAGAGACGATTAAATCCTTCACTAGTGTGTCCTACCTAAGCTTATTCGTCGGTCAGTCATAATATAGGGATATTATGTGATATGTTAATTTGTTTAATTAACCCTTATTTTGTGGCAGTATTTGAGAATGACAATCAAGAATGTTAACAATGGAGTAAATGAGACTATGGAGACACCTTTAATCACCAATCAGGAGAACGTGCAACAGGACGACAATGTTCCTCCTGTAAATAACATCACTAATCAGACGACGAACAATGGGATGTTTAGAAGCTTTTTCCAGTTCATGCAAAATCAGACGAGGGAGACTCGTGTACAAAATACAGGTGGAAATGATAGCAACGCACAGTTTGTCACAGCCAAGCAGTTCAAAGAGTTGGGACCACCAGAATTCTGGGGAAAGCCGGATCCGATTAAGGCGAAAACGTGGGTCAAGCAAATTACCGAGATATTTGATGTCTTGGGATGCACGGAGGAACAGAAGGTTCCATTCGCCACCTTTATATTCCGTGGTGAGGCAAATTACTGGTGGGAATCTGTGAAGCGTACCCTGCCGCACTCAACATGTCTTGGGAAATATTTCAGAAACTGTTTAATGACAAGTACTTTCCTGAAAGTATTCGTCATATGAAGGAGGTAGAGTTTATTAGATTGGAACAAAATAACATGACGGTGTCCTAGTACGAGGCGAAGTTTGCAGAGTTATCCAGGTTTGCACCTCATTTGGTAGAGAATGAGGAACGTATGACGCGGATGTTTCTGAGAGGTCTAAAACCCGAGATTCGGCAATATCTTATTTCTCACAAATTTTTTCTATATTCAGATGTTGTCAACTGGGCTCAATTATTAGAGCGAGATAATGAGTACGTTCAATCGAGGGACCACAACCAGGGTCATACCGGTGGCAGCAGTCATCGGAGCAATGACAACCAGCTGGGAAGAAAACATTCGGATAAAAGTGGTAACCACTCTGATGGTAATCGTGGCCATGATAATAGAAGAAGCGAGTCGGGAGAAGATTTTAAAAAGAGAAGGTACAACAATGACAATGTGAAGACGTCAGCACCAACATCAACTATTTCTAAGGGAGGAGAACGACCACCAGTCATATGTTATAAATGCGGAAAAAAGGGACACAATAGCCCAAACTACCCCAACAGTTCAAGGTATGTTATAATTGTGGAAAGGAAGGTCATATCGCTCGAGATTGTACTGTACTGAAACCAAGTCCAGCGGGGATGGTGACTCCAAAAGATGTTCCAAACAAGTCAAAGTCAGCGATTCCTGAAAGAGCGTTTGTCGTGACTGGCCAAAATGCGAGGAACCCGAACGAGATGATCACGGGTAAGCTAATCATAAACTCTTGCGAAGTTTATACCTTACTAGATACCGGTTCTACCCATTCTTTTATCTCACCTGTTTGTGCTCAACGTTTGAACTTGACTCCGGAGAAATTAGAATTTGACTTATCTGTTGAGACTCTGTTAGGAGAAACTTTCACTACATCCATTGTTTATAAATCTTGCTTGATTCAAGTTGGAACCATCACATTACCTGCCGATCTTATTTCTTTGAAAATACTTGCATTTGATGTGATTTTAGGGATTGATTGGTTAACCACTCATCATGCTAAAATTGATTATTTTCGTAAGGTTGTTAGTTTTCATATTCCTAACCAACCTGTTATGCGAATTCAAGCAACCAAACCACTAAAGTCAATTACTTTCATATCAAGTCATAAAGCCATTCGTTTATTAAAAAACGGATGTCAAGCTTTCTTTAGCCCATTTCATGGATTTAAAAATACGTAAGATTTGAATGATATTTTTGTTGTTAGTGAATTTCCTAACGTATTTCCTGAAGAACTTCATGGCCTACCCCCAGAGCGTGATATTGAATTTTGTATCGACTTTGAACCCGGTACAAAACCCATTTTTTAAATTTTATATCGAATGACTCCTATTGAACTTCAGGAGTTAAAAATCCAACAATAGAAGTTGGTACCCTAGCCTCTATCTGGTGACTTTCTTTGTGGAATGCACCGAAGCCAAACTCTCCGTAGAGGACGTCATATTCGTGTGGTGATAAACTGATAGGTGTCATTGTGACGTGCTATCCAAGATTGGGATATGAGTCACAGTTGAGAGCAACCTAAGTCAGTAATCGAAATACGTAGTTTTCTAGGCTTAGCTGGTTACTATCGGAGATTCGTGAAAGGATTTCTCGAATCACTCCATTAACTCAGCTAACTCGAAAAGATACAAAATTCGAATGGAGCAAGGAATGTTAGAAGAGCTTCGAAGAACTCAAGAGGAGATTCATTTCGGCACATGTTTTGACCATACAATCCTAGAAAAGGGAACATGATAGCTGACGTGTTGAGTAGAAGATCGTATGCAGGTACGAGTGCGATATTGTCGAACACAAAGACCCATTTTGTATGACTTACAAATGATAGAGATAGAGTTAAAGACTCTAGGGACCCACGTGATGATATACGAGTAGAATCGACTTTAATCGATAAAGTTAAAACCGCTCAAGCTACACACCGGAGCAGATGAATATAAAGAAGAAGGTGCAAGAAGGCATTATTCTAGAAGTAAGAGTCGATGAAGAGAAGAAATATCAACCTTCGATTTATTAGTCCATTTAAAATTCTCAATCGAGTAGGAAATATGGCCTTATGTCGTGTGTTCATAACGTTTTTCACGTATCGATGTTACATAAATATGTGGATGACCCGAACCACATTATTAAGTTAGAATCAGATGAGATAGCCGAAGATTTAACGTACGAGGAGGTACATGTCAAGATCTTGGATAGAAAGGAGCATGTCCTACGCACAATGGTCATACCACAAGTCAAAGTTTTGTGGAGGAAATATGATATTGAGGAAATGACCTGGGAGTTAGAAACAGAAATAAAAACGAGGTATCCTCACCTTTTTGAAACACCAGGTACGTACGTCAATTTCGAGGATGAAATTTCATAAGGAAGGGAGGTTGTAGGACCCCAACTTTTTATAAATAAAATTGAATTTCCTCTATTTATTATTTTGAAATAGTAAGGGTTGATTTGATTAATGCGGTTAGTTATGGGTAAAATGTACAAATATTTTAAATAAGCAAGTGGTTATAAAATATTCATTGTTGTCGGGGAATATTCGTTTGGTCGTGGAATATTCTTGCTGTCGGGGAATATTCGTACGACGGCGCAGCTATTTATGGGCCCCATAACAGAAAGCGATTGGATAAAAAAATGACAAGTATAAGTTATTTATAAATAATGACGTAGTTGTTACCGTTAATACTATTAGAATATCCGATGGTTAAAACACAGTAATACGCGGTGTTGCACAGTAGCACACGGTTTTGCATAAATTATTGATTCTTACGTAAGAATGCACTACTCAATAATTGTTACAGTAATTACTGTTTAATATTTTATTTTATTGATTCAATAATTGCTGCGTTGATATTTTATATTATTGTTGTTTCAATAATTATCACTACACAGTATTTCCCATTATCAGATCATTAATTCATATTATTTTAATAATATTATTAGATAACATTATTGGTAATGTCTAGAAAGTTCTGTCTAAGAAGAGGTTTGGTCACCTAATTACGCGCCAGTAAGGAGAAATCCTTATTGGAAAGCCCTCTCTTTCCTGGGAACGGCCTGGTTGTCAGTATTGTGATTCTGTAATATTATTTATGAGTAATTAATTATTGATTTATATGATAAGGAAAATATTTATTTATGTATGTGACGCCCCCAAAATTAGGTATACATCACCCATCTTGGGTCGTCAGATACATAGTACAGAATACAAATACAACTTACTAATACAACTGTCGTGTACAATACGACAAAACATAAACTGTGAGTTTGAATACAAATATTATCTTCTAGAGAGTATTCATACTCAAAAGGAGTCCTCGTTACATTTGTTAACACACCATTACATAGAATAGTGAGGACTACTAACTAATACTATCATTCGGACCATCACTCCGTTCCCCGACTTGCCCCAGCTATGTTCTCATTTCCTGAAGAGAACAGTGAAAGAAAGGATGAGCTCAACTAGCCCAGTAAGAAATATTATGACTAAGATAATGCAGAATAAATTATCATTAGCCTTCAACAATATTAAACTGATAAAATACAATAGACATCTAGTTTAACTGCAGCGGAACAAGCAATCCATTAAAAGAGTCAAGTAGAAGATAAACTCTACTATCTTTTATGATTTAAAAGATTTTCCAACACTGTGATCGCTGAGACTCAGCTTAATAAAATAATCCACATCATCGAATCACCCCTGCACTACGGCCAAGGATATTCGTATATTCATTAATGGTCATGATCATGCCAACAACTGTCCATCAATGCACTACGGGCCAATGAGGACTTTTACCATATCATTTGTAACATTACGGTCATGATTATACCGAATAATCCCTTGTCATAATCATACCAAGTCCATCTATGCACTACAGGCCACAGATGACTTTCAACATTTTATAAACATGAGGATGATGACAATGATATAAGAATTCAATAAAACAAGTTCAAGAATTAATTTATCCAAGAATTAACAACGTCCAAATTGTCAACATGATACTACTTTGTGGAGTAAAATTCAAGAATGATCAGGAGAATATTTTCATGAATAGATATTAGATGAAGCGCAAATGTCAAGGATATTCCACAAATTTTATGGAGTATAGAAGTCAAAACTTAACCAACTGAGTATAATAAAGAATGGAATAACAAAAGAAATCACCATGCATGCGATAGACTGCACAGACAGGTTATTCTTAACAGAATAATAAATAATAGAACCAGGTCCGGCGTAAACGCACAGACAGGATATTCCGACAGAATAATAAATAATGGAACCAGGTCCGGTGTAAAACACACAGACAGGATATTCCGACAGAATAATAAATAATGGAACCAGGTCCGGTGTAAAACACACAGACAGGATGTTCCAACAGAATAATAATAAAAACGGAACCAGGTCCGGTGTAAAACACACAGACAGGATGTTCCAACAGAATAATAGCAGAATGTCACCAAGTATAGGGTAGACCACGTATACAGGTTATTCCAACAGAATAATAAGAAATGGAATAACAACAGTTCTCTTCATGAATAAGAAAGAATAACACCCCTTACCGTTTTAAAGAAGAGCTGAAGTAAGGAAGTAGTTAAGTAGCAGAATACTCTTCTTCTCTCTCTCTATAGTTTCTCTCTATAGTTTCTCTCTCTAGAGTTCAGTGAATTCGTAAGAAATAATGAAGGAATGAGCTGCTATTTATAGAAAAATAGAATGCATAGTAACTAATCCATGAACGGTCCAGATTGATTACTTTAATCTGACGGTCCATATTTAAAGAAAAATCTTTTAAATAAAATATAATATATTCTATTTATAGAATAACTTTAATAAAGTATTTTGTTTTATATAAAAAGATGTTTCTGTTTTATTACGTTAATAATACAAATAAAACAAAACGTCATTATCGCTAAATAATTCATATTATTAACTGACAATAATGGAATCAAACTGAGTGACTTCTCACATAAGCATTAATAATCAATACCGTGTGCTACTATGCAACCACACGTATTACTGTACTTTTACTACCGAGTAGTTCAACAGTAACAATGGTAAAACTTTCGCCGTTATTTTTAATAAACTATTTTTGTCGTTTTCTCAATCCGACAATAATTCTGTTGTGGGGTCCACCAATGATTGTGTCGTTGTACGAATATTCTCTGTTAAAACGAGTATTCCCCGACCAATAGAATATTATATAACAACTTGCGTACTTTGTAAAATTTATAAATATTACCCACAACTATAACATTATATCAAATTAACTCCATAATATTCAAAAATGATATTTATAGAAAATTCATCTTTATTTATAAAAGTTGGGGTCTTACAACCTCCCCTTCTTATGAAATTTCGCCCTCGAAATTAGGGTACGTACCTGGTATGTCGAAGAGATAAGGATACCTTGATTTCATTTCAGATTCTAACTCCCAAGTCATTTCCTCAACATCGTGGTTTCTCCACAAAACTTTGACTTGAGTTATAACCTTGGAGCGTAGAATATGTTCCTTCTTATCCAAGATTTGAACAGGAACTTCTTCATACGTCAAATCTTCCGCTATTTCGTCTGGTTCTAACTCAATAATGTGGTTCGGGTCTTCCACATATTTGCGTAACATGGATATGTGAAAAACGTTATGAACACGAGACATACTTGGCGGTAAAGCGAGTCTATAAGCCACAGTTCCTACTCGATCGAGGATTAAAAATGGACCGATGAATCGAGGATTGAGCTTTCCTCTCTTTCCAAATCTCGTAACTCCTTTCCATGGAGCAACACGTAAGAACACATGATCTCCTACATCAAATTCCACGTCCTTCTGATGAAGATCAGCATAACTCTTTTGTCGATCTTGTGAGGTTTTTATACGTTGTCGGATCGTTTGAATTTTTCTATAGTCATACGTACTAACTCCGGTCCCAACAACGTTGCTTCACCCACCTCATCCCAGCATACTGGAGAACGACATTTTCTTCCATACAATACTTCGAATGGAGCCATGCCAATACTTGCTTGATAACTGTTGTTGTAGGAAAACTCCACCAATGGTAAGAACTTGTCCCAACTTCCTTTGAAGTCAAAGACACAGAGTCTTAATAGATCTTCAAGAGTTTGAATAGTCCTCTCTGATTGTCCGTCCGTCTGAGGATGATATGCTGAACTAA
Source organism: Panax notoginseng (assembly GCA_016801055.1). Taxonomy (NCBI): domain Eukaryota; kingdom Viridiplantae; phylum Streptophyta; class Magnoliopsida; order Apiales; family Araliaceae; genus Panax; species Panax notoginseng. The sequence continues at coordinate 60,022,223 of CM029021.1, read as the reverse complement.
ATCGTAACTCCGTGCCCATAGCTTTTTGTAAACTAACCCAAAATCGTGAAGTGAATCTTGGGTCTCGGTCAGAAACTATGGATACTGGCATACCATGCAGTCTTACAATCTCGTTTATGTACATACGAGCAAGACGTTCAAGTGTATAAGTTTCTCGTATCGGTAAGAAATGAGCAGACTTGGTCAATCTATCAACAATGACCCAAATCACATCAATACCTTGAGAAACCCTAGGAAGACCGGTAACGAAATCAATGGTAATGTGCTCCCACTTCCATTCTGGAATTTCAAGTGGTTGCAATGGACCTTTTGGTACTTGATGCTCCGCTTTGACTCGTTGACAAGTTAGACACCTTGAGATAAACAACGCTATCTCTCTCTTCATATTGCTCCACCAAAATGTATGACGAAGATCATGATACATTTTGGTACTTCCAGAATGGATTGCAAACGGTGTGTTGTGCGCCTCCATCATGATTTCATACTTTAAATCAGGGTTGTTAGGAACACAAAGTCTGGAGTTGACTCGAAGTATTCCTTCTTCATCGATTCTTGCTTCCGGTATAGCACCTTCTTGCACTTTCTTCTTCATACGCATCAGCTCCAGGTCTGTAGCTTGAGCAGCTTTAACTTTATCGATTAAAGTCGGTTCTACTCGTATATTCGCCATCATCACATGGGTCCCTGGAGTCTTTAACTCTATCTCCATCATTTGCAAATCACACAAAATGGGCCTTTGTATTGACAATATCGCACTTGTACCCGCATATGATCTTCTACTCAATGCGTCAGCTACCACGTTCGCTTTTTCAGGATGGTATTGAATGGTATGATCATAATCTTTCAACAGTTCAAGTCAACGTCGTTGTCGCATGTTGAGTTCCTTTTGAGTGAAGAAATATTTGAGGCTTTTATGATCCGTAAAGATCTCCACCTTCTCCCCATACAAGTAATGCCTCCAAATTTTAAGTGCAAAGACAACAGCTGCCAACTCTAGATCATGAGTAGGATAATTCCTCTCATATTCCTTGAGTTGTCTTGATGCATAGGCTATGACTTTTCCATGTTGCATGAGAACGCATCCCAACCCTTTGCTCGAAGCATCACTGTAGATGACAAATCCCTCCGAGCCAGATGGTATTGTTAGAACAGGTGCTGAAATGAGTCTCCTCTTGAGTTCTTGAAAACTCTGCTCACATTCTTCGCTCCAACCGAACTTTGTATCTTTTTGAGTCAGCTGAGTTAATGGAGTAGCGATTCGAGAAAATCCTTCCACGAATCTCCGATAATAACCAGCTAGACCGAGAAAGCTACGTACTTCGGTTACTGATTTAGGTTGCTCCCAGCTTTGAATAGCTTCAATCTTTGCCGGGTCAACCGATATTCCACGACTTGATACTACGTGCCCAAGGAATGCTACCTCTTCCAGCCAGAACTCGCATTTCTTCAACTTGGCATAAAGTTTGTATTCACGAAGCTTTTGGAGTACTAGCCTCAAGTGTTGCTCATGATCTTCACGGCTTTTGGAATAAACAAGGATGTCATCGATAAAGACGACCACAAAGTGATCCAAATATTCCTTAAATACCCTGTTCATCATATCCATGAAGGCAGCAAGAGCATTAGTCAATCCAAAAGACATAACTAAGAATTCATAATGCCCATACCGAGTTCTGAAGGCAGTCTTTGGAATATCCTCAGTTCTAACCTTCAGCTGATGATATCCAGAACGAAGATCGATATTTGAAAAGAATTGTGCTCCTTGCAACTGGTCAAACAGGTCATCAATACGTGGCAATGGATACCTATTTTTGATGGTGACATGATTCAACTCCCGATAATCAATACAAAGTCGCATACTCCCATCTTTCTTCTTCACGAACAGAACAGGAGCACCCCAAGGAGAAGTACTAGGACGAATAAAACCAATGTCTAACAATTCCTGCAGTTGACTCTTTAACTCCTGAAGTTCAATAGGAGCCATTCGATATGGGGCTTTGGAAATGGGTTTTGTACCGGGTTCAAGGTCGATACAAAATTCAATTTCACGCTCTGGGGGTAGGCCAGGAAGTTCTTCGGGAAATACGTCAGGAAATTTATTAACAACAGAAATATCATTCAAAGCTGACGTATTTTTGTTTAGATCTGTGACATGAGCTAAGAAAGCTTGACATCCGTTTTTCAATAAACGAATAGCTTTATGGCTTGAGATGACAGCGATTGATTTTAATGGTTTGGTTGCTTGAATTCGCATAATAGGTCGATTAGGAATATGAAAGCTAACAACCTTACGAAAACAATCAATTTTTGCATGATGAGTAGTTAACCAATCAATCCCTAGAATCACGTCAAATGCAAGTATTTTTAATGAAATCAGATCGACAGGTAATGTATGGGTACCAACTTGAACCAAACAAGACTTATAAACCGTGGATGTAATGAAGGTTTCTCCCAATGGAGTTTCAACTGCTAAGTCAAAGTCTAATTTCTCCGGAATCAAATTTAATCGATGAGAGCAAGTAGGAGAAATAAAAGAATGGGTAGAACCGGTATCAAATAAAGTATAGACTTCGTTAGAGTTTATGATAAGCTTACCCGTGATGACCTCATTCGGGTTCCCTGCTCTCTGAGAGTTCACAACAAACGCTCTCCCTTGCACAACCGGTTTTGACTTTTCTGGGACGGCCTTTGGTGCCTCCATCCTAGCTGAATTTGTCTTCGGTAAACGATAAAATCGGGCTAAATGACCTTCTCTTCCAAAATTATAACATGCTTTGGACGGCATCGCGCAGTTTGGACTGATGTGCCCCTCCCCTCCGCATTTGAAACATATGACAGGTGATCGTTCTCCTTCCTTAACGACAGGTGCTGGTGCTGACGTCTTTCCATCATTGTTGAATCTCCTCTTCTTGAAATGCCCATTTTATTGTTTTGGCCCTGATTACCACCGAAGTGGTTACCATTTCTAGCCTGTTGATTCCCTCCACGCTTGTTGTCACCGCTTCGATGACTGCTTTCACTGGTATTATCATTTTGTCGGCTGCTCTCTTTTGGTTGTGTTGTCTCGTTATCGCGCTCCACCAACTGAGCCCTATTTACAACATCTGAATACAAACACAGTTTATGAGAAACAAGATGTTGACGTATCTCCGGCTTCAAACCTCTTAAAAACATCCGCGTCATTCTTTCTTCATTATCCACCAGGTGGAACGCAAACCAGGATAACTTCGCAAATTTTGCCTCGTACTGCGACACGGTCATATTATTCTGCTCCAATTTGATGAACTCCACCTCCTTCATATGACGAATACTCTCGGGAAAGTATTTGTCGTTAAACAGCTCTTGAAACTTCTCCCAGGTCATCTTTAGTGCGGCAGGTTGAGTACGCTTTATCGATTCTCACCAATAATCTGCCTCTCCTCGCAACATAAAGGCGGCAAAGGGAACCTTTTGCTCCTCGGAGCAACCTAAGACATCAAATATCTTGGTGATCTGCTTTATCCATGTTTCAGCTACAAGTGGTTTGGGTTCTCCCTTAAACTCCGGTGGTCCCAGCTCCTTAAACTGTTTAGCGGTGACCGCCAAAGAGTTTTCAGTATTACCACCTACGTTGTGGACAGGAGCCGCTTTCACCTGTTGTTGCATGAATTGCATAAAGCCTCTGAACATTTGAGCATTCATCATTTGGTCAGTGTTGTTGTTTGCATGAGGATTGTCACCTTCCTGATGCACATTATCCTGATTATTGATATGTGGTGAATCAACAGTCGCCTGTGCTCCATTGCTATTCTCAACATTCTCAGATGCCATTTCCAGATACTGTCACAAAATAAAAATTAATTGATATGTCATATTTTATCCTTATATTATGACCGACCAATTAAATACCATGCAAATAAACTTAGGTAGGTCATACTAGCGAAGGAATTCCCCGTCTCTCCCCTCCTAGTTCTATTCTCACATATCTTAGCCAGGGATCATATCCCTAAGCTCTGATACCAACTGTGACGCCCCCAAAATTAGGTATACATCACCCATCTTGGGTCGTCAGATACATAGTACAGAATACAAATACAACTTACTAATACAACTGTCGTGTACAATACGACAAAACATAAACTGTGAGTTTGAATACAAATATTATCTTCTAGAGAGTATTCATACTCAAAAGGAGTCCTCGTTACATTTATTAACACACCATTACATAGAATAGTGAGGACTACTAACTAATACTATCATTCGGACCATCACTCCGTTCCCCGACTTGCCCCAGCTACGTTCTCATTTCCTGAAGAGAACAGTAAAAGAAAAGATGAGCTCAACTAGCCCAGTAAGAAATATTATGACTAAGATGATGCAGAATAAATTATCATTAGCCTTCAACAATATTAAACTGATAAAATACAATAGACATCTAGTTTAACTGCAGCGGAACAAGCAATCCATTAAAAGAGTCAAGTAGAAGATAAACTCTACTATCTTTTATGATTTAAAAGATTTTCCAACACTGTGATCGCTGAGACTCAGCTTAATAAAATAATCCACATCATCGAATCACCCCTGCACTACGGCCAAGGATATTCGTATATTCATTAATGGTCATGATCATGCCAACAACTGTCCATCAATGCACTACGGGCCAATGAGGACTTTTACCACATCATTTGTAACATTACGGTCATGATTATATCGAATAATCCCTGGTCATAATCATACCAAGTCCATCTATGCACTACAGGCCACAGATGACTTTCAACATTTTATAAACATGAGGATGATGACAATGATATAAGAATTCAATAAAACAAGTTCAAGAATTAATTTATCCAAGAATTAACAACGTCCAAATTGTCAACATGATACTACTTTGTGGAGTAAAATTCAAGAATGATCAGGATAATATTTTCATGAATAGATACTAGATGAAGCGCAGATGTCAATGATATTCCACAAATTTTATGGAGTATAGAAGTCAAAACTTAACCAACTGAGTATAATAAAGAATGGAATAACAAAAGAAATCACCATGCATGTGATAGACCGCACAGACAGGTTATTCTTAACAGAATAATAAATAATGGAACCAGGTCCGGCGTAAACGCACAGACAGGATATTCCGACAGAATAATAAATAATGGAACCAAGTCTGATGTAAAACACACAGACAGGATATTCCGACAGAATAATAAATAATGGAACCAGGTCCGGTGTAAAACACACAGACAGGATGTTCCAACAGAATAATAATAAAAACGGAACCAGGTCCAGTGTAAAACACACAGACAGGATGTTCCAACAGAATAATAGCAGAATGTCACCAAGTATATGGTAGACCACGAATACAGGTTATTCCAACAGAATAATTAGAAATGGAATAACAACAGTTCTCTTCATGAATAAGAAAGAATAACACCCCTTACCATTTTAAAGAAGAGCTGAAGTAAGGAAGTAGTTAAGTAGCAGAATACTCTTCTTCTCTCTCTCTATAGTTTCGCTCTATAGTTTCTCTCTCTAGAGTTCAGTGAATTCGTAAGAAATAATGAAGGAATGAGCTGCTATTTATAGAAAAATAGAATGCATAGTAACTAATCCATGAACGGTCCAGATTGATTACTTTAATCTGACGGTCCATATTTAAAGAAAAATCTTTTAAATAAAATATAATATATTCTATTTATAGAATAACTTTAATAAAGTATTTTATTTTATATAAAAAGATGTTTCTGTTTTATTACGTTAATAATACGAATAAAACAAAACGTCATTATCGCTAAATAATTCATATTATTAACTGACAATAATGGAATCAAACTGAGTGACTTCTCACATAAGCATTAATAATCAATACTGTGTGCTACTATGCAACCACACGTATTACTGTACTTTTACTACCAAGTAGTTCAACAGTAACAATGGTAAAACTTCCGCCGTTATTTTTAATAAACTATTTTTGTCGTTTTCTCAATCCGACAATAATTCTGTTGTGGGGTCCACCAATGATTGTGTCGTTGTACGAATATTCCCTGTTAAAACGAATATTCCTCGACCAATCGAATATTATATAACAACTTGCGTACTTTGCAAAATTTATAAATATTACCCACAACTATAACATTATATCAAATTAACTCCATAATATTCAAAAATGATATTTATAGAAAATTCATCTTTATTTATAAAAGTTGGGGTCTTACAATGTAGATATAAATGGAGGAATTTTTAGAAAAGTGACAATTGTTAAAAATTGATATTTTATCTTTTCTAATAAAATAATTTATTTAAATATATTATTATATTTTAATAATATAATAATGGTGATATTTTTACAATGAATGTGTGATATATGAATAAATGAGGAGGAAGAGTATTTTTGTTATAAAAAATATTTAACACATGTTTTGTGTGTTGATGGACCCCATTTTTGACTGAAATTTGATTATAGCCTGCAAAATCGTCCGTTTGTAGATTTCGGTCAATTTTTGTTTGGAATTTGAAAAAACTTAAACTTACAAAGTTGTAGAGAATTGAATTTCCTATGGAATGGACATAAGATTCAAATTTTTTTGATAAAAGAGCTATTTATTATGAATTATTGATGTTCTGAAATATTAGGTCTGAATAGATTTTGTTATAAAAAAATGTTTAAAACATGTTTTTCAATTTAGTGGGCCCCACTATCATGTGAAAAATTCTAAATTCTAAGGTGTTCGTAGGAAAATTTTAATAATTAATATTATTTTATTAATTTTTTTGCTTTTGTATTCTAAGCATTTTTCTATAAATAGAGTGCTTAGGTTATAATTGAAAATCACACCAGAAATTAAAGTTTTCTCTCTCTATATTATCGAGCGTATTTTTGTGAGTATTTAGATACTTTGAGTGTTGTTGTACGGTACAAGTTCCTTCAGCACTATATCTAGTATTTCAGTCAGAAGTACTGTCTTTTTGAGGTAAGGGATGTTATTTTTTCAAATGATATTATTTCTTTCAATATCATTATACCGAAATATTGGTATAAATTTTATTATAAATTTTTTACCTTTTCATGTCGGGGTTACTATTCATGAGTTACTATTCACGAGTTACTATTCACGAGTTACTATTCACGAGTACTATTTACGAAGCATGATGATTTTTCTTGTAGAATTTCTACCTTTTTGTGTCGGGGTTACTATTCACGTATACGGCACTATTCACAGAAAAATTAAATTTTTTTTTGTGTCCAAGATTGTCTGTTATGGTTCATATCTTTGACTGTATCCATGTTTTGATCTTCATTCTTGAATTTTACTCCACTATGGTTTGTTATGGAGTATTTTTGAACTTGGATTGTCTAAAGTGCAAATCCCTAATCTTTGTTCTTTTGTATCACTGGATTCATTTCTTTAAAAATATTTTTTATCATCCTCAGTCCTAAATGATGATATTACTGAATATCTTTGGCCTGTAGTGCAAAGATGAATGATTTTCTGATGAACATCTTTGGCCCGTAGTGCAAAGCTGAACAGGTGTTGAGATGAACATGACCAACTGGTGATATAAATGAATATCTTTGGCCCGTAGTGTAAAGATGAATATTTGATTCAAGATGTATATTGATTGATGTTACAGGGATAAAATATCGATGATAGACTTTTAAATTCATAGATGATAGTAGATTTCATTATCTACTTAACTCTTCTAATGAATTATTGTTTTCGCTGCAATTATTGATCTAAAGCTTGTTGTCTATTATATTCTATCAGATTGTTTTCCCTATTGAAAACTAAGGATAATTTGTTGTATATTATTTTAGTCATAATATTCTTTTTTGGGCTAGTTGAGCTCACCCTTTTTCTTTTTGTTTTATTTTTCTTCTCAGGAGGTGAGAATATAGTGGGAACTAGTCGGGGTGTGGAGTGATGATTCAAAACAGTTGTCTTAGTAGTCTTCACTATTTTGTAAAATAGTGTATCAATAATTGTAATGAGGACTCCATTTAAGTTTTAATACTGTCTAGATGACAATATTTGTGTTGTCGTATTTTGTACGACAATTGTAATAATGAAGTTGTAGTTGTTTCTGTACCATGTATTTGACGACTCAGAATGTGTGATGTATACCTATTTTGGGGGCGTCACAATTTTATTTCAATACTCGTAAGAAATATCATTTTCTTTCATACTCCATATTATGTAAATGATATTATTTTATTTCATATTCCTAAATTTAAACTTACTATGGTTAGTATTGCTTCTATAATTCCTGAAATGATTAAAAATTCTTTAAGGTTTGCGCTTCATATAATATCATTTCACTGGAATATTGGTCGGAACTCTCTTATTAAATTTTAATCTTTTTATGTCGGAGTACTATTTATGGGTACTATTGTGACGCCCCCAAATCTGTGTAACATCGATTACAAGACATGGTGCTCACGATACAACATACATCATCATCTATCTAAGTAACTCTAATAATAATAATAATATTAACTATTACATACTTATTCAAAATAAAGTCACAAGTCTTTACAAACTTTAATAAACTAAAACTTAAACTTAGCGTTTATCGCTACATCACATCATATGCGGAAATATAATTATTACATAAATAACTCTCATCATTTCATCTTAGACTTTCCTTTGTCCTTGCCCGAGCCCTCAGCGTTATCAGTCTTAACTAAAAGGTTTAAGCAAGAATGAACACAAATTGCCCAGCAAGTATATAAAGTAGTTTGAGAACATACATCAGAAGTAAAAGCATGGGTATGAATATTTCTCAACAGTTGAAATAAATATCAAGAGATAAACTGGAATATCAAGATAAGAGTTCTGGAATTCTCAATAGCATACTAAGGGGTGTTAGATACCCTAAACATTACTTTGTTTCATCAAAAACCATCAGACGATTTAACAATCAAATAGATTATAAACGGTCTCTGCAAGTACTCCAGGTGATCAGCCTATCGTACCCTACATTGTGCACAAGTATAAAGTTTAAACGCATAAGCGTAAATGGGACTATATGCCCGTCATCAGTTACCCCGTTATCCGGGTTGTTCATCTTAGTATTCATACAGGACCTCACCAAAGCAATTTGGATTGGTAAACATCAAATAGCTTCAAAGGATTTGAATTGTTTAAACAATATACTACGTTTGCATCAATAACATCTAGCTGGAACGAAAGCTAGAAAGCATGCTTGAATATAGTTCATTAACGGAATACAAACTTTAAAGTATAGCAGTTGCAATAGGAACTGAATAATCATCAATAATGTTTCGCATCACAATTGAAGTTATAGAACTTTACAATAAAGGAGCTTGCACGAATGATTAATTAATCACAAGCCCAAACTTACCCTCGCTGCAATCAACTGAATAAGAGTTGAATAAATTCATAATGAAAATAGGGTAAGAAACTTGCATCTTACGTCTTCTACAATTACTGCTATCTACTAGCCCTTCACGTAACCTATTCACATGTGTCACGTTACGTAATTTAGTTCTCAAATACCACTTTGAAGTGTAATGGTTCCCTTTTATTTTAATAAAAAAAATAAAACTCACACGTATTCAAATACAATTCGATCATCTAACATGTTGCTATGAGTAGGTCACATGGTTAAATAAAAGAAACTAGGAAAATTCTGGGAAAATTATATGTTCAATGTGGGACTATATTCTACAAAATCCCAGAAAAGAAATATTTTTGGAACTGAATTGGTATTTTTTATATTAATGATACTATATGAATCTAATTGTATATGTGATGTCATAATTATGGAAAATGAGATTTTCCGACTTGAGACCCTTAAGCATAATTTATGCAGATTTTTGGTAGAGTTTTGGTCCGAAAAATGTCACAAATTTATGTATCCTAGTTTCTTTTATTTAACCATGTGGCCTACTCATAGCAACATGTTAGATGATCGAATTGTATTTGAATACGTGTTAGGTGATCGAATTGTATTTTCCCAGAATTTTTAAAATTCATCTACTATTTTTAAATAGTCCATAATAGCCAAATATTCTCCGATTTTTAATAGTTAATATTATTATTATTATTAGAGTTACTTAGATAGATGATGATGTATGTTGTATCGTGAGCACCATTGTAAGACCCCAAATTATTAATAAATAAAATTTAAATTTCCTCTATTTATTATTTTAAAATAGTATGGGTGTTGTATACCTATTTTGGGGGCGTCACAACATATAATTTGTTTTCACGCAGCCTTTGGAGTATCAGCTTCAGATGGTGCTCATGATCTTCACGGCTTTTGGAATATATGAGGATGTCATCAATAAAGACAACAACGAACTGATCCAAATAATCCTTGAATACTCGGTTCATCATATCCATGAAAGCCGCAGGAGCATTAGTCAATCCAAAAGACATGTCTAAGAATTCATAATGCCCGTACCGAGTTCTGAAGGTAGTCTTTGGAATATCCTCAGTTCTAACCTTCAGCTGATGATATCCAGAACGAAGATCAATCTTTAAAAAGAATTGTGCTCCTTGTAACTGGTCAAACAGGTCATCAATACGAGGTAGCGGATACCTATTCTTGGTGGTGACATGGTTTAATTCTCGGTAATAGATACAAAGTCGCATACTCCCGTCTTTCTTCTTTACAAATAAAACAGGAGCACCCCAAGGAGATGTACTAGGACGAATGAAATCGATGTCCAACAACTCTTGTAGTTGGACTTTTAACTCCTGAAGTTCAATAGGAGCCATTCGATATGGGGTTTTAGAAATGGGCTTTGTACCAGGTTCAAGATCAATAAAGAATTCAACTTCACGTTCTGGGGGTAGACCGGGAAGTTCTTCAGGAAATACGTCAGGAAAGTTACTAACAACAAGAATATTATTCAAATTTGACGTGTCTTTATTCAAATCCATAACATGGCTAAGAAAGTTTGACATCCGTTTTTCAATAAACGAATGGCTTTATGACTTGATATGACAGTGATTGATTTTAATGGCTTTGTTGCTTGAATTCGAACAACAGGTTGATTAGGAATATGAAAACTAACCACCTTACGAAAACAAATAATTTTGGCATGATGAGTAGTTAACCAATCAATTCCTAAAATCACGTCAAATGCAAGTATCTTTAAAGAAATAAGGTCAACAGGTAAGGTGATGGTGCCAACTTGGATCAAACAAGATTTATAAACAGTGGATGTGATAAAAGTTTCCCCTAACGGAGTCTCCACAGATAAATCAAAGTCTAATTTCTCCGGAGTCAAGTTTAAACGTTGAGCACAAGTAGGAGAAATAAATGAATGGGTAGCACTGGTATCTAGTAAGGTATAAACTTCACATGAATTTATGATTAGCTTACCCATGATCACCTCGTTTGGGTTCCTCGCATGTTGACCAGTCACGACAAACGCTCTTCCAGGAACCGTTAACTTTGACTTTTCTGGGGCAGCCTTTTGAGTCACCGTCCCCGCTGAACTTGGTTTCGCTACCGTACAATCTCGAGCGATATGTCCTTCCTTTCCACAATTATAGCATACCTTAAACTGTTGTGGACAGTTTGGGCTGATATGTCCCTCTTTTCCACATTTATAGCATATGACCGGTGGTCGATCTCCTCCCTTGGAACCAGTTGCTGCTGGTCCTGACGTCTTCGTATTATCATTGTTGAATCTCCTCTTTTTAAAATCTCCTCCCGACTCGCTTCTTCTATTTTCATGGCCAAGATTACCACCAGAGTGGTTGCCGTTCTTGTCTGTATTTTTCTTTCTCCGCTGGTTATCATTGTTCTGATGACTGTTGTCACCGGTATGATCCTGGTTGTGGTCCCTCGGTTGACCATACTCGTTATCTCACTCTAATAATTGAGCCCTGTTGACAACATCTGAATAGAGAGAAAATTTATGAGAAATGAGATATTGACGTATGCCGGGTTTCAAACCTCTCAGAAACATCCGCGTCATACGTTCCTCATTCTCCACCAAATGAGGTGCAAACCTGGACAACTCTGCCAACTTCGCCTCGTACTGGGACACCGTCATGTTGTTCTGCTCCAGTCTAATAAACTCCACTTCCTTTATATGACGAACACTTTCAGGAAAGTATTTGTCATTGAACAGTTTCTGAAATGTCTCCCATGACATGCTGAGTGCGGCTGGATGGGTACGTTTCACAGACTCCCACCAGTAGTCTGCCTCGCCACGGAACATAAAGGTGACGAATGGAACCTTCTGTTCCTCCGTGCATCCCAAGACATCGAATATCTTGGTAATTTGCTTGACCCACGTTTCCGCCATGATCGGATCCGGCTTTCCCTTAAATTCTGGTGGTCCCAACTCTTTGAACTGCTTGGCTGTGACCAGCTGTGCGTTGCCATTGTTTCTTCCTATATTTTGAACAGGAATCTCCTTCGTCTGGTTTTGCATGAACCGTAAAAAACTTTTAAACATCTCATCGTTCATCGTCTGCTCAGTAGTGTTGTTCACAGGAGGAACATTGCCAGCCTGTTGCACGTTCTCCTCGTTGGTGAGTACAGGTGTCTCCACGGTTTCATTTACTCCACTGTTAACATTCTCAGTCGACATTCTCAACTACTGCCATAAAACAAGGGTTAATTTAATAAATTAACAAATCACATAATATCCCTATATTATGACCGACCAACAAATAAGCTTAGGTAGGACACACTAGCGAAGGATTTACTCGTCTTTCCCCTCCTAGTTCTATTCCCCAATCTCCGCCAGAGATCATATCCTTAAGCTCTGATACCAACTGTGACGCCCCCAAAACAGGTATACAACACCCATTCTGAGTCGTCAATAACATGGTACAGAAACAATTACAACTTTATTAATACAACATAAAAACTGTGAGTGTAAATACAAATATTATCATTTAGACAATATCCACACTCAAATAAGTCCTCATTACAATTATTGGTACAATATTTTACAAAAAAAATGGTGAGGACTACTAAAACAACTTCCTAGAACCTTCATTCCATACCCCGATTAGTACTTGCTACATTCTCGCCTCCTGAGAAGAAAATGGAACAAACAAGAAAAAGGGTGAGCTCAACTAGCCCAGTAAAGAACATTATGACTAAGATAATATAAAATAAATTATCGTTAGTCTTCAACAGGAAAAAATTTAATAGAATACAATAGACAACAAGTTTTAAATCCATATTCGCAGCGGAAATAATAATTCATAGAAGAGTTACGTAGAGAATGAAATCTACTATTATCTACGAATTTAAAAGTCCATCATCAGCATTTTATCCCTGTAACATCAATCAATATTCATCTTCGCACTACAGGCCAAAGATATTCACCAGTTGGTCATGTTCATCTAAACACCTGTTCATCTTTGCACTACGGGCCAAAGATATTCATCAGAAATCATTAATCTTTGCATTACAGGCCAAAGATATTCAATTATATCATCATTTAGGACTGAGGATGATGAAAAATATTTTAAAAGAAACGAATCCAGTGAAACAAAATAATAAATATTAAGGATTCGTATTTCAGCTATTCCATGTCCAAAAATACCTCATAAATAATCATAGTGGAGTAAAATTCAATAATGATCAAAACATGGATACAATCAAAGCTAGTATCCAGAATAGATATTTTGTACAAAAAGAAAAAAATTTCATTTTTCGGTGAATAGTAACTCGTGAATAGTAACTCATAAATAGTAACCCCGACATGAAAAGTTCCAAATTTGATAAAAGAATTCAGATCAATACTTCGGCATAATGATATTGAAGAAAATAATATCATTTAAGAAGAAGTAGCATCCCTTACCTCGGAAAGACGGTACTTCTGACTGGAATACTAGATATAGTGCCGAAGAAAACTTGCACCGTATAGCAACACTCAAAGTATCAAATACTCACAAGAATACGCTCGATATAGAGAGAGAAATAGAGAGAAACTTGTGTTTCTGGTGTGATTTTCAATTCTAACCTAAGCACCCTATTTATAGGAAAATGCTTAGAACACCAAAGTAGAAAATTTAATATAATATTAATATATTTATCAAATTTTCCTTAGCCCACCTCTAGACATCTGATCTCAGCCCATTTATATCACATGTTAGCCCACTTAAATGCCAAAAAACGTTTTTCTTCAAAATAATAAATAAAACTTCTAAAAATCAATTATTTCGGAACTTCAGAACTTCAATAATTCATAATAAATAGCCCTTTTATCAGAAAATTCGAATCTCGCGAGTTTTTATAGGAAATTCAATTCTCTACAACTTTGCAGAAGAAAGTTTTTCCAAATTCTAAACAGAAATTGACCGAAATCCACAAACAGATGATTTTACAGTCAATAATAAATTTTCGGTCAAGAATTGTGTCCACCAACACACAAAATATGTGTTAATCATTTAATGCTATAAAAATACTCTTCCTCCTCATATACTCATATATCCCACATTCATTGTAAAAATATCACCATCAATATATATGAATTATTTTATCAGAAAAAGATAAAATATTAATTTTCAACAATTGTCACATTAAAAATTTTCTCCATCTATATCCACATAAAATCAATATTTTTCCCATCATATAAATCAATAATTAATTATACACAAATAATATTACAGAATCACAGTACTGGCAACCAGGCCGTTCCCAGGAAAGAGGGGGCTTTCCAATAAGGATTTCTCCTTACTGGCACGCAATTAGATGACCAAACCTCTCCTTAGACAGAACTTTCTAGACATTGTTAATAATGTTATCTAATAATATTATTCAGATAATATGAATTATTGCACTGATAATGGAAAATACTACGTAGTGACAATTATAAAATATCAACGTATCAATTATTTAATCAATAAAATAAAATATTGAACAGTAATTACTGTAATCATTATTGAGTAATGCCTTCTTACGTAAGAATCAATAATTGGTGCAATACCGTGTGCTACTGTGCAACAACGCGTATTACCGTGCTTTAACCATCGGGTATTCCAACAGTATTAACGGTAACAACTACGCCGTTATTTATAAATAACTTATTTTTGTCGTTTTTTTCATCCAATCGCTTTCCGTTATGGGGCCCAAAAAGACTGCGTCGTCGTACGAATATTCTCCGATAGTAAGAATATTCCACGACCAAGCGAATATTCCCCGATAACAATGAATATTTTATAACCACTTGCTTATTTAAAATATTTGCGCATTTTACCCATAACTAACCACATTAATCAAATCAACCCTTACTATTTCAGAATAATAAATAGAGAAAATTAAATTTTATTTATTAACAATTTGGGGTCTTACATATGCTAAGTTGAAGAAATGCGAGTTCTGACTTGAGGAAGTAGCATTCCTAGGGCACGTGGTGTCAAAACATAGAGTATCTGTTGAACCGGCGAAGATTGAAGCAATACAAAGTTGGGAGCAACCAAAGGCGGTGACCGAAATACGTAGCTTTTTGGGCCTAGCTGGTTATTATCGGAGATTCGTGGAAGGGTTTTCTCGAATCGCTACCCCGTTAACTCAGCTGACTCGAAAAGATATCAAATTCGTATGGAGGGAGGAATGCGAGAAGAGTTTTCAAGAGCTTAAGAGGAGACTCATTTCGGCACTTGTTTTGACCATACCATCTGGTTCGGATGGATTTGTTATCTACAGCGATGCTTCAGGCAAAGGGCTAGGATGTGTTCTCATACAACGTGGGAAAGTTATAGCCTATGCCTCGCGACAACTTAAAGAATATGAGAGAAATTATCCTACTCATGATCTAAAGTTAGCAGCAGTCGTTTTCGCGCTAAAGATCTGGAGGCACTATCTATATGGGGAGAAAGTGGAGATTTATTCAGACCATAAAAGCCTCAAATATTTCTTCACTCAAAAAGAACTCAACATGCGGCAACGATGTTGGCTCGAGCTGTTGAAAGATTACGACCACACTATTCAATACCATCCTGGAAAATCAAACGTGGTAGCTGACGCGTTGAGTAGAAGATCATATGCAGGAACGAGTGCGATGATGTCAAGCATACGCATAGAACCAACTTTAATTGATAAAGTTAAAGTTGCTCAAACCACAGACCCGGAGCTGATGCGTATACAGAAGAAAGTGCAAGAAGGTGCTATTCCAGAAGAAAGAATCGATGAAGAATGAATACTTCGAGTCCACTCCAGACTTTGTGTTCCTAACGATTCTAATTTGAAGTACAAGATCATGATGGAAGCACACAATACACCATTTGCAATCCATCCTGGAAGTACCGAAATGTATCGTGATCTTCGACATACATTTTGGTGGAATAATATGAAGAGAGAGATTGCAAAGTTTATCTCGAGGTGTTTAACTTGTCAACGTGTAAAGGCGGAACATCAAGTGCCAAAGGGTCCATTGCAACCACTTGAGATTCTGAAATGGAAGTGGAAACACATTACCATAGATTTCGTTACGGGTCTTCCCACGGTTTCTCAAGGCATAAATGCTATTTGGGTTGTCGTTGATAGATTAACCAAGTCTGCTCATTTCTTACAAATACGGGAGACTTATTCCCTTGAACGTCTTGCTCGTATATACGTAGATGAGATTGTGGGACTGCATGGCATGCCAGTATCTATAGTTTCGGATCGTGACCCAAGATTCACTTCAAGATTTTGGGTTAGCTTGCAAAAACCTATGGGCACAGATTTACGATTTAGTTCGGCATACCATCCTCAAACGGACGGACAATCAAAGAGGACTATTCAAACTCTTGAAGATCTATTAAGACTTTGTGTCTTAATTTTCAAAGGGAGTTGGGATACGTACCTACCATTGGTGGAATTCTCCTACAATAATAATTATCAGGCAAGTATAGGTGTGGCCCCATTTGAAGCATTATATGGACGAAAGTGTCGCTCTCCAATATGTTGGGATGAGGTGGGAGAAGCAACATTGCTAGGACCAGAGTTGGTACGAATGACTACAGAGAAGATCCAAACGATTCGACAAAGTATACAAACGGCACAGGATCGACAAAAGAGTTATGCGGATCTTCATCGAAAGGACGTGGAATTTGACACTGGGGATCATGTATTGTTGCGTGTGGCTCCATGGAAAGGAGTTACAAGATTTGGGAAGAGAGGAAAGCTCAATCCACGATTTATTGGTCCATTTCATATTCTTGATCGAGTAGGAAATGTGGCCTATAGACTCGCGTTACCTCCAAGTATGTCTCGTGTTCATAATGTTTTTCATATATCTGTGTTACGTAAATATGTGAAAGACCCAGACCACGTTATTAGGTTAGAACCGGACGAGATAGCTGAAGACTTAACGTACGAAGAGGTACCTGTCAAGATCTTGGATAGAAAGGAGCATGTCCTACGCACGAAGGTCATACCACAAGTTAAAGTTTTGTGGAGAAACCATGCTATTGAGGAAATGACCTGGGAGTTGGAAACGAAAATGAAAGCGAGGTATCCTCATCTTTTCGAAACACCAGGTACGTACGTCAATTTCGAGGACGAAATTTCATAAGGAGGGGAGGTTGTAAGACCACAAATTATTAATAAATGAAATTTAAATTCCCTCTATTTATTATTTTGAAATAGTAAGGGTTAAATTGATTAATGAGGTTAGTTATGGGTAAAATGCGCAAATATTTTAAATAAGCAGGTGGTTATAAAGTATTCATTGTTGTCGGGGAATATTCGCTTGGTCGTGGAATATTCTTCCTATCGGGGAATATTCGTATGACGGTGCAGTCTTTTGTGGGCTCCATAACGGAAAGCGATTGGATGAAAAAAACGACAAGTATAAATTGTTTATAAATAACGGCGTAGTTCTCACCGTTAATACTGTTGGAATACCCAGTGGTTAAAATACAGTAATACGCGTTGTTGCACAGTAGCACACTGTATTGCACCAAATTTTTATTCTTACGTAAGAAGGCACTACTCAATAATGGTTACAGTAATTACTGTTCAGTATTTTATTTTATTGATTCAATAATTGCTGCGTTGATATTTTATATTACTATTGTTTCAATAATTGTCTCTACACAGTATTTTCCATTATCAGATCAATAATTCATATTATTTGAATAATATTATTAGATAATATTATTGGCAATGTCTAGAAAGTTCTGTCTAAGGAGAGGTTTGGTCATCTAATTGCGCGCCAGTAAGGAGAAATCCTTATTGGAAAGCCCCCTCTTTCTTGGGAACGGCCTAGTTGTCATAAATGTAATTCTGTAATATTATTTGTGAATAATTAATTATTGATTCATATGATAAGGAAATATTTATTTTATGTGGATATAAATGAGGGATATATTTTTGTGGTTAAAAATGAATGAATTAAAGCTGAGGTATTTTATCAGTATTTTGTCGATGTGGAGGTATTAAAAATCATCCGTTTGTAGATTTCGGATATCTTATGTTTGGAATTTGGAAAAACTTTCTTCTACAAAGTTGTAGAGAATTAAATTTTCTATGGAAACACGCGAGTTTTGAATTTTTTTGATAAAAGAGCTATTTTCTATGAATTATTGAAGTTTTGAAAAATAAAATAATTTTTATTAAATTGCGGAACCCACTTTTTGGTTGGTGGATTAAACATGTGGGCTGCTGGGATGAATTTCAGAATTGGCATGCCTTGACAAGTCTTGGTCTTGGAATGCGTGAGGAAAATAAGAAAATATTAATTTATTATTTTAGTCTCCTTTGGTGTTCTAGCATTTTCCTATAAATAGAGGGTTAAGTTAGAATTAAAAATCACACCAGAAACAAGTTTTCTCTCTTTCTCTCTCTATATTATCGAGCGTATTCTTGTTAGTATACTTTGAGTGTTGCTATACGGTGCAAGTTTCTGTCAGCATTATACCCGAAATTCAGTCAGAAGTACGATTATTTTGAGGTAAGGGATGTTATTTTATTCGAAAATGATATTATTTATTCAATATCATTATGCCGAAATATTGGTTAGAAATTTTTATCAAATTTAGAACTTTTCACGTCGGGGTTACTATTCACGAGTTACTATTCACGAGTTACTATTCACCGAAAAATAAACTTTTTTTCTTTTCGTCCAAAATATCTATTATGGGTACTAGCTTTGATTGTATCCATGTTTTGATCATTCTTGAATTTTACTTCACTATGAATAATTATAAGGTATTTTTGGACATGGATAAATCGAAATACGAATCCTTAATATTTGTTATTTTGTTTCACTGGATTCGTTTTTTTAAGATATTTTTCATCATCCTCAGTCCTAAATGATGATATTACTAAATATCTTTGGCCTGTAGCGCAAAGATGAATGATTAACTGATGAATATCTTTGGCCCGTAGTGCAAAGATGAACAGGTGTTGAGATGAACATGACCGACTGGTGATACAAATGAATATCTTTGGCCTGTAGTGCAAAGATGAATATTTGATTAAAGATGGTTATTGATTGTTGTTACAGGGATAAAATATTGATGATGGACTTTTAAATCTTAGAAGATAGTAGAACTCATTCTCTACTTGACTCTTCTAATGGTTTGTTGTTTCCGCTGCAGTTATTGATTTAAAACTTGTTGTCTATTGTATTCTATTAGATTTTTCCCTGTTGAAGACTAACGATAATTTGTTCTGTATTATCTTAGTCATAATATTCTTTACTGGGCTAGTTGAGCTCACCCTTTTTCTTTTTGTTCCATTTTTCTCAGGAGGCGAGAATGTAGCAAGTACTAGTCGGGGTATGGAATGATGGTTCTAGAAGTTATTTTAGTAGTCCTCACCATTTTTGTGAAATAATGTATCAATAATTGTAATGAGGACTTATTTGAGTATGGATATTGTCTAGATGACAATATTTGTATTTAAACTCACAGTTCTTATGTTGTAACAGTAAAGATGTAGTTGTTTCTGTACCATGTATTTTGGCGACTCAGAATGGGTGTTGTATACATATTTTGGGGGCGTCACAACCATGTCCTGTAATCGATGTTACACAGATTTGGGGGCGTCACAACTGTTCATACGGTACTATTCATGGGTACTATTCATATAGTACTATTCATGAGTACTATTCACAACATAATTTAATTTTCTTTTCTGTCCAAATTATTTTTGATACATGAATATTATTCTTGAATTTTACATCACAATTAGTTATCATGTTGACAATTTGGATATTTTTAAACTCTGGATAAATTAAATTATAAATCTATAATATTTATCATTGATCTCATTTGATTGATTCTTTATATTACTGTCATCATCTTCATGTTTATACTGTGGTGAAAGTCATCTTTGACCAGTAGTGCAAAGATGGACTGTTGATTGGTATGATTATGACCGAAAATTGTGTATTGGTATAATCATGACCATTAATGTTACAAATAAAGGTTTGTGGTGAAAGTCCTCTTTGGCCCGTAGTGCATAGATAGACAGGTGTTTGACATGATCATGACCATTGGTGATGCAAACGATTATCTTTGACCCGTAGTGCATAGATAATTCGTTGATTGGAAATATTTATTGATTGATGTTACAGGGATAAATTGTAAGACCCCAAATTATTAATAAATGAAATTTAATTTCCTCTATTTATTATTCTGAAATAGTAAGGGTTGATTTGATTAATGTGGTTAGTTATGGATAAAATGCGTAAATATTTTAAATAAGCAAGTGGTTATAAAATATTCATTATTGTCGGAGAATATTCGCTTGGTCGTGGAATATTCTTACTGTCGGAGAATATTCGTACAACGGCGCAGTCTTTTGTGGGCCCCATAACGGAAAGCGATTAGATGAAGAAAACGACAAAAATAAGTTATTTATAAATAACAGCGTAGTTGTTACCGTTAATACTGTTGGAATACCCGGTGGTTAAAGCATGGCAATACGCATTGTTGCACAGTAGCACACGGTATTACACTAATTATTGATTCTTACGTAAGAAGACACTACTCAATAATGGTTACAGTAATTACTATTCAATGTTTTATTTTATTGATTAAATAATTGCTACGTTGATATTTTATAATTATCACTATGCAGTATTTTCCATTATCGGAGCAATAATTCATATTATCTGAATAATATTATTAGATAACATTATTGGCAATGTCTAGAAAGTTCTGTCTAAGGAGAGGTTTGGTCATCTAATTACGCGCCAGTAAGGAGAAATCCTTATTGGAAAGCCCCCTCTTTCCTGGGAACGGCCTGGTTGTCAGTACTGTGATTCTGTAATACTATTTGTGTATAATTAATTATTAATTTATATGATTAGGAAAATATTGATTTTATGTGGATATAGATGGAGAAAATTTTTAATGCGACAATTGTTGAAAATTAATATTTTATCTTTTTCTGATAAAATAATTCATATATATTGATGGTGATATTTTTACAATGAATGTGGGATATATGAGTATATGAGGAGGAAGATTATTTTTGTGGTATTAAATGATTAACACATGTTTTGTGTGTTGGTGGACACAATTCTTGACCGAAAATTTATTATTGACTATAAAATCGCCCGTTTGTGGATTTCGGTCAATTTCTGTTTGGAATTTGGAAAAACTTTCTTCTGCAAATTTGTAGAGAATTGAATTTCCTATAAAAATGAGTGAGATTCGAATTTTCTGATAAAAGGGCTATTTATTATGAATTATTGAAGTTCTGAAGTTCCAAAATAATTGATTTTTGAAAGTTTTATTTATTATTTTGAAGAAAAACGTTTTTTGGCATTTAAGTGGGCTAACATGTGATATAAATGGGCTGAGATCAGATGTCTAGAGGTGGACTAAGGAAAATTTGATAAATATATTAATATTATATTAAATTTTCTGCTTTGGTGTTCTAAGCATTTTCCTATAAATAGGGTGCTTAGGTTAAAATTGAAAATCACACCAGAAACACAAGTTTCTCTCTATTTCTCTCTCTATATCAAGCGTATTCTTGTGAGTATTTGATACTTTGAGTGTTGCTATAGGGTACAAGTTTCCTTCAGCACTATATCTAGTATTCCAGTCAGAAGTACCGTCTTTCCGAGGTAAGGGATGTTACTTCTTCTTAAATGATATTATTTTCTTCAATATCATTATGCCGAAGTATTGATCTGAATTTTTATCAAATTTGAAACTTTTCATGTCGGGGTTACTATTCACGAGTTACTATTCACAAGTTACTATTCACCGAAAAATAAAATTTTCTTCTTTTTGTACAAAATATCTATTTTGGATACTAGCTTTGATTGTATCCATGCTTTGATCATTCTTGAATTTTACTCCCCTATGATTATTTATGAGGTATTTTTGGACATGGAATAGCTGAAATACGAATCCTTAATATTTATTATTTTGTTTCACTAGATTCGTTTCCTTTAAAATATTTTTCATCATCCTCAGTCCTAAATGATGATATAATTGAATATCTTTGGCCTGTAGTGCAAATATTAATGATTTCTGATGAATATATTTGGCCCGTAATGCAAAGATGAACAGGTGTTTAGATGAACATGACCAACTGGTGAATATCTTTGGCTTGTAGTGCGAAGATGAATATTGATTGATGTTACAGGGATAAAATGCTGATGATGGACTTTTAAATTCATAGATAATAGTAGATTTCATTCTCTACGTAACTCTTCTATGAATTATTATTTCCGCTGCGAATATGGATTTAAAACATGTTGCCTATTGTATTCTATTAAATTTTTTCCTGTTGAAGACTAACGATAATTTGTTTTATATTATCTTAGTCATAATGTTCTTTACTGGGCTAGTTGAGCTCACCCTTTTCCTTGTTGTTCCATTTTCTTCTCAGGAGGCGAGAATGTAGCAAGTACTAGTCGGGGTATGGAATGAAGGTTCTAGGAAGTTGTTTTAGTAGTCCTCACCATTTTTTTTTATAAAATATTGTACCAATAATTGTAATGAGGACTTATTTGAGTGTGGATATTGTCTAGATGACAATATTTGTATTTACACTCACAGTTTTTATGTTGTATTAATAAAGTTGTAGTTGTTTCTGTACCATGTTATTGACGACTCAGAATGGGTGTTGTATACCTGTTTTGGGGGCGTCACAGTTGGTATCAGAGCTTAGGGATATGATCTCTGGCGGAGATCGGGGAATAGAACTAGGAGGGGAGAGACGAGTAAATTCTTCGCTAGTGTGTCCTACCTAAGCTTATTTGTTGGTCGGTCATAATATAGGGATATTATGTGATTTGTTAATTTATTAAATTATACCTTGTTTTATGGCAGTAGTTGAGAATGTCGACTGAGAATGTTAACAGTGGAGTAAATGAAACCGTGGAGACACATGTACTCACCAACGAGGAGAACGTGCAACAGGCTGGCAATGTTCCTCCTGTGAACAACACCACTGAGCAGACGATGAACGATGAGATGTTTAGAAGTTTTTTGCGGTTCATGCAAAACCAGACGAAGGAGATTCCTGTTCAAAATATAGGAAGAAACAATGGCAACGCACAGCTGGTCACAGCCAAGCAGTTCAAAGAGTTGGGACCACCAGAATTTAAGGGAAAGCCGGATCCGATCATGGCAGAAACGTGGGTCAAGCAAATTACCAAGATATTCGATGTCTTGGGATGCACGGAGGAACAGAAGGTTCCATTCGCCACCTTTATGTTCCGTGGCGAGGCAGACTACTGGTGGGAGTCTGTGAAACGTACCCATCCAGCCGCACTCAGCATGTCATGGGAGACATTTCAGAAACTGTTCAATGACAAATACTTTCCTGAAAGTGTTCGTCATATAAAGGAAGTGAAGTTTATTAGACTGGAGCAGAACAACATGACGGTGTCCCAGTACGAGGCGAAGTTTGCAGAGTTGTCCAGGTTTGCACCTCATTTGGTAGAGAATGAGGAACGTATGACGCGGATGTTTCTGAGAGGTTTGAAACCCGGCATACGTCAATATCTCATTTCTCATAAATTTTCTCTCTATTCAAATGTTGTCAACAGGGCTCAATTATTAGAGCGAGATAACGAGTATGGTCAACCGAGGGACCACAACCAGGATCATACCAGTGACAACAGTCATCAGAACAATGATAACCAGCGGAGAAAGAAAAATACAGACAAGAACGGCAACCACTCTGGTGGTAATCGTGGCCATGAAAATAGAAGAAGCGAGTCAGGAGGAGATTTTAAAAAGAGGAGATTCAACAATGATAATACGAAGACGTCAGGACCAGCAGCAACTGGTTCCAAGGGAGGAGATCGACCACCGGTCATATGCTATAAATGTGGAAAAGAGGGACATATCAACCCAAACTGTCCACAACAGTTCAAGGTATGCTATAATTGTGGAGAGGAAGGACATATCGCTCGAGATTGTACGGTAGCGAAACCAAGTTCAGCGGGGACGGTGACTCAAAAGGCTGCCCCAGAAAAGTCAAAGTCAACGGTACCTAGAAGAGCGTTTGTCGTGACTGGTCAACATGCGAGGAACCCAAACGAGGTGATCACGGGTAAGCTAATCAAAAATTCATGTGAAGTTTATACCTTACTAGATACCAGTGCTACCCATTCATTTATTTCTCCTGCTTGTGCTCAACGTTTAAACTTGACTCCGGAGAAATTAGACTTTGATTTATCTGTGGAGACTCCGTTAGGGGAGACTTTCATCACATCCACTGTTTATAAATCTTGTTTGATCCAAGTTGGCACCATCACCTTACCTGTTGACCTTATTTCTTTAAAGATACTTGTATTTGACGTGATTTTAGGAATTGATTGGTTAACTACTCATCATGCCAAAATTGATTATTTTCGTAAGGTGGTTAGTTTTCATATTCCTAATCAACCTGTTGTTCGAATTCAAGCAATAAAGCCATTAAAATCAATCATTGTCATATCAAGTCATAAAGCCATTCGTTTATTGAAAAATGGATGTCAAGCTTTCTTAGCCCATGTTATGGATTTGAATAAAGACACGTCAAATTTGAATAATATTCCTGTTGTTAGTAACTTTCCTGACGTATTTCCTGAAGAACTTCCCGGTCTACCCCCAGAACGTGAAGTTGAGTTCTTTATTGATCTTGAACCTGGTACAAAGCCCATTTCTAAAACCCCATATCGAATGGCTCCTATTAAACTTCAGGAGTTAAAAGTCCAACTACAAGAGTTGTTGGACATCGGTTTCATTCGTCCTAGTACATCTCCTTGGGGTGCTCCTGTTTTATTTGTAAAGAAGAAAGACGGGAGTATGCGACTTTGTATCGATTACCGGGAATTAAACCATGTCACCATCAAGAATAGGTATCCGCTACCTCGTATTGATGACCTGTTTGACCAGTTACAAGGAGCACAATTCTTTTTAAAAATTGATCTTCGTTCTGGATATCATCAGCTGAAGGTTAAAACTGAGGATATTCCGAAGAATGCCTTTAGAACTCGGTACGGGCATTATGAATTCTTAGTCATGTCTTTTGGATCGACTAATGCTCCTGCGGCTTTCATGGATATGATGAACCGAGTATTCAAGGATTATTTGGATCAGTTCGTTGTTGTCTTTATTGATGACATCCTCGTATATTCCAAAAGCCGTGAAGATCATGAGCACCATCTGAAGCTGGTACTCCAAAGGCTACGTGAAAACAAGCTATATGCTAAATTGAGGAAATGCGAGTTCTGGCTGGAGGAAGTAGCATTCCTAGGACACGTGGTGTCAAAACATGGAGTATCTGTGGACCCGGCGAAGATTGAAGCAATACAAAGCTGGGAGCAACCGAAGACGGTGACCGATGTACGTAGCTTTTTGGGCTTAGCTGGTTATTATCGAAGATTCGTAGAAGGGTTTTCTCGAATCGCTACCTAGTTAACTCAGCTGACTCGGAAGGATATCAAATTCGTATGGAGCGAATAATGCGAGAAGAGTTTCCAAGAGCTTAAGAGGAGACTCATTTTGGCACCTGTTCTGACAATACCATCTGGTTCGGATGGATTTGTTATCTGCAGCGATGCTTCAGGCAAAGGGTTAGGATGTGTTTTCATGCAACGTGGGAAAGTCATAGCCTATGCCTCGCGACAACTTAAAGAATATGAGAGAAATTATCCTACTCATGATCTAGAGTTGGCAGCAGTCGTTTTCGCGCTAAAGATCTGAAGGCACTATCTATATGGGGAGAAAGTGGAGATATATTCATACCATAAAAGCCTCAAATATTTCTTCACTCAAAAAGAACTCAACATGCGGCAACGACGTTGGCTCGAGCTGTTGAAAGATTACGACCACACTATTCAATATCATCTTGGAAAAGCAAATGTGGTAGCTGACGCGTTGAGTAGAAGATCATATGCAGGAACGAGTGCGATGATGTCAAGCATACGCGTAGAACCAACTTTAATCGATAAAGTTAAAGTTTCTCAAGCTACAGACCCGGAGCTGATGCGTATGAAGAAGAAAGTACAAGAAGGTGCTATTCCAGAAGCAAGAATTGATGAAGAAGGAATACTTCGAGTCCACTCCGGACTTTGTGTTCCTAACGATTCTGATTTGAAGTACAAGATCATGATGGAGGCACACAATACACCATTTGCAATCCATTCTGGAAGTACTAAAATGTATCGTGATCTTCGACATACATTTTGGTGGAACAATATGAAGAGAGAGATTGCAAAGTTTATCTCGAGGTGTTTAACTTGTCAACATGTAAAGGCGGAGCATCAAGTACCAAAGGGTCCATTGCAACCACTTGAGATTCCGAAATGGAAGTGGGAATACATTACCATGGATTTCGTTACGGGTCTTCCCACGGTTTCTCAAGGCATAAATGTTATTTGGGTTATAGTTGATAGATTAACCAAGTCTGCTCATTTCTTGTCGATACGGGAGACTTATTCCCTTGAACTTCTTGCTAGTATGTACGTGAATGAGATTGTAAGGTTGCATGGCATGCCAGTATCCATAGTTTCGGATCGTAACCCAAGATTCACTTCAAGATTTTGGGTTAGTTTGCAAAAAGCTATGGACACGGATTTACAGTTCAGTTCGACATACCATCCTCAAACGGATGGGCAATCAGAGAGGACTATTCAAACTCTTGAAGATCTATTAAGACTTTGTGTCCTAGATTTCAAAGGAAGTTGGGATAAGTACCTACCATTGGTGGAATTCTCCTACAACAACAGTTATCAGGCAAGTATAGCTGTGGCTCCCTTTGAAGTATTGTATGGACGAAAGTGTCGCTCTCTAGTATGTTGGGATGAGGTGGGAGAAGCAACGTTGTTGGGACCAGAGTTGGTATGAAATGACTACAGAGAAGATCCAAACGATTCGACAACGTATACAAACGGCACAGGATCGACAGAAGAGTTATGCGGATCTTCATCGAAAGGACGTGGAATTTGACATTGGGGATCATGTATTATTACGTGTAGCTCCATGGAAAGGAGTTACAAAATTTGGGAAGAGAGGAAAGCTCAATCCACGATTTATTGGTCCATTTCAGATTCTTGACCGAGTAGGAAATGTGGCCTATAGACTCGCGTTACCTCCACGTATGTCTCGTGTTCATAATATTTTTTATATATATGTGCTTCGTAAATATATGAAAGACCCGAACCACGTTATTGAGTTAGAACCGGACGAGATAGCCGAAGACTTAATGTACGAGGAGGTACCTGTCAAGATCTTGGATAGGAAGGAGCATGTCCTACGCACGAAGGTCATACCACAAGTTAAAGTTTTGTGGAGAAACCATGCTATTGAGAAAATGACCTGGGAGTTGGAAACAGAAATGAAAGCGAGGTATCCTCATCTTTTCGAAACACTAGGTACGTATGTCAATTTCGAGGATGAAATTTCATAAGGAGGGGAGGTTGTAAGACCCCAAATTATTAATAAATGAAATTTAATTTCCTCTATTTATTATTCTGAAATAGTAAGGGTTGATTTGATTAATGTGGTTAGTTATGGGTAAAATGCGCAAATATTTTAAATAAGCAAGTGGTTATAAAATATTCATTGTTGTCGGAGAATATTCGCTTGGTCGTGGAATATTTTACTGTCGGAGAATGTTCGTACGACGGCGCAGTCTTTTGTGGGCCCCATAACGGAAAGCGATTGGATGAAGAAAACGACAAAAATAAGTTGTTTATAAATAACGGCGTAGTTGTTACCGTTAATACTGTTGGAATACCCGGTGGTTAAAGCACGGTAATACGCGTTGTTGCACAGTAGCACACGGTATTGTACTAATTATTGATTCTTACGTAAGAAGACACTACTCAATAATGGTTACAGTAATTACTATTCAATATTTTATTTTATTGATTAAATAATTGCTACGTTGATATTTTATAATTGTCACTACGCAGTATTTTCCATTATCGGAGCAATAATTTATATTATCTGAATAATATTATTAGATAACATTATTGGCAATGTCTAGAAAGTTCTGTCTAAGGAGAGGTTTGGTCATCTAATTGCGCGCCAGTAAGGAGAAATCCTTATTGAAAAGCCCCCTCTTTCCTGGGAACGGCCTAGTTGTCAGTACTGTGATTCTGTAATACTATTTGTGTATAATTAATTATTAATTTATATGATTAGGAAAATATTAATTTTATGTGGATATAGATGGAGAAAATTTTTAATGTGACAATTGTTGAAAATTAATATTTTATCTTTTTCTGATAAAATAATTCATATATATTGATGGTGATATTTTTACAATGAATGTGGGATATATGAGTATATGAGGAGGAAGAGTATTTTTGTGGCATTAAATGATTAACACATGTTTTGTGTGTTGGTGGACACAATTCTTGACCGAAAATTTATTATTGACTATAAAATCGCTCGTTTATGGATTTCGGTCAATTTCTGTTTGGAATTTGGAAAAACTTTCTTCTTCAAAGTTGTAGATAATTGAATTTCATATAAAAACTTGCGAGATTCGAATTTTCTGATAAAAGAGCTATTTATTATGAATTATTGACGTTCTGAAGTTCTAAAATAATTGATTTTTGGAAGTTTTATTTATTATTTTGAAGAAAAACGTTTTTTGGCATTTAAGTGGGCTAACATGTGATATAAATGGACTGAGATCAGATATCTAGAGGTGGGCTAAGAAAAATTTGATAAATATATTAATATTATATTAAATTTTCTGCTTTGGTGTTCTAAGCATTTTCCTAGGGTGCTTAGGTTAGAATTGAAAATCACACCAGAAACACAAGTTTCTCTCTATTTCTCTCTCTATATCGAGCGTATTCTTGTGAGTATTTGATACTTTGAGTGTTGCTATACGGTGCAAGTTTCCTTCAGCACTATATCTAGTATTCCAGTCAGAAGTACCGTCTTTCCGAGGTAAGGGATGTTACTTCTTCTTAAATGATATTATTTTCTTCAATATCATTATGCCGAAGTATTGATCTGAACTTTTTATCAAATTTAGAACTTTTCATGTCGGGGTTACTATTCACGAGTTATTATTCACGAGTTACTATTCACCGAAAAATGAAATTTTCTTCTTTTTGTACAAAATATTTATTCTGGATACTAGCTTTGATTGTTTTCATGTTTTGATCATTCTTGAATCTTACTCCACTATGATTATTTATGAGGTATTTTTAGACATGGAATAGCTGAAATACGAATCCTTAATATTTATTATTTTGTTTCACTGGATTCGTTTCCTTTAAAATATTTTTCATCATCCTCAGTCCTAAATGATGATATAATTGAATATCTTTGGCCTGTAGTGCAAAGATTAATGATTTCTGATGAATATCTTTGGCCCGTAGTGCAAAGATGAACAGGTGTTTAGATGAACATGACCAACTGGTGAATATCTTTGGCCTGTAGTGCGAAGATGAATATTGATTGATGTTACAGGGATAAAATACTGATGATGGACTTTTAAATTCATAGATAATAGTAGATTTCATTCTCTACGTAACTCTTCTATGAATTATTATTTTCCGCTGCGAATATGGATTTAAAACTTGTTGTTTATTGTATTCTATTAGATTTTTTCCTGTTGAAGACTAACGATAATTTATTTTATATTATCTTAGTCATAATGTTCTTTACTGGGCTAGTTGAGCTCACCATTTTTCTTGTTGTTCTATTTTCTTCTCAGGAGGCGAGAATGTAGCAAGTACTAGTCGGGGTATGGAATGAAGGTTCTAGGAAGTTGTTTTAGTAGTCCTCACTATTTTTTTTATAAAATATTATACCAATAATTGTAATGAGGACTTATTTGAGTGTGGATATTGTCTAGATGACAATATTTGTATTTACACTCACAGTTTTTATGTTGTATTAATAAAGTTGTAGTTGTTTCTGTACCATGTTATTGACGACTCAGAATGGGTGTTGTATACCTGTTTTGGGGGCGTCACATAAATTATTGATGATTGGCTTTTAAATCATAGAAGACAGTAGACATCATGCTCTACTTGACTCTTCTAATGGATTGTTATTTCTGCTGCAGTTGTTGATCTGAAACTTTTTGTCAATTGTATTCTATCAGATTTTTCCCTATTAAGGACTAAGGATAATTTGTTCTATATTATCTTAGTCATAATATTCTTTACTGGGTTAGTTGAGCTCACCCTTTTTCTTTTGGTTGCATTGTTCTTCTCAGGGGCGAGAATGTAGTTGGGACTAGTCGGAGAGTGGAGTAATGGTCCAAGATGGTTATTTTAGTAATCTTCACTATTTTGTAAAATAGTGTGATAATAATTGTAATGAAAATTTTATTTGAGTTTGGATATTGTCTACGAGACAATATTTATATTGAAACTCACAGTTTATATTTTGTCGTATTTTACACGACAATTAATAGTTGTATAAATAAAATTTGTATTTGAATTCTATACCATGTATTTGACGACTCAAAATGAGTTGTGTGAACCTATTTTGAGGGTGTC
The DNA here is from genome assembly GCA_016801055.1 of Panax notoginseng. Classification (NCBI taxonomy): domain Eukaryota; kingdom Viridiplantae; phylum Streptophyta; class Magnoliopsida; order Apiales; family Araliaceae; genus Panax; species Panax notoginseng. The sequence goes on along the minus strand of CM029021.1, from coordinate 59,991,373 downwards.
ACAATTTTCACATTAGTTAGTTACCACTATTAGTAATATTATTAATATTAATATTAGTATTGATATTAATATTAGTTAGTTAATATTAATATTAGTTAATAATATTATTAATATTAGTTAGTAATATTATTAGTTAGTTATCACTACTAGTAATATTATTAATATTAATATTAATATTAATATTAATATTCATATTAGTTAAAAATATTAATAATAATTAGTAATATAAATTGGAACGAAGGATAAAAAAAATGGAACATGATCAATAGGGTCAGTCGCTACATGTTGTATCGGCATGCATGATCTTTCATTATTATAATAATTAATAAATAATAATATTTTATTATTTAACTCTTTAACAAATATTTATGCCGCTAAAACTTATAATGACAATATTTTATTCTTTTCAATCTCAACCTTTAAATATATTAATGAACGAAGAAAATGATGGTTATTAAAATAATTCCACTAACACATGGTTATATATATATATATAAAGTCGAATAGTTGTTTGGATATTTTTGTTGGGATAAGGTTCAAAAATGTCTTTAACTTTTATTGCGATGTCTATCGAGCACCTTATATTTTTTTTTGTCCAGAAATATACTTAACGTTACAATTTTTAGGTCGTTCATGCCCCTGCCATTAACAAATCTGCAACCTAGACTAACGGGATTACAATCTTGATGACGTGGATGCCATATATAATATTTTTGAACTTTGCCCAAATATGAATTCCAAAAAAAAAAAAATCTATCATAAAAACCTCCCCGTTCCTTACTTCCCAAGAACCCACCTTCCCAAATCCGCCCAAAGATGGCGTCCCTTTCTCTCCTTCATTTCTCTATCCCACCACCAAAAACCCTAACTAGAAAACCCTTCTTACCTCACCCTCTCAAATCAACGCTCCAAATCCCCTCCCTTCCCCGCTCCGGCTCCATTTTCGACTCCCGCTCCCGCTCGCAGCAACCCCATCTTACCGCCATATCCGTATCCTACAATCCGACCCCAGTCACCGACCGCCTACTCTCCGCCGTGGCCTACTTCTTCCCTTTCTTCAACGGCCTCCAATACGGCCGCTTCCTCTTCGCCCAGTACCCTCGGATCCTGGGTCCGGCCCTAGAACCCTATCTGCCCTTCGTCAGCCTCTACCGCTCTATCCCTTACGCCAGCTACTTCGCCTTCCTGGCTCTGTACATAGGCGTGGGTCGAAACCTGAATCTAAGCCGGTAGTTTAATGCAATGTAGGCGGTGGTTCTTGATGTTCTGTTGGTGTTGTCGATGCTGATAGAGCGAATTTTCAATCCGGGTCGGGCTGGAATAGGGTATAAGCTGATGGTGATGGGTCATAATGCGCTGTTTGTGTTTGTTGTGTTGTGTTTATAGTTTGGTGTATAGTGTGTTGGGTCGGACGCCTTACTTGCCCTTTGTTGCTGATGCTGCTGGCCCCCCAAATCTAAATGCTGAGGTTTCACTCTTTTTTGGGTAGAATTTTATGGGAAAATGTTAGGTTTAATTTTGTGGTGAGAAATGTGCTGTTATATTGTAAAAGAATAGTGTAATTGTGAAAAAATGAGATGGGTTTTTTATCAAATTTAGCTGTACTTTATTGGGTTATTCCTTTTTAATTGTGACATGGTGTTTACTCTTCGACTTCTTTAAGGTTTGATCAGAAGTGGTTTATCAAGCTTAAAGCAAGAAGTATGGAGATTTTGTGAATTTTGATGCAGTGGCTGACTGTAGTTGCGTAATATGAATGACTAGCTAACGTGCAATTTGCATAATTACTTGTTCTGGTTGTAGGGGCATCCCCAATTCTGATCAGGAATTACTTTAACTGGTAAAATTTTAGTATTTTAGTATTTGAATTTTAATATTTTGATTAAATGATGTAAATATGTTATGATGTAAATATGACGTAAATATGTAAATATGATAATATATTATGTTATGATGTAAATGATGTAAATATGTTATGATTTTAGTATTTTAATAATGTAATTTGAATTTTTGTTGTTTTGATTAATTAACAAAATAATTTGAATTTTATTATTTTAGTATTTTTTTGAATTTTAGTATTTTTTTAATTAGTATTTTAGTATTTTTAATTAGTATTTAGTATTTTTTAATTATTATTTTTAGTATTTTCATGTGGCAGTCACGTCATTAAGATTGTAACCCCATTAATCTAGTTGGCAGATCTGTTAACAGTAGGGGCATAGACGATCCAAAAATTATAATATTAAGTGTATTTTTAGATAAAAAAAAAGTATACGGTACTTGATAGACATCACGATAAAAATTAAGAGTATTTTTAAATGTTATCCCTATTTTTGTTTCATTAAAGTATTTTTATAAGGGAGCAATCATATATGTGACAAGTTGATGGGACAGGTCACATGCAATATTAATAATTTGTCACCGCAAAAAAGATGATGAAGAGGCCTTTGCTTGATGGAATTGAAAATGCCTTCATTTAAACACATCACATGCTATTCTTGAGTTCCTTGGTGGATGCATGAGGGGTGGGGCCTCTAGTTGACAAGCTATTGCTGCAATACATGCTCACTCAGCTTTCAACCTGTCTATAAAAAATTTGAAATCATTATCTGGAATTGACGGTGGAGCTAATTAAATTCATTCTTATGTTTCAAATTTTGGTTAGTCCGCATTCAATGTAAAGTATTTTAGGGCCAAGTTCTCATTTAGGATCATTCATCCAAAACATCAAAGTGTTTTGATGGCTAATATTTTACAAAAAAATATACTCCTTACATCTCTAAACATAAATAAATTATAATTAACACACATATTAAAAATAATAATAGTAAAAAAAGAGTAAAAAAAAATTTAAATTTATTCTTAGTAGCCCACAAGATTATTTAAAGTGATGAGTACTTTTATTTATTTTTTATACTAATAAATTCTACTAAATAACTTAGTTAACATTCACTTTATATAGTTTATCTCATTCTTTTGGGGACAAAAAAATTTATATTTTTAGTCAACCTTTTGAGGAACGGAGGGAGTAATTTTGTTCACTAAAAATTTTTCCTACTCCAATTTTCATAAATCTTTCATTGTTAGTATAAATTGTTACCATCAAAAAGATTTTCAAAAAAAAAGAAAAAAGAAAAAAGAAAAAAAAAAAGAGAAGAACAGAGTCGTATGTTTTTTGTATTATAAATGACTAAAATTGCAATTAAAGCCAATAATAAACATGTTTTGAAATACAAAACTTTGATTCCACTTTTAGTCATCATTTCAACTACATCAAAAAATATAAGGATGGATCGTGCTTGTGCTATTAAACCCAAGAATGATTGCTCTTTTCAAGTGATATAAAGAATACCGCTTGTTTTGGGAAATTTTTTTAAGGATATGTGAATTGATAATTCAAATTTTGTAATGAAATTTTATTTAAAAAATTCAAATTAAATATAACGAGGAAAGGGCAAAAAATAGTTTAACAAACAGACATTTCAAAATAAAGAAATCGCCTGCTTGACCCTCTGATAGACGACCTTATGCTACGTTTGGATTGAAGGAATGAAATAAAGCAAGGAATGAAATTGATGAGGGAATAGAATAAAGAAGGGAATGGAATGATTTTTTAATATTCCATGTACATGTTTAGTTGATGTTAGGAATACATCTAAGAATGAAATAAATAATTAGAAAGTGACCTAAATACCCCCAAATATTCAAATTTAACTTAAATTCATTTTATATTAAAAATTTAACACATTTTCTCCAGATTTTTTTATAATTATATTCTTCTTCTTTTTTTTACTATACTTTTTCATATAATTTTTTTTTATAATTTTTTTTCTTACTTGTAAGTTATCTTTTTTTTATATATATTTTTTATTTCTCTAGAATTAACTTTATTTTAATTGATGATCAAAATAATATATGTTTTTTTAATAAATTAAATAATAATAATATTTTTAATTGTTTACCAACATATTTTTTTAACGTCAAATATTTGACGTCAAATAATAATAATATATGTTTGGTGATAGATTATTTGAGTTCGGAATATGTTCGTTAACTTTTTTAATATTTGAACGTCAAATAATAATAATATATATTTTTTTCATATATTTTTTTATTTTAATTGTGGGGTGGGGTGGGGTGGGGTGGGGGTGGGTTGTGGGGGGTGGGGTGGATGGGTAGGGCGTGGGGGTAGGTGGGTAAGGGGATAGAGTGGGATGGGGGTAGGTGGGTAATGGGGTGGATGGGGTGGGTGGGGTGGGGTAGGTAGGGTGTGTGGGTTAGGGTGGGTAGGGTGGGGTGCGTGGGGGTAGGGGGTGAGGGTAGGGTGGGTAGGATAGGTGGGGTGAGTGGGGTGGGGGTGGGGTACGTGGGTAAAGGGGTGGGGTAGGTTGGTAGAGGTGAGAGTAGGTGGGTAAGGGTAAGGGTAAGGGTAAGGGTAAGGGGGTGGGGGTGGGGGTGGGCGTGGGGGTGGGGGTGGGGGTGGGTGGGTAAGGGGAAGGGGAAGGGGAAGGGGGTATTTCTTTTAATAAAGATAAGTATTTCTTTTTTAATAAAGATAAGTATTTCTTTTAAGGGACATATTTGTCAATTACTTAAAAATAGTAGATAGAATAAGTTATTCTTGACCCCCCCTTCTAGGAATAAAAAATATAATTTTAAGTTAACACCTATTCCACTATGAATACATTATTCTGTTGGAATAAACAAACCAAACAATATTTTTATCATTCCAATAGAATGATTCATTCCATTCTCCCTCTTATTCCATCGATCCAAACGTAGCATTAGCGATAGATATTTATTTGAAAATATTATAATTTGAATTTTTTCAACCGTGTATTTTTTTCATCACTTAGGAGAATGTATTCAATAATGACTTTTAAATACTTTTTTAAGTAACAGACTTTTATAGAGTTTGTGAATTTTAATAACTTTTAAAGTCTTTTAAAATTACTTTTAAAGACTCCATAAAATAAGTGACAAACTTTTATAGATTTTTTACTATACTTTGATAGACATTTATATACTTCTAATATATCTTGTAACTTATATTAATTGTTAAAAAGTTAACAAAGATCTTATATTTTAGATGAAATGATTATTGAAATTGAATTATTAGATAATACCCAGTCTATTACAAGAAAATATCTTATTTCATAATTTTAATATTTCATACAAAAAGTTATTTTTTACTAACAGTAATATAAAATAACAATTTCGATTTTAAAAATTTTCATTGTCGTTTTCCTATCAAGTAATTATTACTAAACTAACAATTTATAATTTTCAACAAATAACAAAATTAACAAATTTATTATTTTTAAAAATAAACATAAAATAAAATACCTTCTTAATACTTACAAATATATTAAATGAGATTTTTTTATGGGGAAAAAATATAAAATAATATTAAAATATTTGTTATCTCCATTTATACCATTAGTTCTATTTAGAACCCTTAACGCTACTCCCTCTTTTTAACTCATCCTCTTTTTTATCTCTTCTCATCTACTATAATAATTCTCTTCCTTTTTTGGATTTTTATTTTGAGATGACTGAGGTAAAAAGAGAAAGTGAGACATATATATATATATATATATATATATATATATATATATATATATATATATATATAAGACCCCAACTTATTATAAATGAAATTGAATTTTTTCTATTTATTATTTTGAAATAGTAAGGGTTGATTTGATTAATGTCGTTAGTTATGGGTAAAATGCGCAATTATCTTAAATAAGCAAGTGGTTATAAAATATTCATTGTTGTCGAAAAATATTCGTTTGGTCGTGAAATATTCTTACTGTCGGGGAATATTCGTACGACGGCGCAGCCTTGTGTGGGCCCCATAACGGAAAGCGATTGGATGAAGAAAACGACAAATATAAGTTATTTATAAATAACGACATAGTTGTTACCGTTAATACTGTTAGAATACCCGGTGGTTAAAATACAGTAGCACACGGTATTGCACCAATTATTAATTCTTACGTAAGAAGACACTACTCAATAATTGTTACAGTAATTACTGTTTAATATTTTATTTTATTGATTCAATAATTGCTACGTTGATATTTTATATTATTGTTGTTTCAATAATTGTCACTACACAGTATTTTTCATTATCAGATCAATAATTTATATTATTTGAATAATATTATTAGATAACATTATTGGTAATGTCTAGAAAGTTCTGTCAAATGAGAGGTTTGGTCACCTAATTGCGCGCTAGTAAGGAGAAATTCTTATTGGAAAGCCCCCTCTTTCCTGGGAACGGCCTGGTTGTCAGTATTGTGATTTTGTAATATTATTTGTGAATAATTAATTATTAATTTATATGATAAGAAAAATATTCATTTTATGTGGATATAGATGGAGAAATTTTTTAATGTGACAATTGTTAAAAATTGATATTTATCTTTTATGATAAAATAATTTATTTAAATATATTATCATATTATAATAATATAATAATGGTGATATTTTACAATGAATGTGTGATATATGAATAAATGAGGAGGAAGAGTATTTTATTATAAAAAATATTTAACACATGTTTTGTGTGTTGATGGACCCCATTTTTGACTGAAATTTGATTATAGCCTGCAAAATCGTCCGTATGTGAATTTCGGTCAATTTCTGTATAGAATTTAGAAAAACTTTCTTCTGTAAAGTTGTAGAGAATTAAATTTCCTATAGAATGGACATATGATTTGAATTTTTCTGATAAAAGTGCCATTTATTATGAATTATTGAAGTTTCAGAATAATTGATTTTTGAATTTTTAAATATTTTTTAAAAGAAAAAACGTTTTTAATGGTGGGCCCCACTAGTATGTAAAATGAGCAGAAATCAGTTATTCAAAGTGGGCGTAGGAATTTAAAAAAATAATAATATTATTTTATTAATTTTTTTACTTTAGTGTTCTAAGCATTTTTTTATAAATAGGGTGCTTAGGTTAGAATTGAAAAGCACATCAAAAACTGAAGTTTTCTCTCTCTATATTATCGAGCGTATTTGTGTGAGTATTTAGATACTTTGAGTGTTGCTATACTGTGCATGTTCCTTCAGCACTATATCCAATATTCCAGTCAGAAGTACTGTCTTTTTGAGGTAAGGGATGTTATTTTTTTATAAATGATATTATTTCTTTCAATATCATTATACCGGAATACTGGTAAGATTTTTCTTATGAAATTCTTATCTTTTCATGTCGGGGTTACTATTCATGAGTTACTATTCATGAGTTACTATTCATAAGTTACTATTCACGAATTACTATTCACGAGTACTATTCACGAAGCATGATAATTTTTTTTCTTGTGGAATTTCTACCTTTTAGTGTCGGAATTACTATTTACGTATACGACACTATTCACGTATACGACACTATTTACGAATACGACGCTATTTACAGAAAAATTAAATTTTTTTTTCTGTGTTCAAGATTGTCTTTTATGGTTCCTATCTTTGATTGGATCTATGTTTTGATCTTCATTTTTGAATTCTGCTCCACAATAGTTTATTATGGAGTATTTTTGAACATGGATAACCGAAGTACGAATCTTTACTATTTATTCTTTTGTCTCACTGGATTCGTTTTCTTTAAAATATATTTTTCATCATCCTCAGCCCTAAATGATGATATTACTGAATATCATTAGCCTGTAGTGCAAAGATGAATGATTTATTGATGAATATCTTTGGCCCGTAGTGCAAAGATGAACATGTGTTGAGATGAACATGACCGACTGATTAATATCTTTGGCCTGTAGTGCAAAGATGACTATTTGATTCAAGATGTATTTTGATTGATGTTAGAGGGATAAAATATCGATGATGGACTTTCAAATTCATAGATGATAATATATTTCATTCTCTACTTAACTCTTCTAATGAATTGTTGTTTCTGCTGCAGTTGTTGATCTAAAACTTGTTATCTATTGTATTCTATCAGATTTTTCCCTGTTGAAGACTAAGGATAATTTATTGTACATTATCTTAGTCATAATATTTTTTACTGGGCTAGTTGAGCTCACCCTTTTTCTTTTTGTTCTATTTTTTTTCTCTGGAGGCGATAATATAACGGGAACTAGTCGGGGTGTGGAATGCTGATTCAAGATAGTTATTTTAGTAGTCCTCACTATTTTGTAAAATAGTGTATCAATAATTATAATGAGGACTTATTTGAGTGTGAATATTGTCTAGAAGATGATATTTATATTTAAACTCACAGTATATGTGTTGTCGTATTTTGCACGACAATTGTGTTAATGAAGTTGTAGTTATTTCTGTACCATGTATTTGACGACTCAGAATAGGTTGGGTGATGTATACCTATTTTGGGGGCGTCACAGTTGGTATCAGAGCTTAGGGATATGATCTCTGGCGGAGATCGGGGAACAGAACTAAGAGGGGAGAGACGAGTAAATCCTTCGCTAGTATGTCCTACCTAAGCTTATTTGTTGGTTGGTCAGAGTATATGATTATTATATTGCATGTCAATTTCTTTAATTAACCCTTGTTTTATGGTAGTATTTGAGAATGGCAACAGTGAATGTTAACAGTGGAGTAAATGAGATTGTGGAGACACCTTTACTCATCAATCAGGAGAACATGCAACATGCCGGCAATGTTCCTCCCGCAAACAACACCACTGAACAAACGATGAATGATGAGATGTTTAGAAGCTTTTTGCAGTTCATGCAAAATCAGACGAGGGAGACTCATGTACAAAATATATGTGGAAATGATAGCAATGCACGGTTTGTCACAGCCAAGCAGTTCAAAGAGTTGGGACCACCAGAATTCTGGGGAAAGTCGGATCCGATTAAGGCAGAAACGTGGGTCAAGCAAATTACCAAGATATTCGATGTCTTGGGATGCACGGAGGAACATAAGGTTCCATTCACCACATTTATGTTCCGTAATGAGGCAGATTACTGGTGAGAATCTGTGAAGCGTACCCATTCAGCCGCACTCAGCATGTCTTGGGAGACATTTCAGAAACTGTTCAATGACAAGTACTTTCCTGAAAGTATTCGTCATATGAAGGAGGTATAGTTTATTAGACTGGAGCAGAACAACATGACGGTGTCCCAGTACGAGGCGAAGTTCGCGGAGTTATCCAGGTTTGCACCTCATTTGGTGCAGAATGAGGAACGTATGACGCGGATGTTTCTGAGAGGTTTGAAACCCGACATACGTTAATATCTCATTTCTCATAAATTTTCTCTATATTCAGATGTTGTCAACATGGCTCAATTATTAGAGCGAGATAACGAGTACGTTCAACTTAGTGACCACAACCAGGGTCATACCGGTGACAGCAGTCATCGGAGCAACGATAACCAGCAGGAAAAGAAAAATACGGACAAAAGAGGTAACCACTCTGGTGGTAATCGTGGCCATAAAAATAGAAGAAGCGAGTCGAGGGGAGGTTTTAAAAAGAGGAGGTTCAACAATGATAATGTAAAGACGTCAGTACCAGCATCAACTGGTTCTAAGGGAGGAGAACGACCACCGGTTGTATGCTATAAATGTGGAAAAGAGGGACACATCAGCCCAAACTGTCCACAACAGTTCAAGGGATGTTATAATTGTGGAAAGGAAGGACATATCGATAGAGATTGTACTATAGCGAAACCAAGTCCAGCGGGGATGGTGACTCAAAAAGCTGTCCCAGAAAAGTCTAAGTCAACGGTTCCTGAAAAAGCGTTTGTCGTGACTGGTCAAAATACGAGGAACCCAAACGAGGTGATCACGGGTAAGCTAATCATAAATTCTTACGAAGTTTATACCTTACTAGATACTGGTTCTACCCATTCATTTATCTCTCCTACTTGTGCTCAACGTTTAAACTTGACTCTAGAGAATTTAGACTTTGACTTATCTGTGGAGACTCCGTTAGGAGAAACTTTCATTACATCCACTGTTTATAAATCTTGTTTGATCCAAGTTGGCACCATCACATTACCTGTTGATCTTATCTCTTTAAAGATACTTTCTTTTGATGTGATTTTAGGGATTGATTGGTTAACTACTCATCCTGCCAAAATTGATTACTTTCGTAAGGTTGTTAGTTTTCATATTCCTAAGCAACCTGTTATTCGAATTCAAGCAACCAAACTATTAAAGTCAAACACTTTCATATCAAGCCATAAAGTCATTCGTTTATTGAAAAACGGATGTCAAGTTTTCTTAGCCCATGTCATGGACTTGAACAAAAATACATCAAATTTGAATGATATTTATGTTGTTAGCAAATTTTCTGACGTATTTCCTGAAAAATTTCCTGGCCTACCCCTAGAGCGTAATATTGAATTTTGTATCGTCTTTGAACCCAATACAAAATCCATTTCTAAAATCTCATATCGAATGGCTTCTATTGAACTTCATGAGTTAAAAACCCAACTATAGAAGTTGATAACCAAGCCTCTAACTGGTGACTTCCTTTATGGAATGCACCGAAGCCAGACTCTCCGTAGGGGACGTCATATTTGTGCGGTAGTAAACTGATAGGTGCCATTGTGACGTGCTATCCAAGGTTGGGATATGAGTCACGGTTGAGAGCAGCCTAAGTCAGTAATCGAAATACGTAGCTTTCTAGACTTAGCTGGTTATTATCAGAGATTCGTGTAAGGATTTTCTCGAATCGCTACTCCATTAACTCAGCTGACTCGTAAGGATACAAAATTTGAATGGAGCGAGGAATATGAGAAAAGATTCCAAGAACTCAAGAGGAGACTCATTTCGACATCTGTTCTGACCATACCATTCTGAAAAAGTGAACGTGGTAGCTGACGCGTTAAGTAGAAGATCGTATGTGAGTAAGAGTGCGATATTGTCGAACACAAAGACCCATTTTGTATGACTTACAAATGATAGAGATAGAGTTAAAGACTCTAGGGACCCACGTGATGATATACGAGTAGAACCGACTTTAATCGATAAACTTAAAACAGTTCAAGCCACACACCGGAGCTGATGCATATGAAGAAGAAAGTACAAGAAGGTGTTATCCCAGAAGCAAGAATCGATGAAGAAAGAATACTTCGAGTCAACTTTAGACTTTGTGTTCCTAATAACTCTGATTTGAAGTACAAGATTATGATGGAGGCACACAATACACCGTTTGCAATCCATCCTGGAAGTACCAAAATGTATCGTGATCTTCGATATATATTTTGGTGGAACAATAGAATAGAGAGATCGTGAAGTTTATCTCGAGGTGTTTAACTTTTCAATGTGTAGAGGCGGAGCATCAAGTGCCTAAGGGCCCATTACAACCACTTGAGATTCCAAAATGAAAGTGGGAACACATTACCATAGATTTCGTTACGGGTCTTCCCACGGTTTCTCATGGCATAGATGCGATTTGGGTTATTGTTGATAGATTAACTAAGTCTGCTCATTTCATGCCGATACGGGAGACTTATTCCCTTGAACGTCTTGCTCGTATGTACGTAAATGAGATTGTGAGATTGCATGGCATGCCAGTATCCATAGTTTCTGATCGTGACCCAAGATTCACTTCACGATTTTGGGTTAGCTTGCAAAAAGATATGGGCACGGATTTACGATTCAGTTCAGAATACCATCCTTAAACGGACGAAAAATCAGAGAGGACTATTCAAACTCTTAAAAATCTATTAAGACTCTGTGTCCTAGATTTCAAAGGGTGTTGGGATAAGTATTTACCATTGGTGGAATTCTCTTACAACAACAGCTATCAAGCAAGTATAGGTGTGGCTCCATTAGAAGCATTGCATGGACGAAAGTGTCGCTCTCCAGTATGTTGGGATGAGGTGGGTGAAGCAATATTGTTGGGACCATAGTTGGTACGTATTACTACAGAAAAGATCCAAATGATTCGACAACGTATACAAACGGCACAAGATCGACAAAAGAGTTATGCGGATCTTCATCGAAAGGACGTGAAATTTAGTATTGAGGATCATGTATTGTTGCGTGTGGCTCCATGGAAGGGAGTTAAAAGATTTGGGAAGAGAGGAAAGCTCAATCCACGATTTATTGGTCCATTTCAGATTCTTGACCGAGTAAGAACTGTGGCCTATAGACTGCTTTACCACCACGTATGTCTCGTGTTCATAACATTTTTCATGTATCGATGTTACAAAAATATATGGATGACCTAAACCACATTATTGAGTTAGAACCAGACTAGATAACGAAAGATTTAACGTACGAGGAGGTACCTGTCAAGATCTTGGATAGGAAGGAGCATGTCCTACGCACGAATGTCATACCACAAGTTAGAATTTTGTAGAGGAACCATGCTATTGAGGAAATGACCTGGGAGTTGGAAACAAAAATGAAAGCGAGGTATCCTCACCTTTTTGAAACACCAGGTACGTACGTTAATTTTGAGGACGAAATATCATAAGGAGGGGAGGTTGTAAGACCCCAACTTATTATAAATAAAATTGAATTTTCTCTATTTATTATTTTGAAATAGTAAGTGTTAATTTGATTAATGTGGTTAGTTATGGGTAAAATGCGCAAATATCTTAAATAAGTAAGTGGTTATAAAATATTCATTGTTGTCGGGGAATATTCGTTTGGTCGTGGAATATTCTTACTGTCGGGGAATATTTGTACGACGGCACAGCCTTGTGTGGGCCCCATAACGAAAAGCGATTGGACGAAGAAAACGATAAGTATAAGTTGTTTATAAATAACGACATAGTTGTTACCGTTAATACTGTTGGAATACCCGGTGGTTAAAACACAGTAGCACACGGTATTGCACCAATTATTGATTCTTACGTAAGAAAGCACTACTCAATAATTGTTACAGTAATTACTATTTAATATTTTATTTTATTGATTCAATAATTTCTACGTTGATATTTTATATTATTGTTGTTTCAATAATTATCACTACACAGTATTTCCCATTATCGGATCAATAATTCATATTATTTGAATAATATTATTAGATATCATTATTGGTAATGTCTAGAAAGTTCTGTCTAAGGAGAGGTTTGGTTATCTAATTGCACGTCAATAAAGAGAAATTTTTATTAGAAAGCCCCCTCTTTCTTAGGAACGGCCTGGTTGTCAGTATTGTGATTCTGTAATATTATTTGTGAATAATTAATTATTGATTTATATGATAAGAAAAATATTTATTTTATGTGGATATAGATGGAGAAAATTTTTAATGTGACAATTGTTAAAAATTGATATTTTATCTTTTATGATAAAATAATTTATTTAAATATATTATTATATTATAATAATATAATAATGGTGATATTTTACAATGAATGTGTGATATATGAATAAATAAGGAGGAAGAGTATTTTTGTTACAAAAAATGTTTACCACATGTTTTGTGTATTGATATATGGACCCCATTTTTGACTGAAATTTGATTATAGCCTGCAAAATCGTCCGTATGTGAATTTCGGTCAATTTCTGTTTGGAATTTGGAAAAACTTTCTTCTGCAAAGTTGTAGAGAATTAAATTTTCTATAAAATTGACATATGATTTGAATTTTTCTGATAAAGGGCTATTTATTATGAATTATTGAAGTTTCGGAATAATTGATTTTTGAAGTTTTAAATATTTTTTAAAAGAAAAACATTTTTAATTAGTTGGTGGGCCCCACTAGTATGTAAAATGAGCTAAAATCAGTTATGCAAACTGGGCGTAGGAATTTAAAAAAATAATAATAATATTTTATTAAATTTTCTGCTTTGGTGTTCTAAGCATTTTCCTATAAATAGGGTGCTTAGGTTAGAATTGAAAATCATACCAAAAACTGAAGTTTTCTCTCTCTATATTATCGAGCATATTTTTGTGAGTATTTAGATACTTTGAGTGTTGCTATACGGTGTAAGTTCCTTCAACACTATATCCAGTATTCCAGTCAGAAGTACTGTCTTTTTGAGGTAAGGGATGTTATTTTTTTATAAATGATATTATTTTTTTCAATATCATTATACCGAAATATTAGTAAGATTTTTCTTATGAAATTTTTATCTTTTCATTTCGGAGTTACTATTCATGAGTTACTATTCACGAGTTACTATTCATGAGTTACTATTCACGAATTACTATTCATGAGTACTATTCACGAATTATTATTCATGAGTACTATTCACGAAGCATGATAATTTTTTTTCTTGTGAAATTTCTACCTTTTAGTGTCGGAGTTACTATTCATGTATACGACACTATTCACGTATACGGCACTATTCACGAATACGACACTATTCACAAAAAAAATTAATTTTTTTTTCTGTGTACAAGATTGTCTGTTATGGTTCCTATCTTTGATTGGATCTATGTTTTGATCTTTATTTTTGAATTCTACTCCACAATAGTTTATTATGGAGTATTTTTAAACATAGATAAATCGAAGTACGAATCTTTACTATTTGTTCTTTTGTCTCACTGGATTCATTTTCTTTAAAATATATTTTTCATCATCCTTAGTCCTAAATGATGATATTACTGAATATCTTTGGCCTGTAGTGCAAAGATGAATGATTTATTGATGAATATCTTTGGCCCGTAGTACAAACATGAACAGGTGTTGAGATGAACATGACCGACTGATTAATATCTTTGGCATGTAGTGCAAAGATGACTATTTGATTCAAGATGTATATTGATTGATGTTACAGGGATAAAATATCGATGATGGACTTTCAAATTCATAGATGATAGTAGATTTTATTCTCTACTTAACTCTTCTAATGAATTGTTATTTCCACTGCAGTTGTTGATTTAAAACTTGTTGTCTATTGTATTCTATCAGATTTTTTCCTGCTGAAGACTAAGGATAATTTGTTGTACATTATCTTAGTCATAATATTCTTTATTGGGCTGTTTGAGCTCACCCTTTTCCTTTTTGTTCCATTTTTCTTCTTAGGAGGCGAGAATATAGCGAGAACTAGTCGGGGTGTGGAATTATGGTTCAAGATAGTTATTTTAGTAGTCCTCACTATTTTGTAATATAGTGTATCAATGATTATAATGATGACTTATTTGAGTGTGGATATTGTCTAGAAGACAATATTTGTATTGAAACTTATAGTATGTGTTATCGTATTTTGCACGACAATTGTGTTAATGAAGTTGCAGTTATTTCTGTATCATGTATTTGGCGACTTAGAATAGGTTGGGTGATGTATACCTATTTTGGGGGCGTCACAATATATATATATATATATATATATATATATATATATATATATATATATATGTTTTATTTTCTCTTCTTTATTTGATTTCCTCTATCTCTTTCTCTTTCTCCTTCTCCTTTGTTCATCTTTTTCCTTTCTCAAACATTTGGAAGTCTTTAGAGATGAGGTCAGATTTTGGATGTGACGCCCCCAAATTCGGGTATCTTCCAACCCGACAGATGGTGCTACACAGTGCTACAGTTCACACATACATTCAATTGAAACACTTCAAAAGAGTGAATATGTCTTCTATATATTACATAATAATATTTTGCTTCCTATGTTCTTTGTAACTATTATATATGTTCTTTGTCATAATATCAAATAATTACAACATTCATACTACACTATTACAAAGACAATCTATTTGTCCGCCTTAGCCTTCCCTTTATCCTTGCTTGAACCATATGAATGCAGCTAAGACCGAACGTACTGAAGGATCAAGTAAGGATAAAGGGAAAGCTAAGGCGGACAAATATATTGTCTTTGTAATAGCGTAGTATGAATGTTGTAATTATTTGATATTATGACAAAGAACATATGTAATGGTTACAAAGAACCTGGGAAGAAAAATATTATTGTGTAATATATAGAAGACATATTCACTCTTTTGAAGTGTTTCAATTAAATGTATGTGTGAACTGTAGCACCGTGTAGCACCATCTGTCGGGTTGGAAGATACCCGGATTTGGGGGCGTCACAGGTTGGTATTAAAGCTGTAGGTTATAAAACTTAAGGAGGGAAAGAACCTTAAGCCATAACCTTAAGAAGAGTTAAAGAAGTAAAAGAGTTAACCCTAAAAATGCATTAAATATGATATGTGTTTTTACTATTCTAATGATGTGTACTAATCAAAATAATTTATTTTGTTGTAGATGTCAGGAGATAACGTGATGTATAGGGATATACATGTGGTTAGTGAGGAGTCTGTAAACCAAGTAGAGATTTTACCGACACCTGTAGCTGAGTTGCCAAAGGTGGTGGTGGTCGAGTCAGAAGACTCGGAGAATTTAGGATTTACATCCTTTTTCGATGGTATGTCAGAGGAGGAGGTGGAGGTGGTGTCGTTTAACACGGTAGCACCTGTAGAAGAGATGACTCTGGGGGAATCAATGAAGGCGTTGTTTATGACAATATTGGATAGAAATATCTAGTTGGGAAAAGAGGTGAGAGAATTAAAAGAGGGGATCCATGACATCTTGGTAAACAAAAAGGACATGGAGACGATGTGGGAGGAAGAGCACGATGAGAAAGTTTTGGCGAAGGACAAGGTCTATGAGCTGAAACACGAGGCCTTTGAGCTTAGACAGGAGCTAAAGGCTAAGAAGCAGAAGGTTAGTAGAATGTCCTATATACATAGGAGTTCTCGCGAGGATTTTTAGCGGCAAGTAGCTGAGTATCCTGTGGTGGCAGGGCAGACTCGGCATACTATCAGTCGAGATGATATAGGCAGTCTTGCCAATGCAGATTATGAGAATGCCATTAGGAAAATGTAATCTAGCTAGTAACTAGAGTAGAGTTAGATATATAAATATGTTGTATCTATGTAGTGACGTAAAACCCTCTTTTGTATATCAAAGGGTAGTCTTTTGTAAATCCCAATTTTTGGAAAGCAATTACGGGAAAGCAATGTAATCAGCTAAGGCTGTGTAATGACGAATGATGTAGTATTATACTACAAGGAAGAAACATATCAATATAAGCTTTTTATTGAACATGTTGTGCAATGAGTTTGAGTTATTGTTTAAAAATGAATAATAACTAATGAACAAAAAGAAAGTAATAATGAAGAGTTATTTATTTTAACAGAAAGATGCCGCCAAGAAGAAGACAACTAAATCAAGAAGCCAATGTGAATCAACCGGAAGGGGGTCCGGTTAGTCCGATGCAAGTGTTTGTTAATTATTTAACGGCTGCTTTTAATATAAATGGGGCGAATATACCTGTAAATCCCACGATTGTATGGGCTACTACGTTTAAGGATTTTAAGAGTGTAGGTCCGCCGGAGGTCAAAGGAACTACGGACCCTATAGAAGCCCAGACTTGGGTGAAAGAAATTGAGAAGGCATTTGTTATTGCAAATGTCGAAGAGGGGCAAGAGGTTTCTTTTGCTACCTACATGATGAAGGGAGAGGCCAACTTTTGGTGGGAGGCAAACTAGGCTAGGGCTGGGATAGAAAACTTAACGTGGACGCAGTTTAAGGAGATTTTCTTCAAGAACTACTTTCTCACGAGTATGCAGGGTAAAATGGAGATGAGGTTTTTAGAACTGAAATAAGGGGAAATGACTGTTCCCCAATATGCTGCCAAGTTCAATGAACTGGCGAGGTTTGCTCCACATCAGGTGGATACGGAGGTGAGGAAAATAAAGAGATTTGAGCAGGGCTTGAAACCATGGCTTTACAGCTGGATATCAGTGTTTCAAAGTAATTCCTTTGGAACCATTATGGAAAAGGCAATAATTTCTGAGGGTGGTAATGAGACTTTAAGCCAATACCACATAGAGAAGAAGAACAAGGAAAAAGTAGACGGGGGAGTGAAAATTGAGGGAGCCAGCGGGAGTGACAACGGGCAGAAGAGGAAGAGTTTTAACTTTGGGAATACCAGAGTAAAGCAAGGAAATCCTAAGAAGAGGATAGAGGCGTGCAAGAATTATGGGAATTAAGACTCACTTAGGAGTCTGTCTCAAGGGAAAAGTAGTATGCTACAACTGTGGACAGGAGGGGCACATTTCACCTAACTGTCCAAGTCCGAAGAAGAATCACGGATGTTTCGTATGTGGATCAACGGATCACATGGCGAAGAATTTCCCAAAGAACGGGATGGATAGGAATAAGGGAACTAATAGTGGTAAGTTAGCTATTAGTGGTCCAACTCAAATGAGTAGGTCAATGGCCTGCACCTTTAACATGACGGTCCAAGATGCAGTTGCATCAGGAGATGTAGTTGCAGGTATTATCCCAATCAATGATATAAATGCTTATGTGTTGTTTGATTCGGGTGCTACTTGTTCTTTCATAGCATGTGATTTTGCTAGACGATTAGGATTACTTCCCAAAAGGTTGCCTATACCTTTGAACATCATGGTAGTCAATGAAGAAATAATTCCTGTTGAAAATATTCATAGGTATTGTTGTGTAGAAATACGAGGTTGTAAATTATCGGCAGATTTGATACCGATAAAGTTGGGAGAATTCGATGTAATTCTCGGGATGGATTGGTTGTTTAACCATGGTGTAATTATAGATTCTCAAAAGAAATGTGTAAACATTAGAATGTTGAGACATCCTCATGTAGTGTTTTACGGTAATAAATCACCGGGACGTTCGTGTTGTCTTACTATGACACAAGCTAGGAAATTGTTGAGGAAGGGATATGTAGGTTATTTGTGTCATGTTGTTGATAACCATAGAGTGGGAGCAATGATGGAACAAATACCTATAGTCAAAGAATTCGTGGATGTATTTCCAAGCGAATTACCATGTCTTCCACCGGATAGGGAGATCGAATTCGTAATAGATATTGTGCCAGGAGCGGCACCAATTTCAAGGGCACCGTATCGTATGGCGCCAGTGGAGATGAAGCAGTTGATGGTTCAACTACAAGAATTGTTGGATAGAAAATACATTCAACCGAGTGTTTCGCCGTGGGGAGCACCGGTACAGTTTGTAAAGAAGAAAGATGGATCATTGAGACTTTGTATCGACTACCGAGAGTTGAACAAGTTAACTATAAAGAATAAATACCCATTGCCCAGTATCGATGATCTCTTTGATCAGTTAAAAGTGGAAAAGTATTTTTTTAAGATAGATTTGCGAACATGGTATCATCAGTTAAAGGTTAAAAAGGAGGATGTACCTAAGACGGCATTCAGGACTCGTTACAGATATTACGAGTCTTTGGGGATGTCATTTGGGTTGACGAATGCACCAGGTGCATTTATGGATATGATGAACAGAGTGTTCAAATAATATTTGGAAAAGTTCGTCGTAGTGTTTATCGATGATATTCTAGTCTATTCTAAGACGCCAAAAGATCACGTTGAACACCTAAGGTTAGTGTTGGAGACACTAAGGAAGGAGAAGTTATATTCGAAGTTTACTAAGTGTGAATTTTGGCTAGAAAGGGTACAATTTTTAGGACATGTTATCGACCGAGATGGAATTTCAGTGGACCCAACGAAGGTGGAAGCAGTGATTAATTGGGAACAACCGAAGACACCAATAGAGGTATGAAGTTTCCTAGGGTTAGCGGGATACTATCGAAGATTTATCCAAGATTTTTCTAAGATAGCTACTCCGTTGACTAATTTGACAAGGAAGACAGTGAAGTACGTGTGGACTGAGAAGTGTGAAGACAGTTTTCAAGAACTGAAGAAAAGGTTGAGTGAAGCACTTGTATTGTCTTTACCCGATGATACATAGAATTTTGTAGTATATCGCATAGAGGACTTGGTTGCGTGCTCATGTAGCATGGCAAGGTCATTGCATACGCATCATGTCAGTTAAAGGATTATGAGAAAGTTTATCCTACTCATGATCTGGAACTGGCAGCAGTAGTATTTGCCTTAAAGATTTGGAGGCATTATCTATATGGAGATAAATGTGAGATATACATGGACCATAAGAGTCTAAAATATATCTTCACACAAAAAGATTTAAATATGAGACAAAGGAGATGACTGGAGTTGATAAAGGATTACGATTGCAATATGCTGTATCACCCAGGAAAAGCCAATGTAGTGACTGACGCCTTAAGTAGGAAGGGTCGGGAAAAGTTGTCTATGTTAATGACTCAAACTGAGTTAATAACAGAGATGGCTAGAATGGAGCTAGAGGTGAAGTTACCGAGTGAGTTGGGACAGAGATTATTTATGACGGAGATTCGATCTACCATTGTAGAGAGAGTCAAGGAGGTACTGTAAGACCCCAAATTATTAATAAATGAAATTTAAATTCCCTTTATTTATTATTTTGAAATAGTAAGAGTTAAATTGATTAATGAGGTTAGTTATGGGTAAAATGCGTAAATATTTCAAATAAGCAGGTGGTTATAAAATATTCATTGTTGTCGGGAAATATTCGTTTGGCCGTGAAATATTATTCCTGTCGGGGAATATTCGTACGACGGCGCAGTCTTTTGTGGGCCCCATAACGAAAAGCGATTGGATGAAGAAAACGACAAGAATAAGTTGTTTATAAATAACGACGTAGTTGTCACCGTTAATACTGTTGGAATACCCGATGGTTAAAACACAGTAATACGCGTTGTTGCACAGTAGCACACTGTATTGCACTAATTATTGATTCTTACGTAAGAAGGCACTACTCAATAATGGTTACAGTAATTACTGTTTAGTATTTTATTTTATTGATTCAATAATTGCTGCGTTGATATTTTATATTACTATTGTTTCAATAATTATCTCTACACAGTATTTTCCATTATCAGATCAATAATTCATATTATTTGAATAATATTATTAGATAATATTATTGACAATGTCTAGAAAGTTCTGTCTAAGGAGAGGTTTGGTCATCTAATTTCGCGCCAGTAAGAAGAAATCCTTATTGGAAAGCCCCCTCTTTCCTAGGAACGGCCTGGCTGTCATAAATGTGATTCTGTAATATTATTTGTGAATAATTAATTATTGATTCATATGATAAGGAAATATTTATTTTATGTGGATATAAATGAGGGATATATTTTTGTGGTTAAAAATGAATGAATTAAAGCTGAGGTGTTTTATCAGTATTTTGTCGATGTGGAGGTATTAAAAATCATCCGTTTGTGGATTTCGGATATCTTATGTTTGGAATTTAGAAAAACTTTCTTCTACAAAGTTGTAGAGAATTAAATTTTCTATGGAAACACGCGAGTTTTGAATTTTTTTGATAAAAGAGCTATTTTCTATGAATTATTAAAGTTTCGAAAAATAAAATAATTTTTATTAAATTGCGGGACCCACTTTTTGGTTGGTGGATTAAACATGTGGGCTGCTGGGATGAATTTCAGAATTGGCATGCCTTAACAAGTCTTGGTCTTGGCATGCGTAAGGAAAATAAGAAAATATTAATTTATTATTTTAGTCTCCTTTGGCGTTATAGCATTTTCCTATAAATAGAGGGCTAAATTAGAATTGAAAATCACACCAGAAACAAGTTTTCTCTCTTTCTCTCTCTATATTATCGAGCGTATTCTTGTTAGTATACTTTGAGTGTTCCTATACGATGCAAGTTTCTGTCAGCACTATACCCGAAATTCAGTCAGAAGTACGATTATTTTAAGGTAAGGGATGTTATTTTATTCAAAAATGATATTATTTCTTCAATATCATTATGCCGAAATATTGGTTAGAAATTTTTTTCAAATTTGGAACTTTTCACGTCGGGGTTACTATTCATGAGTTACTATTCACGAGTTACTATTCATAAAAAAATGAAATTTTCTTCTTTTCGTCCAAAATATCTATTCTGGGTACTAGCTTTGATTGTATCCATATTTTGATCATTCTTAAATTTTACTTCACTATGAATAATTATAAGGTATTTTTGGACATGGATAAATCGAAATACGAATCCTTAATATTTGTTATTTTATTTCACTGGATTCGTTTTTTTTAAGATATTTTTCATCATCCTCAGTCCTAAATGATGATATTACTGAATATCTTTGGCCTGTAGTGCAAAGATGAATGATTAACTGATGAATATCTTTGGCCCGTAGTGCAAAGATGAACATGTGTTGAGATGAACATGACAGACTGGTGATACAAATGAATATTTTTGGCCTGTAGTGCAAAGATGATTATTTGATTAAAGATGGTTATTGATTGTTTTTATAGGGATAAAATATTGATGATGGACTTTTAAATCTTAGAAGATAGTAGAACTCATTCTCTACTTGACTCTTCTAATAGTTTGCTGTTTTCGCTGCAGTTATTGATTTAAAACTTGTTGTCTATTGTATTCTATTAGATTTTTTCCTGTTGAAGACTAACGATAATTTGTTATGTATTATCTTAGTTATAATGTTCTTTACTGGGCTAGTTGAGCTCACCCTTTTCCTTTTTGTTCCATTTTTCTCAGGAGGCGAGAATGTAGCAAGTACTAGTCGGGGTATGGAATGATGGTTCAAGAAGTTATTTTAGTAGTCATCACCATTTTTGTAAAATAATGTATCAATAATTGTAATGAGGACTTATTTGAGTGTGGATATTGTCTAGATGACAATATTTGTATTTAAACTCACAGTTCTTATGTTGTAACAGTAAAGATGTAGTTATTTCTGTACCATGTATTTTGGCAACTCAGAATGGGTGTTGTATACCTATTTTGGGGGTGCCACAGTTGGTATTAGAGCTTAGGGATATGATCTCTGGCGGAGATCGGAGAATAGAACTAGGAGGGGAGAGTCGAATAAATCCTTCGCTAGTGTGTCCTACCTAAGCTTATTTATTGGTCAGTCATAATATAGGGGTATTATGTGATTTGTTAATTTATTTAATTAACCCTTGTTTTGTGGCAGTATTTGAGAATGTCGACTGAGAATGTTAACAGTGGAGTAAATGAGACCGTGGAGACACCGGTGTTTACCAACGAGGAGAACGTGCAACAGGCTGGCAATGTTTCTTCTGTGAATAACACCAATGAGCAGATGATGAACGATGGAATGTTTAGAAGTTTTTTGCAATTCATGCAAAACCAGACGAGGGAGACTCGTGTTCAAAATACAGGAGGAAATGTTAGCAATTCACGGTTTGTCACAGCCAAACAGTTCAAAGAATTGGGACCACCAGAATTTAAGGGAAAGCCGGATCCGATCATGGCGGAAACGCGGGTCAAGCAAATTACCAAGATATTCGATGTCTCGGGATGCACGGAGGAACAGAAGGTTCCATTCGTCACCTTTATGTTCCGTGGCGAGGCAGACTACTGGTGGGAGTCTGTGAAGCGTACCCATCCAGCCGCACTCAGCAGGTCTTGGGAGACATTTCAGAAACTGTTCAATGACAAGTACTTTCCTGAAAGTATTTGTCATATGAAGGAGGTAGAGTTTATTACACTAGAGTAGAATAACATGACGGTGTCTCAGTACGAGGCGAAGTTTGCAGAGTTATCCAGGTTTGCACCTCATTTGGTGGAGAATGAGGAACGTATGACAAGGATGTTTCTGAGAGGTTTGAAACCTGGCATACGTCAATATCTCATTTCTCATAAATTTTCTCTCTATTCAGATGTTGTCAACAGGGCTCAATTATTATAACGAGATAACGAGTACGGTCAACAGAGGGACCACAACCAGGATCATATCGGTGACAGCAGTCATCAGAACAATGATAACCAGCGGAGAAAGAAAAATACAGACAAGAACGGCAACCACTCTGGTGGTAATCGTGGCTATGAAAATAGAAGAAGCGAGTCGGGAGGAGATTTTAAAAAGAGGAAATTCAACAATGACAATACGAAGACGTCAGCACCAGCAGCAACTGGTTCCAAGGGAGGAGAACGACCACCGGTTATATGCTATAAGTGCGAAAAAGAAGGACATATCAGCCCAAACTGCCCACAACAGTTTAAGGTACGTTATAATTATGGAAAGGAAGGACATATCGCTTGAGATTGCATTGTAGCAAAACCAAGTCCAGCGGGGATGGTGACTCAAAAAGCTGTCCCAGAAAAGATGAAGTCAACGGTTCTTGGAAGAGCGTTTGTCGTGACTGGTCAACATGCGAGGAACCCAAACGAGGTGATCACGAGTAAGCTAATCATAAATTCATGCAAAGTTTATACCTTATTAGATACCGGTTCTACCCATTCTTTTATCTCTCCTGCTTGTGCTCAACGTTTAAACTTGACTCCGGAGAAGTTAGACTTTGATTTATCTGTGGAGACTCCGTTAGGAGAAACTTTCATCACATCCACTGTTTATAAATCTTGTTTGATCCAAGTTGGCACCATCACATTACCTGTTGACCTTATTTCTTTAAAGATACTTGCTTTTGATGTAATTTTAGGAATTGATTGGTTAACTACTCATCATGCCAAAATTGATTGTTTTCGTAAGGTTGTTAGTTTTCATATTCCTAACCAACCCGTTGTACGAATTCAAGCAACTAAGCCATTAAAATCAATCACTGTTATATCAAGCCATAAAGCCATTCGTTTATTAAAAAATGGATGTCAAGCTTTCTTAACCCATGTTATGGATTTGAATAAAGACACGTCAAATTTGAATATTATTCCTGTTGTTATTGACTTTTCTGACGTATTTCCTGAAGAACTTTCTGGTCTACCCCCGGAACGTGAAATTGAATTCTTTATTGATCTTGAACCGGGTACAAAACCCATTTCTAAAACCCCATATCGAATGACTTCTATTGAACTTCAGGAGTTAAAAGTCTAACTACAGGAATTGTTAGACATCGGTTTCATTCGTCCTAGTACATCTCCTTGGGGTGCTCCTGTTTTATTCGTAAAAAAGAAAGACGGAAGTATGTGACTTTGTATTGACTACCGAGAATTAAACCACGTCACCATCAAAAATAGGTATCCACTACCTCGTATTGATGACCTGTTTGACCAGTTACAAGGAGCACAATTCTTTTCAAAGATTGATCTTCGTTCTGGATATCATCAGCTGAAGGTTAGAACTGAGGATATTCCAAAGACTACCTTCAAAACTCGGTACGGGCATTATGAATTCTTAGACATGTCTTTTGGATTGACTAATGCTCCTGCGGCTTTCATGGATATGATGAACCGAGTATTCAAGGATTATTTGAATCAGTTCGTTGTTGTCTTTATTGATGACATCCTCATATATTCCAAAAGCCGTGAAGATCATGAGCACCATTTGAAGCTGGTACTCCAAAGGTTGTGTGAAAATAAGTTATATGCTAAGTTGAAGAAATGCGAGTTCTGGCTTGAGGAAGTAGCATTCCTAGGGCACGTGGTGTCAAAACATGGAGTATCTGTTGACCCGGCGAAGATTAAAGCAATACAACGTTGGGAGCAACCAAAGACGGTGACCGAAGTACGTAGCTTTTTGGGCTTAGCTGGTTATTATCAGAGATTCGTGGAAGGGTTTTCTCGAATCGCTACCCCGTTAACTCAGCTGACTCGAAAATATATCAAATTCGTATGGAGCGAGGAATGCGAGAAGAGTTTTCAAGAGCTTAAGAGGAGACTCATTTCGGCACCTGTTTTGACCATACCATCTGGTTCGGATGGATTTGTTATCTACAGCGATGCTTCAGGCAAAGGGCTAGGATGTGTTCTTATGCAACGTGGAAAAGTTATAGCCTATGCCTCGCGACAACTTAAAGAATATGAGAGAAATTATCCTACTCATGATCTAGAGTTGGCAGCAGTCGTTTTTGCGCTAAAGATCTGGAGGCACTATCTATATGGGGAGAAAGTGGAGATTTATTCAGACCATAAAAGCCTCAAATATTTTTTCACTCAAAAAGAACTCACAATGCGACAACGACGTTGGCTCGAGCTGTTGAAAGATTACGACCACACTATTCAATACCATCCTGGAAAAGCAAACGTGGTAGCTGACGCGTTGAGTAGAAGATCATATGCAGGAACGAGTGCGATGATGTCAAGCATACGCATAGAACCAACTTTAATTGATAAAATTAAAGTTGCTCAAACCACAGACCCGGAGCTGATGCGTATGAAGAAGAAAGTGCAAGAAGGTGCTATTCCAGAAGTAAGAATCGATGAAGAAGGAATACTTCGAGTCCACTCTAGACTTTGTGTTCCTAACGATTCTGATTTGAAGTACAATATCATGATGGAAGCACACAATACACCATTTGCAATCCATCCTAGAAGTACCAAAATGTATCGTGATCTTCGACATACATTTTGGTGGAATAATATGAAGAGAGAGATTGCAAAGTTTATCTCGAGGTGTTTGACTTGTCAACGTGTAAAGGCGGAACATCAAGTGCCAAAGGGTCCATTGCAACCACTTTAGATTCCGAAATGGAAGTGGGAACACATTACCATGGATTTCGTTACGAGTCTTCCCACGGTTTCTCAAGGCATAAATGCTATTTGGGTTATTGTTGATAGATTAACCAAGTCTGCTCATTTCTTGCCGATACGGGAGACTTATTCCCTTAAACGTCTTGCTCGTATATACGTAGATGAGATTGTGAGACTGCATGGCATGCCAGTATCCATAGTTTTGGATCGTGACCCAAGATTCACTTCAAGATTTTGGGTTAGCTTGTAAAAAGCTATGGGCACAGATTTACAATTTAGTTCGGCATGCCATCCTCAAACGGACGGACAATCAGAGAGGACTATTCAAGCTCTTGAAGATCTATTAAGACTTTGTGTCCTAGATTTCAAAGGGAGTTGGGATAAGTACCTACCATTGGTAGAATTCTCCTACAATAACAGTTATCAGGAAAGTATAGGTGTGGCCCCATTTGAAGCATTATATGAACGAAAGTGTCGCTCTCCAGTATGTTGGGATGAGGTGGGAGAAGGAACGTTGCTAGGACCAGAGTTGGTACAAATGACTACAGAGAAGATCCAAACGATTCGACAACGTATACAAACGGCACAGGATCGACAAAAGAGTTATGCGGATCTTCATCGAAAGGACGTGAAATTTGACATTAGGGATCATGTATTGTTGCGTGTGGCTCCATGGAAAGGAGTTACAAGATTTGGGAAGAGAGGAAAGCTCAATCCACGATTTATTGGTCCATTTCAGATTCTTGACCGAGTAGGAAATGTGGCCTATAGACTCGCGTTACCTCCAAGTATGTCTCGTGTTCATAATGTTTTTCATATATCTGTGTTACGTAAATATGTGAAAGACCCAGACCACGTTATTGAGTTAGAACCGGACGAGATAGCTAAAGACTTAACGTACGAAGATGTACCTGTCAAGATCTTGGATAGAAAGGAGCATGTCCTACGCACGAAGGTCATACCACAAGTTAAAGTTTTGTGGAGAAACCATGCTATTGAGGAAATGACCTGGGAGTTAGAAACGGAAATGAAAGCGAGGTATCCTCATCTTTTCGAAACACCAGGTACGTACGTCAATTTCGAGGACAAAATTTCATAAGGAGGGGAGGTTGTAAGACCCCAAATTATTAATAAATGAAATTTAAATTCCCTCTATTTATTATTTTGAAATAGTAAGGGTTAAATTGATTAATGATATTAGTTATGGGTAAAATGCGCAAATATTTTAAATAAGCAGGTGGTTATAAAATATTCATTATTGTCGGGGAATATTCGTTTGGTCGTGGAATATTCTTCTTGTCGGGGAATATTCGTACGACGGCGCAGTCTTTTGTGGGCCCCATAACGGAAAGCGATTGGATGAAGAAAACGACAAGTATAAGTTGTTTATAAATAACGGCGTAGTTGTCACCGTTAATACTGTTGAAATACCCGGTGGTTAAAATACAGTAATACGCATTGTTGCACAGTAGCACACTGTATTGCACCAATTATTGATTCTTACGTAAGAAGGCACTACTCAATAATTGTTACAGTAATTATTGTTCAGTATTTTATTTTATTGATTCAATAATTGCTGCGTTGATATTTTATATTACTATTGTTTCAATAATTATCTCTACACAGTATTTTCCATTATCAGATCAATAATTCATATTATTTGAATAATATTATTAGATAATATTATTGACAATGTCTAAAAAGTTCTGTCTAAGGAGAGGTTTGGTCATCTAATTTCGCGCCAGTAAGGAGAAATCCTTATTGGAAAGCCCTCTCTTTCCTAGGAACGGTCTGGTTGTCATAAATGTGATTCTGTAATATTATTTGTGAATAATTAATTATTGATTCATATGATAAGGAAATATTTATTTTATGTGAATATAAATGAGGGATATATTTTTGTGGTTAAAAATGAATGAATTAAAGCTGAGGTGTTTTATCAGTATTTTGTCGATGTGGAGGTATTAAAAATCATCCGTTTGTGGATTTCGGATATCTTATGTTTGGAATTTAGAAAAACTTTCTTCTACAAAGTTGTAGAGAATTAAATTTTCTATGGAAACACGCGAGTTTTGAATTTTTTTGATAAAAGAGCTATTTTCTATGAATTATTAAAGTTTCAGAAAATAAAATGATTTTTATTAAATTGCGGGACCCACTTTTTGGTTGGTGGATTAAACATGTGGGCTGCTGGGATGAATTTCAGAATTGGCATGCCTTGACAAGTCTTGGTCTTGGCATGCGTAAGGAAAATAAGAAAATATTAATTTATTATTTTAGTCTCCTTTGGCGTTATAGCATTTTTCTATCAATAGAGGGCTAAATTAGAATTGAAAATTACACCAGAAACAAGTTTTCTCTCTTTCTCTCTCTATATTATCGAGCGTATTCTTGTTAGTATACTTTGAGTGTTCCTATACGATGCAAGTTTCTGTCAGCACTATACCCGAAATTCAGTCAGAAGTACGATTATTTTGAGGTAAGGGATGTTATTTTATTCGAAAATGATATTATTTCTTCAATATCATTATGCCTAAATATTGGTTAGAAATTTTTATCAAATTTAAAACTTTTCACGTCGGGGTTACTATTCATGAGTTACTATTCACCGAAAAATAAAATTTTCTTCTTTTCGTCCAAAATATCTATTCTGGGTACTAGCTTTGATTGTATCCATATTTTGATCATTCTTGAATTTTACTTCACTGTGAATAATTATAAGGTATTTTTGGACATGGATAAATCGAAATACGAATCCTTAATATTTGTTATTTTGTTTCACTGAATTCGTTTTTTTTAAGATATTTTTCATCATCCTCAGTCCTAAATGATGATATTACTGAATATCTTTGGCCTGTAGTGCAAAGATGAATGATCAACTGATGAATATTTGATTAAAGATTGTTATTGATTGTTGTTATAGGGATAAAATATTGATGATGGACTTTTAAATCTTAGAAGATAGTAGAACTCATTCTCTACTAAACTCTTCTAATGGTTTGTTATTTCCGCTGCAGTTATTGATTTAAAACTTGTTGTCTATTGTATTCTATTAGATTTTTCCCTGTTGAAGACTAACGATAATTTGTTCTGTATTATCTTAGTCATAATGTTCTTTACTGGGCTAGTTGAGCTCACCCTTTTCCTTTTTGTTCCATTTTTCTCAGGAGGCGAGAATGTAGCAAGTGCTAGTCGGGGTATGAAATGATGGTTCTAGGAGTTATTTTAGTAGTCCTCACCATTTTTGTGAAATAATGTATCAATAATTGTAATGAGGACTTATTTGAGTGTGGATATTGTCTAGATGACAATATTTGTATTTAAATTCACAGTTCTTATGTTGTAACAGTAAAGGTGTAGTTGTTTCTGTACCATGTATTTTAGCGACTCAGAATGGGTGTTGTATACCTATTTTGGGGGCGTCATAGGTACAACTCAGAAAGGATGAGTGTGACCAGATGAAGAATCGACTAGCAGATGAAAAAGAGATAAAGTATAGTCCTGATAATGATGGATTATTAACATTTAAAGGAAGAATTTGGATTCCAAGTGAAACAGAATTAAAGGAGGAAGTATTACAAGAGGCTCATAGTTCAAGGTACTCGATTCATCCTGATAGTACTAAGATGTATCAAGACCTTCGACAGAGTTTTTGGGGGCCGAACATAAAGAGAGAGATAGCAGAATATGTGAGTAGGTGCTTAACTTGTCAAAAGGTTAAGGCCGAACATCAATGACCAAGTGGCTTGTTACAATCATTGGAGATTCCGGAATGGAAATGGGAGTATATCACAATGGACTTTGTGGTGGGACTTCCAATTACACAGAAAGGGCGCGATTTGGGTAATAGTGGACCGGTTGACAAAGTCGGCTCACTTTTTGCCAATAAGAGGTAAGTTTAACTTAGATCAGTTAGCTAAACTTTATGTTAAGGAAATTTTTTCTAGACATGGAGTACCAGTTTAGATAGTGTCATATTGTGATCCACGATTCACATCAAAAATTTAGAGAAATCTACAAGAACAGATGGGAACACAGTTAAAGTTAAGTACAACTTATCATCCACAAACAGATGGGCAGAGCGAAAGGATAATTCAGACGCTAGAAGATATTCTGAGATCTTGCGTTATGGATTTCAAAGGTAGTTGGGATGATCATCTACTGCTAGTAGAGTTTGCGTATAACAACAGTTATCATGCAAGCATAAGCTTGCCGCCTTACAAAGCTTTATATGGAAAGAAGTGTAGAACACTATTGTGTTGGGACGAAGTAGGAGAACGCCGAATGATAGGACCTAAATTGGTGCTACAAACAAACAGCGGATATAGTTAAGTTGATACGAATGCGTCTGGTAGCAGCTCAAGACAGACAGAAGAAGTATGCAGATTCGCATCGAATGAACAGAGAGTTTAAAGTAGGCTCGTATGTATTTCTAAAGGTATCTCCCTGGAAAGGAAACATACGCTTTGGAAAGAAGGGAAAGTTAAGTCCAAAGTTTATAGGATCTTTCGAGATATTAAAGAGGGTAGAAGAGGTAGCTTACATGGTAGCATTACCTCCAGACTTAGAACGCATACACAATGTGTTCCATGTATCTGTGTTACGTCCTTATAAGCCAAATTATAAGCACGTAATAGAGTACGAGCCTATTCATATCACGAAAGACTTGACGTATGAAGAGATGCCGATTCAAATTGTTGGTAGAAAAGAGCCAGCTCTGAGGAATAAAGTTATACCTTCGGTGAAGGTTTTATGGAGGAACCACGATGCCGAAGAAGCAGCGTGGGAACTTAAGGAAAAGATGAAGAAAAATTACCCTCAGCTATTTGTTTAATTTATAGTGAGATTCTGGGGACAAAATCCTTATAAGGGGGAGATAATGTAACGATCGAGAAAATCGGATTAATTGTAAAATTATTTTATTTGAATAAATAATAAATAAAATTATAATATATGTTATTTATAACGAGTAAGCAAGATGAAGATTGTTCTATAACCTAAAAGTGGAATAAAGTCGTAGTATTCTGGCTACGTGATAAAATTAAGGTGTTTGAATTTTCAAGACGAAAATAAAAGCTTTTTGAGAAATTATCTGAAAAATACTATTCATCCATTTCTGCTCGAGAATTATTTTTAAACTTCTGAAAAATATGTAATGATTGAATGATAAGGGAAGATGGATTATTTAATAATAATTCAGTTATGACAAACGCAGTTTTTCGCCTACGTACTAGGTTCAAGAATGTTAAAGGAAAATAAAGATTTGACTGAATGATGATCGTATAATAAGAAAGTATTATACGAGGATTGTACTAGTATATACGAAAGATGACATAACGTATAGGATGAATTATTATACGAATTAGTATACGAGAAGAATACGAAGACTATACGTTAAAAGCTTAAGCCAATGGTAATGGACTAATAGGATTTGTGTATGAATTGGGCAAGCCCAAGTGAAAACTTGTTAAGGCCCAAAGATTAATCATCAAAGCCCAATGTTAGGTCCAAAGTTAATTAAACCTAAGCCCGAACTAAAAATCGGACCCATGGATCGAACCGATAGGTCACCGGGTAAGAAGAACCCATGGGGCAACCTATGTGGGCCCCATAGGTGAGTTATGGCTGGCCAACTTGGTGGCCAAGCAAGATATATGATTTTAGTTGAGGAGGTGGAATACTAAAGAGGTGGGGATTATGACCCTTATACCCTCACTTTGGAAATCCAATAAATATGAGATCTTTGCTTCATTTGTTGCCTTGTTAATTTTCCACCAACATCTTAGAGCTAAGCATATTGAGAGAAAAGTGAGAAGAGCTAGACTTTGCTAATTCAAGAAGAAGAAGAAAGAAAGCTTGAACATCAAAGGTAATGAACCTTTAAACCACTAATCTTCATCTCTTCATTGGTAGTTTGATAGAGAAGTGATTATTGGTGGAGCATGTATCATAAGGAGGAACAAGGATTGCTATTAGTGGACTTAAATCTTAATAAACCATGTTGTAAGTGGAATCATAATCCTAGAATTATGAACTAATGAAGAACATTTGAAAATTTGTTATATGTTGTTGATGGACAAGTTTAAAACCATTATGTATAGGATTAGATGATATATACTTGGTTAGGATGTTAGAATGATGGAATGAATCCATGTTGAATGGAGTAAAAATCTCAAGTAACGAAGTTATGACGAAATTTACGAGATTAGACGATAATCGTCGAAATCGTGAAATTCTGGGAATGAAAGTCAAAAGTCACCATTTAACTTGGAAACCTTAGTTTTCGATAGAGTATTGTATAACTTTGCATTTTAGAGTTGGGGACTCGAGAATGGTCGAATTCTGACTTAAAACAAAGAAACGAGCTATAAACGTTCACGAATGTTTAACACACGCGTAATAAAGAACTTAATCGGTGAATTCCGTGTTAACGGATTCGAAAAATGTAAGATTTTCTAATGAAATCGTAATACACATGATATGTGAGCTAACAGCTTTTGAACGAGCCAATTTCGACTTATAATGAGTAAGTTGTGAGGCCGGAAAGAATTGCAGTAGAAAATTTAGAAAAATTTATCTGAGGCAGGGCCGGCGCCGCAGCGCCACCCAAGGCTCTAAAGCTGGCGCCGCAGCGCCAGACCGAACCCCAAACCCACTGTTAAGTGGCGCCGCAGCGTGGCCCATAGTAAAGAGAGTGGCGCCGCATCGCGAAGACTATTACCTGGACACTGCTAACTCGCATCGCAACGCGAGCCATACAAAGGAAGCTGGCGCCGCATCGCCAACACTAAGGAAGAGATAGTGAAAAATAAAAATGAATGTAAAGAATGCAGAAGTTGATTGAAGGTGAATTATAACCTTAATAAACTTAAAGTAACATCATTAATGATGATTATAACCTTAAGTTTAACGATTAAAAGTTAACGAAAGGTTATGAGAATGTAAACACAAAGTAATACGATAAACAATAACGAATGTTAACCAATCTAATGAATGATTAGATTGAGAAGAAGGGGAAGATATATTAGTGACCATACTGGATTGTTTATGACCTAATGTGGTATGTTATGTGATTATGTATTGTAGAATCCTTAAAGACTCAAAAGAAAGTGTATTAACTGTAGAAGACGCTGAAGGCAAGTGTTCTAAACCCTTGTCTATGTTCTTTTGGACAAGCTTTGTGATATTGATGTATAATGAAGTAGAAGCCAATTCCTTTGGCTAGACTTAATGTGTTTTGTGGATTTTTGTATAATCTATCAAAATATTATCAATGTTGCTATCTTATGCCAACTATTTTGGTATGGATTTTAAAGAAAGACTGAGTATGAATAAACAAATGTTTTATCGTCAAACAACATGCACGTGAGGTTGCCAAAACTTAAACGTAGATACGTTTAATGAAGTAGTGTTGTACAACATAGAGTGCTATAGGCTGATCACCTAGACGTGCTTATAAGAAATGTCGGACTTACGGACTTGGTGCCGAGTTGTCCTTTTCAAAGAAAGAATGAAATGCTCAAGGTCTTGGACCAAAATCGATATTTAATCTATGTTGTGCATGATTAAACGTTTTAAAGAAAAGAGAAGTGCTATTTTGAATTATCTATACTAGTTCATTACTATTGATTCAGTTATAGAAGATATACGATTCATATGATTCAAACATATTGTTTAAATGAAATTGTCATACTTGCTGAGCTAGTTATGCTCACCCTTGCTTGAACCATATGAATGCAGCTAAGACCGAACATACTGAAGGATTGAGTAAGGATAAATGGAAGGCTAAGGCGGACAAATAGATTGTCTTTATAATAGCGTAGTATGAATGTTGTAATTATTTGATATTATGACAAATAACATATGTAATGGTTACAAAGAACTTGGGAAGGAAAATATTATTTTGTAATATATAGAAGACGTATTCACTCTTTTGAGGTATTTCAATTGAATGTATGTATGAATTGTAGCACCATCTGTCGGGTTGAAAGATACCCAGATTTGGGGGCGTCACATTGGATATGGGTATATCTTCTTCTAAAGTATGTCAAACTCTATCATTTGATAGAAATCTGAAAAATCAATGACTTTTTGAATACCAAAATACTTTTATACACTTTATAAAAGTCTCAATTCAATACTACCTAACTTTTAAAGACATTACAAAAGTTGTAATTGAATACCAATAAATTTTTATAAACTCTTTAAATGTCTTGATTGAATACAACAAAACTTTTAAAACTTTTAAAAGTCTTTAAAAATCTTAATTGAATACACCCTCCTTATATTAGATTAAAATTTCAATATATTCCAACATATGACCTATTTTAAAAAGACTGATTAAAAGATGGAGAGAAAAATTCAATATATAAGATCATTATTAATTTTTAAAAATTAATTTAAAAAAATTCAAACTCAAAATAACTTATATTACTGTAAATTTGGTTAATACAATGATACGTAGTATAAACTATTTAAAAAGTTCCACCAAGTATAATATTAATTTATTATTGTCTAATTATTAATGAATTATATTAATTTTAATAAAAAAATATTTGTAAACGTCGATAATAATTTTAAATTTTAAAATAAAAAAAGTATTATATATAGGACAATATACCCCTAAACAGGGGAGTCAAAGTTTAAAAAATACTCACTCCGTCCCAAATTAATTGCTCAGTTTTGAT
Source organism: Panax notoginseng (assembly GCA_016801055.1). NCBI lineage: Eukaryota > Viridiplantae > Streptophyta > Magnoliopsida > Apiales > Araliaceae > Panax > Panax notoginseng. The sequence continues at coordinate 59,956,455 of CM029021.1, read as the reverse complement.
TTTTTTAAGTCAAATTGACTATTTTTAGAATTAATAATTAAGCATATATAAATATATTTCTAAAATTATAAAAATTGGGATTAGTAATAAATTGTATATACTTTCTTTTGGTTATAATCACTTCACCTATATTTTAGCAAAAATAGTAAAAATATTAGTTTTAAAAATGGTCAATTTGACTTTAAAAAGTCAAAACTGAGCAGTTAATTTGGGACGGAGGGAGTAAAACATTACAAACTGGAATTGTCCTTTAACTATGAGATAGTTGACCATTTAACTTCTTTATGCAAATTAAATTTACATATGAAACATTCTAACATAATTGATAATTTTTCACAATAAAAGGCTTAATATAAACATATTTGGTTAAAAACTAATTTTAAACACATACTAAGTCAATCTTAATATTTAGGAAAATGATATTCTCAACTCTGAAAATAATAATTTTAAAATATATTATGCAAATTGTGTACGTGTGCAATACATATATTACGCTAAATTAATATTTCTAGTGCTCAAAAATATCAATCCTCAAACATTTATCCACAAAAATCAATGTGTCAAATAAAATTGAATTATGATCACTCCATTATACTTATCTTTTAATTTTTCATATTATATTTAGTGACATTTTCAAGTACACATCAATCTTTCAACTTACACATACTAAAATCATGTCATCACATGTTGCCGGATATAAGGAAATGCGTGGATAGCATTTTCGATGTCTTTTATGTTGTCTTGGCACCCTTTTTTGCTGGAAGAGCTTATATATTTGATTTAGCTTTTTACTTTATTTTCGAATTTTAAAATTCGAAATTAATCATAATTACTTTATACTATCTCTCTTTTCTCTGAAAGAATCTTATTTGATTTTGCTTTTAAGTCTATTTACGATTTTTTGAATTTAAAACTAATGTGAATTTATTTGAGTTTAATTGATACAATAATTAATGTTTACTCAAAAATCAAAAAATATTTCTAAGTAATTAAAATTATTATTTTGAAAATTAAAATAAATTTATATTCTAATTAAAATTTTAAAATACAAATAGCAAAAGTACTTTATATTGTTAGCATCATTTCCTTACAGAAAAATATTAAAAATAAAAGAAATTTTAAAATAAAAGAAAAAGGTCGATTCGTTTGGCCATTGATAGGAGACAAGAAGCTTGGCTACTCTACTTTGAGCCAAAGAGGTGTGACACAGCTTAACCTACCCATTACATGTAAAGGTTTTGACTTTTTGTTTAACAAAATAAAATAATAAGGGTGAACTCTTTATAAACTAGAATTCTATGTGGATATGAAAATTGACAATGAGTATATTTAAATTTTACTTATTTATATTTTTGACTCCTAATGGTAGGTAAAAATACAAATATATGAAATTTAAATATGTTCATGTCCAATTTTCATGTCCTCCTAAAAGATCTCCTTTATAAATTATGGACAACCATTCCCGACACAGTGAGGGTAGACGCCGAAGTCATTCCAAGGCGGTCAGTTTAGAAAGAAGGGGTCGTTCAGACCGAAGGAGGCAGGACCCAGTCCCGAAGACTGATGGGGTAGAGGCACTTGTTAAATAAATTATACAGGAACGTGTTATTGCATTGAATAAAATAAAATCAATAATCATAATAATAAGTACTTACATGAATTAAGAGAAGTCATCTCGTATGTAACACGTTTCCGCTGCGCTTAAGGGTGAAGGTCTTCAATTGTCTCTCTCAATCTTAGGATGGATGTATGAGTGTGTATAAAATTTTTGAGACGACAACTGGGACCAAACCCTAACTGTTTTATTTATATAATAACTAAGGGTCAAAATCGTCCATCAAGATTATGAAACCCTAGGGCCCATTATGCCAAATACTATTAGGAATATTATTTATAGGTCACATAATTAATTATCAAACCCATAAATAAAGTTATTAAATTAATACAATATGTAAGCCCAATAATTACATAAATAGTAAAGGCCACATAAGGAATAAAATATTCTAACATTTTCCCACTTGGCCGAAATACTATTTATATACAAAACATAACGCTTGCAATCATTAATTTGGCCAAGTATTAATTTAATGTCTACATCCTGTTCAAATAAAAATTACCAATGCGAATTAATACAATCTTTGTATCACTATTAACACAAGATCCCCATTAGTTACACAATTAGTATTTTTATTAAAACAAAGATTAACATTAAGCATAACAAGTATGAATAAAGTTTACATAAGTGATAATAGATTAAACTCATTCATATGGTCCAAAATATAACCGTACCGTTTGCTCACAAGATCTCAAGTGTGCATAATAAAGAGAATAGCAACCCATAAACATAAAGTGAAGTTCAAAACAACGAGCTCAAAATTGTTGTCTTACATAAAATAACTCACTAATTAAGACTACCAGCTAAACCCATGCCGGCAACATGCTCTAAAAAGAGCTTGGGTGGTAAGCCTTTCGTAAGTGGATCCGCTAACATATCATACGTACTAATATACTTAATGACAACGCTTTGATCTTCAACTCTTTCCCTGACAAATAAGTACTTAGTGTCGAGGTATAGTCCAGCACCACTCGAACTAGTGCTATTGGAAAAACTAATAGCAGAATCATTATCACAAAATACTTTCAATGGCCTTGAAATGGAATCTACAACCTTAAGTCTTGAAATAAGATTCCTCAGCAATACGGCGTGACAAGTAGCATGATAACAAGCCACATATTCTGCCATCATCGTGGAAGTGGTAGTTAACTCCTGCTTATGACTTCTCCACGAAATAGGGCCTCCTGAAAGTATAAAAATGTACCCTGATGTAGATTTCTTTTCGTCTTTACACTTAGCAAAATCAGAATCAGAATAACCAACAACTTCAAGGTTATCTATTTTTCTGAATGTAAGCATAAAATCCTTAGTACCCTGTAAGTAGCATAAAACCTTTTTGGCTGCTTTCCAGTGATCCAGACCTGGATTGGACTGATAACGTCCAAGCATGCCAGTTACATACGCTATATCTGGACGTGTACAAACTTGAGCGTACATAAGACTCCCAACCACAGAAGCATAGGGAATAAGATTCATTTGATCACGCTCAAGTTGATTCTTAGGGCATTGATATAAGCCAAATTTGTCACCCTTAACCATAGGTGCGACAGTAGGGGAGCAATTTTGCATGTTGTATTTGTTAAGAACTTTGTCAATATACGCTCTTTGGGACAATCCTAATATCCCACGAGACCTATCTCGATGAATTTCAATACCTATAACATAAGAGGCTTCACCGAGATCCTTCATATCAAAATTTTCAGAAAGAAAACGTTTGGTCTCATGCAACATGTCTAAGTTATTACTTGCAAGTAGTATATCATCAACATACAAAACAAGAATAACAAATTTACTCCCACTGACCTTCAAGTATATGCATTGATCCACTATATTTTTCTTAAAATCAAAATTACTCATCACCTCATGAAACTTAAGATACCATTGTCGAGAAGCTTGTTTTAACCCATATATGGACTTCTTAAGTCTACATACCATATGTTCCTTGCCTTTAACAAAAAAACCTTCTGGTTGTGCCATATAGACATTCTCATGCAAGTTACCATTAAGGAATGCAGTTTTAACATCCATCTGATGTAACTCTAAATCATAATGAGCTACTAAAGCAATGACTATTCTAAATGAATCTTTCCTGGATATTGGAGAGAAAGTTTCATTATAATCCACACCTTCCTTTTGAGTGAAACCTTTAGCAACCAATCGAGCTTTATACCTTTCAACGTTCCCTTTAGGATCTAATTTGGTCTTATAGACCCACTTACAACCAACAGGTTTAAAACCTTTTGGTAATTCCTCAAGATCCCAAACGTTATTAAGCTCCATTGATTTCAACTCATCATTCATGGCTTCAATCCATTGAGTTGATTGAGCACTCATAATGGCTTATTTATAGGAGATAGGATCATTAATCTTACTTGAATCATAGTCAATCTCATTAAGATATGTTATAAAATTATCAAAATTAATAGGCTTTCTAGGTCTTTCGGACCTTCGTAAAGGCTGCACAATTTCAGGAATATGATTTTCAATGATGTGAGGTTCAACATTAGGTGGTGGCTCAGCTATCTCAGGGGCATCATTCACCTCAATGGGAGGTTGTGCCTCACCTTCATGAATTACAGGATTAGAAACATAAAACCTGTTTTCTTCAAGATCAATTTTTCTAGGCTCACCACTCCCACTTAAATCACCATTCTCTAAAAACTCTGCATGCCTAGTCTCAACAATTCTAGTGGTATGAGAGGGACAGTAAAATCGAAAACCCTTAGATCTCTCAAGATATCCAATGAAATGACAACTAATGGTTTTAGAGTCAAGTTTCTTTATTTGTGGATTAAAAATCTTAGCCTCGGCTGGACAACCCCACACTCGTAAGTATTTTAAACTAGGTTTCCTACCTGTCCAAATTTCATAAGGAGTGTTAGGGACAGATTTGCTAGGAACCCGGTTTAAAATATGAATGGCTGTCTTTAATGCCTCAGTCCACAAAAATACAGGTAAGCTAGAATTGCATAACATACTACGTACCATATCCATAAGGGTACGATTTCGCCTCTCAGCTACACCATTCTGCTGCGGTGTACCAGGCATTGTATACTGAGTGATGATTCTATTTTCTTGACAAAATAAGGCAAATGGGCCAGAACTATGACCTGTATCGGAGTGTTTACCATAATACTCCCCGCCTCTATCTGATCTCACTACTTTAATTTTTTGCTCAAGTTGATTTTCAACTTCAGCTTTGAAAACTTTAAACATATTTAGTGATTCAGATTTTTCATTAATCAGGTACACATAAGTATAGCGAGAATAGTCATCAATGAACGTAATGAAAGATTTGTGTCCACCAATTCCTGGAGAAAATGGTCCACATATATCAGTGTGAATCACCTCAAGAAGTGCACTACTTCTAGTTGCTCCTTTCTTATTACCTTTCACAAATTTTCCTTTTATACATTCAATACAATGGTCAAGATCAGAAAAATCTAGTGAATGAAGAATTCCATCCTTTACAAGACGTTGCATTCTGTCTTTTGAAATATGGCCTAAGAGTTTATGCTACAATTTTGAAGAATTCTCATTATCTAGTTTTCTTTTAGTTCCACTTTTAGAGGTATTTTCTGTCACATTCATTGTTAATAAGGATTTAGCAAAGACATTATCCAAATTTATCTTATAGAGGTTTCCCTCTAAAGAGCCAGAACCAATAACATGAGAGTAATGATAAATAATTATTTTATTATTCCCAAACTTAAACGAAAATCCATCAACGTCAAGTTTAGATACAGAAATTAAATTCCGTGTCATACTGGGAACATAAAGAGTATCATATAAATACAAGGTGAAACCACTCTCCAAAACTAAAGGAAGAGTTCCTACAGCTTCAACTTGTATAGACTCTCTATTACCAACTTTAATGGTTCTTTCCCCCTTTTGGAGTGTCTTCTTTGAAAGGAATCCCTACAATGAATTAGTAATGTGAACCATAGCACCAGTGTCAAGCCACCATGTATTAGATGGAACATCAATTAGAAAGGATTCATAAGTTACATAATTGAAGGACGATATACCTTTCTTTTCAAGCCATTCTCTAAATTTAGGACATTCTTTCTGAATATGTCCTTGCTTCTTACAGAAGTGACATTTAGGACCCGCCTCAGAGTTGTTACCTGAATGATTTGCCTTATTTGTTTTGGTAGAAATTTGCTTATCCTTATTCTTAAAACCTTTGCCAATTTTATGAGACTTCTTCTTATGAGATCTAGTGGTAGTTAGATGAGCAACATTAGGTTTTTCAATCTTAAGCCTTTCTTCTTCTTGGACGCACATGGAGATTAACTTGCTCATCTTCCACTTTTCTTTCTGCGTGTTATAAGTGATCTTAAATGAATCAAACTGTGTAGAAAGAGAAGTCATAATGAAGTGAATAAGAAAACTCTCAAAAGTCGTCATGTCCATATACTTTAATTTAAAGGCCACGTCGTTCATCATCATAATGTGCTCGCGCACCCCACTAACCCCGTCATACCTGCTAGTGAGCATTTTCAAAATAAGGGTACTTGCATGTGTTTTAGAAGAACCCTTGAATTGTTCCTCGACTAAAGTTAAGTACTCTTTAACATTCTCAAAGTCAGGAATGACTCTTCGAATGGTTGTCGTGATAGAATTTTTCATAATCATAAGGGACATTCAGTTGGATCGCTCCCATCTTCATAAATAACCTTTTGCTCAATTGAGCTAGTAGTTATAAGTGGACCAAAATGATCCACTCGTAGTGCATAGTCCAAAACTATAGAGCCGAGAACAATTTTCATTTACACTTTTCAAGCAGTAAAATTAGTTTCATTAAAGATTTCAATTCCAGAGAGATACCCAGAAATACTAGTTGGAGTCAATGTCAAAACATAATCAAGCTCATAAACATGCTTACAAAAACATAAAGAAATCCACAATGTACAACAATAATTAATAATTAATCATAATAAAAACCAACTGTAGGGCAAGCAGTTAGTTACATAAAATCTATTTACAACACCAAAATAGATTTTAATGAGACGTTGGTGCATAATTATTAATCTTTAGTTGGTCCAATTAATAATATACTAATAACATACCCATAAAATAATGCACAACACGTTTATCCACGCATCACCGTTGGGCAGAAACGAAATAAACATGTTACTTATGCAATAAAATTCCATTTAATAAATTCTAATTTTAATTTTTCCGTTGGGTAAAATTAAAATCTTTATTTGTTAAATGTAACATTATGTGACTTTTCTTAATCTTTAATTGTTTCAATTAATAATCCTCCGTTGGGCTGATTATTAATTTTAACAACAAACGAGTTACGCATACACGTAAATTATTATGATCAAACTCAATTTTCTGTAAACACATTAATCAAGTTTAAAAATTAACATTATTTAAAATTTACATGTACCAACTTAAAAGCCCTAATAATATATTATATCATGTTCTAAATTTTAAATTAAAATATATAATTATGAACATGAATTGATTATAAAATAATCACGTTAATTTTAACATGAACACATGAGGTCATAAGAATATCATAATATTATCTAAACATAATAAATAATAAATTGAACATATATATAAACATACTGCAATTATATATATTAACATAGACAGAGTACTTATCAGTTCAGTAGCATATTTGCTAATTCGCTTTCGCTTATGCTAATTACGTCAACAACACAATTAACAACATAATTAAATTTACGGTAAATAAGGCTAAGGTACACGATAATAATAATAAATAAATAAACAGAATACATAACATATCACATGTCAAAAATATTTTTGAAAAGGTTTTTCCGTTCTAACATATATGTATTATATATATGTTATCGTACTACATATATATAGATGTCAAAGGTAACTAAGGAATTAAGATTCAATATATATATCAATTTGCAGAACTTCATCAATTCAATATATGATAATTAGCATATTTACGTTACTTCGGAAATTGCTTTTCATGAATCGTATGGTATAATTTTATATTATACTAATAAATAGATTATGTAATATTAAAATTTATAGCATGACAACATAGTTAATTTATTCTATACAATAACGTAACCCTTGCTCTGATACCAGATGTTAAATAAATTATACAAGAACGTGTTATTGCATTGAATAAAATAAAATCAATAATCATAATAATAAGTACTTACATGAATTGAGAGAAGTCATCTCGTATGTAACACGTTTCCGCTGCGCTTAAAGGTGAATGTCTTCAATTGCCTCTTTCAATCTTAGGATGGATGTATGGGTGTGTATAAAATTCTTGAGACGACAACTGGGACCAAACCCTAACTGTTTTATTTATATAATAACTAAGGGTCAAAATCGTCCATCAAGATTATGAAACCCTAGGGCCTATTATGCCAAATACTATTAGAAATATTATTTATAGGACACATAATTAATTATCAAACCCATAAATAAAGTTATTAAATTAATACAATATGTAAGCCCAATAATTACATAAATAGTAAAGGCCACATAAGGAATAAAATATTCTAACAGCACTGACCAAAATATTAGAAGAATTGCAGAAGGAGTTATCTGAAGTCAGGAAGGCGAAGGGGACTACGACTAAAAAATCTTCGTCGTTCTCTCCTGAGATTGTTCGGGAAAATGCAGACCCAAGCAAGAAGCTCCCTCACATGGAAACCTACGATGGTTCAGGGGATTCGTATGAGCATAGTCAGGCGTACAATCGGTTGATGGGTTATTATGATTATTCTGACGCAACCAAATGTCATATCTTTATGAAGACGCTAGATAGTGGATGATGACCTTGGCCCTAAACTCGGTGGCATCATGGGAAAAACTTTGCAACAAATTCCATACCCGATTCGGCAGCAATAAAAGAAGAGGAAAACCAACCAGATCGCTATCTCAGATCAGACAATACTCGAATGAGACTTTGGGCCAGTATGTGAAGCGGTTCCGAGAAGTAATAGGTCATGTCACAGATTTGAATGACCTTCAGGCAGTGGGAATCTTTCAAAACGGGTTGGACCTTGTAAAGTCCAAAAAGCTGGTAAAAGAGCTGATGTTCAACCATCCGAAGAGCCTGGCCGAGGCGTTCGAGAAAGCAGAAGGTTTCACAGTAGTGGAAGAAACCATGAATAGTCTGAAACAACATACATCGAAAAAGCTGAGGGATAAGAAAAAAGGTAATGCTGACAAAAAAACTGACGGATACCAGAAGAAGATCAACGACAACAATGGCGAATCTGATGGTTATCAGAAGTAGTATAATGGCGGTTCGGGAGGGGGACGCCCACCTTTTCCAAACTAGAAGGTTAATAAAGTTTACACAAAGCTCAACACTGATCGTGCCACTATCCTTGAAGAAATAAAAGACAAACCTTACTTCGAGCCACCTACGGATAATATCAAGGGGGACATGGGTAATAAGAGTCGATATTGTGATCAGGCGCCCGGACATTCTATGGAGGCTTGTTGGGGGTTGAGGGACCTGATTGAGAAGTGTGACGCCCCCAAATTCAAATACTAATATCTCGATTTCGATTCTTCACGATCAAATTCTAATAATACACTAATATATCATACAACAGAATAATAGAATTATTTACATTGTTATAACGTAAATATTCTTGTCCCAAGGTTTCGTAACCGTTACTACAACATTTCATAAATAAGTCTAAGACATGACTTAAATATAAATTGGTCACTTCCTAATACAACATAATATTAATTCTTCTAGCTTAAAGAACTAAAGCTATTCCGTAGCCTTGCCATTGCCTTTGTCCTACCCCGATGTACTGCCTTGCTCCGCCTTAACGTACTGTAATATTTTTAGGGAAGTAAGAATGAGTAACAAATTTACCCAGCAAGTAATATAGCAATAAGGGTGAACAAATATAAAGTTAGAAATGTCAAGGGTATAATAGTAAATGATAGTTTCAGATTAATAAGAAGTATCAACAGTTCTAAATCTATTCTTTGAATTGAAATAGGAGTCATTTTAGACTGAAAGATATCAACAAAGTTAGAAGGTTTAATCATTTTAAAGCTTAAGAAGAATGAACACTGAGTAGTCACTATGGATTAAGAAGTCCTGCTAGAATTAACAACATTCTACTGAAAATCCAATATAAACAAGTACAATAGGTGATCAGCCTAAAGTACCTTACGTTATGCATAACATTTAAACATGCTTGTATGTGCGCACGTCAGTTCCCTGACAGTTATATAATTTTCCCTTCAATGAGGGTTGTTCATCTCAGTAGATTTTAAGAGTCCTCACCAAGACAATTGGTTTGGATAGCTTTCTAACACATGATATTAGTCTAGCCGAGTCAAATGGCTTAGAAAGCTTTTCCAATGCATTTAGAAACAATAAGTTCAATGCTTGCAACAAAATCAAGATATAACATCGATTTTCGAATAGTAATAGATATTTGTTTGATGTAAATATGGTCAATATTGCAACAATTCGAATTTACATAATATGTAAAGTTAAGAGTGTTAGGGAACTTGCCTTAAGCGCAGTTTACCAATCTATAGCTTATCAACACTTCAAATTCCTATTGTACTGTAGGTATGTACATATATAAATTCATTAGTTAAACAAATTTAATTTGTAAGCCAACCACCTACGCACTTATTACATACATGATTAAACACGTATGCTAAGCACATGCATTAAGTCCTATCTTAGTTGCATAATCAGACCACACAGTAGCATCTTATCACATCATGAAATTCTTAATCAACATCGTTTGTACTTCATTTAGAAATCCTTTATAAGTTTAAAATTTTCATGTTATACTACCATCACACATTTGAATACTTAAAACATCATTAAGACTTTGTTATATAGCTTATAATAGCAATGTATGTGACAACTCGAATTTTTATAAATTATTAAAATAAGAATTTAATAATTAAAATTCTTATTATGAGATGTTTTGAGTTTGAGTATGTATATATACGTGCTATATATGTTGAAATATATGATCGGGTGTGAAAAGAAATATATATTTATATATTGGGAAAGTGAGGTTAATAGTTAAGTTAACTATTGAAGGAATTAAATGAATTTAGTAATTAATTTTAAATATTTATTGAATTAAATAAATATTTTAATTAATTTATTTATTGAGGAAATAAATAATTGATGAATTGTAGAGAATTAATTTAGTAACTAAATTGATTAATGTTAATTAAATTGAGTAATGATAATTTTATTTGAAGGATTTAATTTAAGAAAATAATTAAATTAAATCAATTGCTTAATATTTAAGAAAATAATTAAATTAAATGAATTGTTTAATATTAAAGGAAATAAATAAATTAAATAAAGTGATGTGTCTAATTTATTTATTAAATTAGATATACAATTATTTATTATTCATAAATATAATTATAATAGAAATTATTTTAATTACCATTACAAGTTTTTAAAATTAATTGAGCTAAAGTTATTTAATTAACTAAAGGTGTGACATGAAACTATATAATATAAGTGTGACGCCCCCAAAATTAGGTATACATCACTCATCTTGAGTCGCCAGATACATGGTACAGAATTCAAATACAACTGTCGTATACAATACGACAGAACATAAACTGTGAGTTTGAATACAAATATTGTCTTCTAGAGAGTATCCATACTCAAAAGGAGTCCTTATTACAATTATTATCACACTATTACATAGAATAGTGAGGACTACTAATGCTATTATCTAGGACCATCACTCTGTTCCCCGTCTAGTCCCAGTTACGTTCTCCTTTCCTGAAGAGAACAGTGAAAGAAAGGGTGAGCTCAACTAGCCCAGTAAGAAATATTATGACTAAGATAATGCAGAATAAATTATCATTAGTCTTCAACAATGTTAAACTGATAAAATACAATAGGCATCAAGTTTAACTGCAGCGGAACCAACAATCCATTAAAAGAGTCAAGTAGAGAATAAAATCTACTATCTTTTATGATTTAAAAGGTTTTTCATGACTTTTATCGCTGAGACTCAGCTAAAAATAATAATCCACATCATCGAATCACCCCTGCACTACGGCCAATGATATTCTTTAGTATCACGACCACGAATTATCCATGCACTACGGGCCAAAGATAATCGTGTTTTCATCAACGGTCCTGATCATGCCATAAAACAATTCATCTTTGCACTACGGCTAAAGAGAATCCATAGCCATAATCATACCAAAAACTGTCCATCAATGCACTACGGGTCAATGAGGACTTTTTCCACATCATTTGTAACATTACGGTCATGATTACACCGAATAATCCCTGGTCATAATCATACCAAGTCTATCTATACACTACAGGCCACATATGACTTTCAACATAATATAAACATGAGGATGATGACAATGATATAAAAATTAAATAAAACTAATTCAAGAATTTATTTGTCCAGGAACCAATAACGTCCAAATTGTCAACATGATACTTTTGTGTAGAGTAAAATTCAAGAATGCTCAGAAGAATATTTCAATGAAAAGATACTGGATGAAGCGCAAATATCAAGGATATTCTACTAATTTCATAGAGTATAGAAGTCAAAACTTTAACCAACTGAGTATAATAAAGAATGGAATAACAAAAGAAATCACCATGCATGTGGTACTTCACACATGCAGGTTATTCCAACAGAATAATAATAACGGAACCAGGTCAGGTGAAATTCACACCGACAGGATGTTCCAATAGAATAATAAAGACGGAACCAGGTCCGGCGTAAAATGCACAGATAGGATATTCCGACAGAATAATAAATAATGGAACCAAGTTCGACGTAAAACACACAGACAGGATATTCCGACATAATAATAAATAATGGAACCAGGTCCGGCGTAAACGCACAGATAGGATATTCCGACAGAATAATAAAGAACAGAATAATAGAAAATTTTCACTATGTATGCGGTACTTCGCATAAACAGGTTATTCCAACAGAATAATAAAAAATGAAATAACAGAAGTTCTCTTCAGGAATACAAAAGAAATAACACCCCTTACGGGTACAACAAATAATATCCCTTACCGTTTTAAAGAAGAACTGAAATAAAGAAGTAGTTAAGTAACAGAATACTTTTTTCTTTCTCTCTATAGTTTCTCTCTCTAGAGTTCAGTGAATTCGTAAGAAAATAATGAAGGAATGAGCTTCTATTTATAGGAAAATGGAATGCATAGTAACTAATCCATGAACGGTCCAGATTGATTTACTTTAATCTGACGGTCCATATTTAAAGAAAAATCTTTTAAATAAAATATAATATATTCTATTTATAGAATAACTTTAATAAAGTATTCTGTTTTATATAAAAATATGTTTCTGTTTTATTACATTAATAATACGAATAAAACAAAACTTCATTATCGCTAAATAATTCATATTATTAATTGACAATAATTGAATCAAACTGAGTGACTTCTCACATAAGCATTAATAATCAATACCGTGTGCTATTATGCAACCACACGTATTACTGTACTTTTACTACCAAGTAGTTCAACAGTATTAACGGTAAAACTTCCGCCGTTATTTTTAATAAAATATTTTTGTCGTTTTCTCAATCCGACAATAATTTCGTTGTGGGGTCCACCAATAATTGTGTCATCGTACGAATATTCCCCGACAAAAATAATATTCCCCGACCAATCGAATATAATACAACAACTTGCATACTTTATAAAATTTATAAATACTACCCACAACTATAACATTATCTCACATTCACACCATAATATTTAAAAAAAAATTTCGAAAAAATTAAATCTTTATTCATAAAATCTGAGATTTCACAACAAGATTATTTAAATAATTTAGTTTGGAGAAATTTTTGGTTAGCCAAACAAGGCCTTGTGGCCTTTGGTTTTTTCAACTGACGTCTTTTATTTTAAAACTGATGAGTACGTGGGTTGAGGGAGGTCAGTTATTTTTTCTACGCTTCTTATTTTTCCGCTAAGGCTAGATAATAGAACTTCAAGAGAGAAACACAGAGATTAGAGAGAAAGCTTGGTTAGAGAAGAAGGGTTTTGGGGAAAAGGATTGCTCTCAATTTTGCTAGCATACAATCAAGGGTTTAAGGTATAAATTTCCTCTAACCTATATGTTTTGATTTCTTTGTGGTTATTCCCTAAAAACTTGTAGTTATGATTGAATTGATATATATATACTTGTATGTATGGATTATAAATTGATAATCATCATATATGGTTAATATTTATACATGATTGTAGTTAGAGAATCCATGAAAATTATGATTGATATTCTTGAATTTTTGGGAAAAGGAAAGAAATTGGGGGAATGATTTCTTGGAATAATTGGTAATTGTGTTGTAAATGGTTTATAATCTGTTATCTATCCTATGTAGGTGTTATTTGATGATTAAAAATATGAAATTGTGTTGTAGTAGAAAGAATTCTTATAACAGTATTTTTCCATAAAAATTGGTTTTTGAAAGTACAAAATTTTATGATCAATAGGTATTATAATCTGTAAATTGGTGTTGTATTATGTTAGTATGTGAAGAAACGAAAACAACCCAATTGGAATGAACAAAAATGGATGTAAAACCAATTCGTAGTGAATGAATTCGCTAAACATGTTTAAAACATGAAAATAGAGTATGAACATGTGTTTTGGGTCAAATTTTAGATTGGTTAATATTTTTATAAATTGTTATAATTCTAGTATCTTGTAGTTCTATGAATTACGAATTCATAGAATCAAAAACGGACTAATTTGGATGTGTATAACTCAAGTTATGAAGATTAGTAGGAGAAAAGGGTCAAAAATCGCAAAACACTGTAATCTGGGCGTAGCCAAGCGCGGCTGCGCGTTCCAGGAGGGCGGGCACGCAGCTGGGCACTGCCAAGTTATTCGGGCGCGCTGAAACCATGAATGAGTTGGGCGCGGCCGAGCCCATAGTGTGCAAGGTGTGACTATTTTGACCTAGTTTGGTAAAATGGTCATAACGTTTTCATACGAACTCCGATTGAGATGATTCAAGATGATCCGGAACGAGGACGAATAGACCTACAACTGTTGTTCTTTAAATTGTTCAATTTGAGGTCATTAGAAAGGGTCAAAATGGTTATTGTTGGGACTATTATGTTTTTGGAGGCAATCGGAGGGCGTCGGGCATGCACGTATGCAAGTGTAGTGCTTCTGACAATAAAAGATGTCATTCTAAGTTATAAAACATGAATATTAGTAAGTATAATGATACTTAACATTGATAAATAATGTATTAGATAAGTTGTATAAGCATACTAAGCATACACAAAAGAGATAAATCGGGCATGTGACGAATAAATGTCGAAACACCGTGACAAGTGGTAATGAACGTAAAAAGTGTTTTAAGTCAAATGAAATAAATATTATAAGATACGAAATGAGTTTAATATAAAATCAATAATAATTCCTAGCAATACTTTAACACTTGAATGAACTTCGAGTGTGAGATATAGTGAGATATAAGTCAAAAGTTAACATAATCCAATTGAACATTGTGTATTTATGATAGGAAGGGTTATGAGATGTAGAGTAAAGTTTATATTACAACTACTATGTGTTGCTATGTGACTAATAGTTAATGTTAATGATTATATAATTGTATAGGGCACGTGAAGTGCAGATTGCTGTAAGCTGTTAAACTATTGTTGGTAAACAACAATTAAGACAAGTTTTTCAGTTCCTATTTGCTAAGTGAACTTGATGATTAACTGTTTTAAATCTTTATTGCAAAGAGCATGATGTGTTGTATATATATGTTTAAAGTATGAAACGTTAAAGTCAATTTATGACTATGTTGATTGAGTATTGAATGCTGATTGAGTAAGGAACTCGATCTCTTTACTTGTTATATGAACTAAGCATGTATGTTATGTTAGTCCAATATTTATGAGATGTATGATAAGCATGTTATTATGTGCTACGTGATGCGTGAAAATTGTTAGATTTGCTGGGCTGTCGAGCTCAACCTTGCAAATAACCATTTTTGCAGGTTATGGATTGAAGGTAACACTATGTGCTACTTGAATGACGTGGATCAGAAATAATACACGAAGATTAATATTTTAGATAAAGTTGTTATTTCTTTATATCATGAATAAGATTTAAATATTTTATGATGTATAGTTTTATGTTGAGTTGCAAAGCTAAAGTTAGAGTTATCTGATATGTAAAGGTTATCGGATTGAAATGTAAAATTTTATAGAACGACAGTGATAAAGTGAATCATAAAATAAGATTGATTCAAAGACATGTAGATGATAAAAGTTTTGATTCAGGAAATTAAAGTAAGAAGATAGAAAAGTTTAAATTATTCCACATTCTATTAAGTTTAACGTCGAATAATGATGAAAAATCAGATGTTAGATTTGTTATTAACGTCCGAAGTCGATAATTGAATTGTATGAATTTTGGGGTTGTTACAGTTGGTATCTAAGAAGAGAATAATAAAGAAGTTAAGAATAAAAAGTTATATTTAAGTATGGTATAATTGTACTCTTTAATAGTTGATGTATGGTATCTGGGCTAAACGATTCCTTCATAGAGCGGAGATATATACGAACTAGCAACTCGAAACTTAGTTTGTTGATTGTTTATGGGAAATCACTCAGTGTACCATATTGAAACTATTAGAGACTCGATGTGTACCAAGTATAGAAAATGGATACGTATGATGAAAATGTGGAACTCGAATGAAATGTTGAGAATCTTGAAGAGATATAAAGATAAGAAATGAGAGTTTCCTAACTCCAATAGCCAAGATAACGGATAATGATGAATAGACAAAGCCTGTAAGATTAAAAGCATAAATGAAATCGTAAATGATGAAAAAGGAAAGAAAGAGGATCGTAAAACAAAACAATCACGAGTTAAGAAAAGAATTTTAAGGGAGATGATTATAGAATAAGATCACGACGTGATCTGTAATGTTTGAATAATTATAGCTTGATGCTATGAAGATGATGTACTATGATATAGTACAAGATAACTCACGAGGAGTTATAGATGATGTGATACGAAAAATTCGTATCGAGCAAAGAGCAAGTTAAGAGTAAGATAGAGTTAGGTGGGATTTCAATTGAGGACTCATGTGATGGCTGAGTTGTACAAATCTTTGTATGGGCGAGGGTTTTGTGCTTGCGCTCAGTTTATCACATTGATAATCATTAGAATGTCGATGTCGCGCTATTAATGTATGTGTGGTGAAAAGGTGATTCTTTTCTCATGTGTATATTTGATAGTTAGAAACTATTAAGATTAGTTAGATATTATTAGGGTTAGGTGCGAGTTCTTAAAATTAATGCATATGGTAAGTTCGTGACTCATAATAATATCCCTCAGGGAATGACACCTATGGTCTGACTAGGATAAGTTCTTAAACTCATATTATTGTGGCAAGTTCCTGAACTTCCAATGTGCGGTAAGTTTGATGAACTGGGGTATAGATAAGTGTGAATGGAGTATTGAGGATGATAGAAATAGAAAGACTTATTAAGCAATGGATCATTATAGAAAGTGGAGTTGATGGTGGGAGCACAAGTATTTCAAATCTTCTAGCTATGCTAGACTTTCGAAATTTATTGACTTCGTGCTGATGTTGCACTTCTATTTTTCTTGAAAAATATTAGATCAAATGATGAAACCAATGAATTTTAAAAACAATACTGTTATTCGTATGTCTATGCTAATTGATTCGGCTAGACAAAAATGATTTGAAATATATCAAAATGTATTATATATATATATATATATATATATATATATATATATATATATATATATATATATATATATATATATATATATATATATATTATCAATGTATCATGGAACCTGGTGCAGAGATGATAGAAACGATGGAGTCATCAATGCAGTATTACTTAGTGTTGGATGTGATCTAAGGATCGTCAACCCACTATAGTATGATGTAGTATGATAAAATCACCAAATGACGGAATCCTCAAACGGACTGTAAATATAGTGCGGTATCATGACGTCATAAAAAGATATTTTTGAGATTTCTTTAAGATATGAGAATATATATATGTGTATGTATATTTCGATTGATGTTCGAATTGTTGTAGAAGTCTATGCTATTTGATTCAGCTAGACGATTATTGAAAGATGTTTCTGAAATTCAAGCGTTTATTAAAAAGTTATGCCAAACCAAATTTTTTTGGTGCGGATTTAGAAGTTAAAAAGCTGAGGTGAACAACCCTATAAGGGAACATGTTTTCGGGAACAATGGTTCCGAGCGTAACGCATATAATGGTTACAAAACACTACGTTGCAGCCCAACGTAGTGGTACAATAGGTTGGCCACCTAGTGTACGTGTGGAGGGTGTTTTCAGTCTTTGTGATTGATAAACACTCTAGTTTACGGTCTTGTGACCCCTCAGCATGATTTGGAATCTTTTAAATTTCTTATTATTCCTATCGCTTCCCAATTATTGAGCAATTGTGGAAGATTCCTGCTATTCTAAAAGGTGAATATGGTAAGAATGATATTTCTTAGAAAGAAGTAAGTCGTAGAATGCGACACTGAATGATAAATATATTGAATAAGTGAGGAAAGAAATTTTGAAATGAGAAGGAGATGAGTTATCAAAGAATAATGTAAAACTTTTAATAGAAAAGTTAATAATTGTAGAAAGATCTTTGTGGAAAAAAAAATATTAATGTAAAATCTATTTTGATAGATTGAACGAAAGAAGATTAATAAATAAAATTTCGAGGACGAAATTCTTAGAAGAATGAGTGAATGTAATATCCCGAGTGTTTATGATAACAATCTTTAGAAAAGGAAATGAATTGGTTAAAGAATATGTAATACTCAAATATAATTGAGTCTAAGTAAAGGTTATGAAATAAAACTTAGAATTTGTTGACAAAAATGAATGTAGTAGGAAATATAAAACTTATATTAAGGTAATGTGTTTAAGATATTCGATGATAAATTTTGAAAAGAGATTTGGTGAAAACCTGAGTAAGGTAGGATTTCGGTGATTCCGAGGACGGAATCCTTATAAGGAGGGAAGAATGTGACGAATGAATTGTTTGAGTTGTGATTCTGGGGACATAATCTTATAAGGGGGGAAGGATGTGACAGCCCAAATTTTTATAAATTATTAAAATAAGAATTTAATAATAAAAATTCTTATTATGAGATATTTTGAGTTTGAGTATGTATATATACGTGCTATATATGTTGAAATATATGATCGGGTGTGAAAAGAAATATATATTTATATATTGAGAAAGTGAGGTTTAATAGTTAAGTTAACTATTGAAAGAATTAAATGAATTTAGTAATTAATTTTAAATATTTATTGAATTAAATAAATATTTTAATTAATTTATTTATTGAGGAAATAAATAATTGATGAATTGTGGAGAATTAATTTAGTAACTAAATTGATTAATGTTAATTAAATTGAGTAATGATAATTTTATTTGAAGGATTTAATTTAAGGAAATAATTAAATTAAATCAATTGTTTAATATTTAAGAAAATAATTAAATTAAATGAATTGTTTAATATTAAAAGAAATAAATAAATTAAATAAAGTGACGTGTCTAATTTATTTATTAAATTAGATATACAATTATTTATTATTCATAAATATAATTATAATAGAAATTATTTTAATTACCATTACAAGTTATTAAAATTAATTGAGCTAAAGTTATTTAATTTACTATAGGTGTGACATGAAACTATATAATATAAGATTATTTAAATAATTTAGTTTGGAGAAATTTTTGGTTAGCCAAACAAGGCCTTGTAGCCTTTGGTTTTTTCAACTGACGTCTTTTATTTTAAAACTGATGAGTACGTGGGTTGAGGGAGGTCAGTTATTTTTTCTACGCTTCTTATTTTTCCCCTAAGGCTAGATAATAGAACTTCAAGAGAGAAATACAGAGATTAGAGAGAAAGCTTGGTTAGAGAAGAAGGGTTTTGGGGAAAAGGATTGCTCTCAATTTTGCTAGCATACAATCAAGGGTTTAAGGTATAAATTTCTTCTAACCTATATGTTTTGATTTCTTTGTGGTTATTCCCTAAAAACTTATAGTTATGATTGAATTGATATATATACTTGTATATATAGATTATAAATTGATAATCATCATATATGGTTAATATTTATACATGATTGTAGTAAGAGAATCTATGAAAATTATGATTGATATTCTTGAATTTTTGGGAAAAAGGAAGAAATTGGGGGAATGATTTCTTGGAATAATTGGTAATTGTGTTGTAAAGGGTTTATAAGCTGTTATCTATCCTATGTAGGTGTTATTTGATGATTAAAAACATGAAATTGGGTTGTACTAAAAAGAATTCTTATAACAATGTTTTTCCATGAAAATTAACTTTTGAAAGTACAAAATTTAATGATCAATAGGTATTATAATCTGTAAATTGGTATTGAATTATGTTAGTATGTGAAGAAACGAAAACAACCCAATTGGAATGAACAAAAATGGATGTAAAACGAATTCGTAGAGAATGAATTCGCTAAACATGTTTAAAACATGAAAATAGAGTATGAACATGTGTTTTGGGTCAAATTTTAGGTTGGTTAATATTTTTATAAATTGTTAGAATTCTAGTGTTGTAGTTTTATGAATTACGAATCCATAGAATCAAAAACGGACTAATTTGGATGTGTATAACTCAAGTTATGAAGATTAGTAGGAGAAAAGGGTCAAAAATCGCAAAACACTGTAATCTGGGCATAGCCAAGCGCGGCCATGCATTCCAGGAGCGCGGCTGCGCAGCTGGGTGCTGCCAAGTCGTGCGGGCGCGCTGAAACCATGAAGGAGTTGGGCGCGGCCGCGCCCATAGTGTGCAAGGTGTGACTGTTTTGACCTAGTTTGGTAAAATGGCCATAACTTTTTCATACGAACTCCGATTGAGATGATTCAAGATGATCTGGAACGAGGACGAATAGACCTACAACTTTTATTCTTTAAATATTTCAATTTGTGGTCATTAGAATGGGTAAAAATGGTCATTTTTGGGGCTGTTGTGTTTTTAGAGGCAATCGGAGGGCGTCGGGTATGCACGTATGCAAGTGTAGTGCTTCTGACAATAAAAGATGTTGTTCTAAGTTATAAAACATAAATATTAGTAAATATAATGATACTTAACATTGATAAATGATGTATTAGATAAGTTGTATAAGCATACTAAGTATACACAAGAGAGATAAATCGGGCGTGTGACGAATAAACGTCGAAACACCGTGACAAGTGTTAATGAACGTAAAAAGTATTTTAAGTCAAATGAAATGAATATTATAAGATAAGAAATGGGTTTAATATAAAATCAATAATAATTCCTAGCAATACTTTAACACTTGAATGAACTTCGAGTGTGAAATATAGTGAGATATAAGTCAAAAGTTAACATAATCCAATTGCACATTGTGTATTTATGATAGGAAGGATTATGAGATGTAGAGTAAAGTTTATATTACAACTACTATGTGTTGCTATGTGACTAATAGTTAATGTGAATGATTATATAATTGTATAGGGCACGTGAAGTGCAGATTGCTGTAAGCTGTTAAACTATTGTTGGTAAACAACAATTAAGACAAGTTTTTCAGTTCCTATTTGCTAAGTGAACTTGATGATTAACTATTTTAAATCTTTATTGCAAAGAGCATGATGTGTTGTATATATATGTTTAAAGTATGAAACGTTAAAGTCAATTTATGACTATGTTGATTGAGTATTGAATGCTGATTGAGTAAGGAACTCGATCTCTTTACTTGTTATATGAACTAAGCATGTATGTTATGTTAGTCCAATATTTATGAGATGTATGATAAGCATGTTATTATGTGCTACGTGATGCGTGAAAATTGTTAGATTTGCTGGGCTGTTGAGCTCAACCTTGCAAATAACCATTTTTGCAGGTTATGGATTGAAGGTAACACTATGTGCTACTTGAATGACGTGGATCAGAAATAATACACGAAGATTAATATTTTAGCTAAAGTTGTTATTTTTTTATACCATGATTAAGATTTATGAGATGTATTAAATGTTTTATGATGTATAGTTTTATGTTGAGTTGTAAAGCTAAAGTTAGAGTTATCTGATATGTAAAGGTTATCGGATTGAAATGTAAAATTTTATAGAACGACAGTGATAAAGTTAATCATAAAATAAGATTGATTCAAAGACATGTAGATGATAAAGGTTTTGATTCAGGAAATTAAAGTAAGAAGATAGAAAAGTTTAAATTATTCCACATTCTATTAAGTTTAACGTCGAATAATGGTGAAAAATCAGATGTTAGATTTGTTATTAACGACCGAAGTCGATAATTGAATTGTATGAATTTTGGGGTCGTTACAGTTGGTATCTAAGAAGAGAATAATAAAGAAGTTAAGAATAAAAAGTTATATTTAAGTATGGTATAATTCGTACTATGAGATGTTTTAAGTTTGAGTATATGTATATGTGTTAAATATTGTGAAATATGTGATTTAGTGTGAATGTAGAAGATATATATATATATATATATATATATATATATATATATATATATATATATATATATATATATATATTGGGAGAATGAGGTTTAGTAGTTAATTTAATTTAACTATTGAAGAAGGTAAATGAAATTATTTGAAACGAGAATTAAGTTAATTTAATTAAGTTAAAAATTATATTATGGAATAATATAATTTGATTATTATGCCTTATGGCAATGAATTTATTATGAATTAAATCTCATAAATAATGTGAGTAATTCACTTAATTAAAATAGTGAATTAATATAAAATAATTAAAATAAGAATTTAATGAATAAAATTCTTATTATGACGTGTTTCAATAAAATGAGAAATTAATACATATTACATATAAACGTAATATGTTAATGTAATACGATTGTGAATCTCGTAAATAGTTAAAATATTTATCGAATAAAATAAATATTTTAGTTGAAATATTTATGAAATTTAAAATAAATATTTGATGGAAATCGTTATGGAATAATTTAATGAAAGTGTGATAATATGGATGGAATGAGAATATTCTAATTTAATTAAGTAATTAAATTAGAGATTTAGTAATTTGTTATATTGGTTAAATGGAAGTTATAATTATATTGAGGTTTAATTTAATTTAATAATGGTTGTGACAAATAAACTATATAATAAGGAAGTAATGAAAATAAGTTAAAAGGGATCTTTAGAGAGCTAGCCAAACATGTCCTTGTAGCCTTTGGTATTTGTAACAGATGGTAACGCTTTATTTGTATAAATGAAGGATGAGTAAAAACACAAACAAGTGTGTTGATCAGTTTATGATTGTAAAACACAGAGAGAAAGAGGCTTAGAGAGAAATTGAGAGGATAAACTCTAAGAATCAAGAGGAAAAGGAGGATTAAAATAGGACTTCCAATCATCTAACTAGAGCTTAGAAGAATCAAAGGTAAAGTTTCTAGGTTTCTAGTTTGTGATTTTTGTTTTCTAAATTCTCTGTAATTGGGTTTTCGGTAGTTGAATTTGTTGAGGTATAGTTTATATATGTTTATGGATAGATATAATCTGTTAATGGTCATCCAAAAACAATTTTAGAGTGTTTAAACTCATGAAAACATGTTAAAGATGAAGAATTGAGTTTTTGGTTGAATATGTACATTTTTGGTCAATTTTGAGACTAAAATTAGTTATGAAATTACGATGGAAACCTTAAATTGATGATGGATGTAGTAAGAACGTTGAAAAACAAAAAGAAAGCAAGTTAAATGAATTCACTAAACATGTTAAAACATAAAAATTTAGTTTTGAGTCAAAATTTCGGTTATTTAATATTTCTTTAAATTGTTGATTCTTTGGTATGTTGTAGTTCTATGAATTACGAATCCATAGAGTCGAAAACGGATTGATTTGGATGTGTATAACTCGAGTTATGAAGGTTGGAAGGAGAAAGGGTTAAAAATTCTCAAGAACAACAAAACTGGAAAAAAATCGCTCACCTTTCTGCTAGGGGGCTCTGCTGCGCTGGAACAATTGTCAGGTTGGACTGTTTTGAACTCCTATAGTAAAACGATCGTAAATTTTTCATACAAACTCATATTGAGGCGATTCAGGATGATTCAGAAAGATAACGAATAGACCTACAACTTTTGTATTTTAAGTTCTTCGATTCGAGGTCGTTAACAGGGGTCAAAATGGCCATCTTTGGGACTAATATGTATTTGGAGGTAATCAGAGGGTGTTTGGTATGCACATATGCAAGTAAAGTACTTCTGACGATAAAAGATGTTGTTCTAAGTTATAAAACATGAATATTAAAAAATATAATGATGTTTAACATTAATAAATGATGTATTAGATAAGTTGTATAAGCATACTAAGCATACATAAGAGAGATGAATCGGGCGTGCAATGAATGAACGTCGAAACACCGTGACAAGTGTTAATAAACGTAATAAGTGTTTCAATTCAATTGTAATAAATATTATAAGATATGGAATGGAGTTAATATAAAACTAATAAGGAGTCCTAGCAAGACTTAAATACTTGAATGAACTTTGAGTATGACTAAGAAGAAATATAGTGAGATATAAGTCGAAAGTTAACACAATCAAATTGAACATTGTTTATTAATTAACAGGAAGGGTTATGAGATGTAGATTAAGGATTACATTACAACTACTATGCATTACTATGTAACTAATAGTTGATGTGCATGATTATATAATTGTGTAGGACACGTGAAGTGTGGATAACTGTAAGCTGTTAATTTGTTATTGGCAAACAACGATCAAAACAAGTCTTTCAGTTCCTATTTGTTATGTGAACTTGATGATGACTTGTTTTTAATCTGTATTACAAAGAGCATGATGTATTACTTATATTGTAAGTATCAAATGTTAAGGTCAATTTATGACTACATTGGTTGAGTAATGAATGTTGATTGGGTTATGGAACTCAATCTTTATTTGATATGTGATGTACAACATTTATAATGTTATTAGACAGATGTTTATGATGTATAAGATGAGCATGTTATTTATGTGCTACGTGTTGCATGAAAACTGTTAGATTTGCTAGTCTGTCGAGCTCAACCTTGCAAATAACCATTTTTGTAAGTTAAGAAGTCAAGGTAACGCTATGTGCTACTTGAAAGACATGAATCAAATGTAATGCATGAAGTTTTATATACTTTGGATGAGTTGTTAATGTTTTTGAACCATGAATAAGGTTCTAGATGATGTATTTGATAATGTATGATGTTTAACAGATGTTGAGTTGTAAAGTTTAATTTTATCTGACGTATAAAGGGTACTAAACTTGGATGTAAATTTTAGTTTATAATAACTCTGATGAAGCGATTCATAAAATAAATTTGAATCAAAGATATGTAATGATAAAGGTTGTGATTCAGGGAAGTAAAGAAAGTAGATAGAGAATTTTAAAATTATTCCGCATTTTATTAAGTTTAACATCGATTAATGATGTAAAGTCAGAATAAAGATGTATTGATAACGACCGAGTTTGAGAGCTAAATTATATAAGTTTTGAGGTCGTTACAGTTATATCCTTTTTAGCATACAAAGTAAAATTTTAATGTGTTAATATTATTACATTGATATAAGTTAGGAGTGTATATACACACAATCATATAATTCATGTACATTGGGGTAGTTCAAATTAGGTTAGAATATAATTCAGTTGGGTATTAACAACCCATTATTTTCCATAAACTTTATTATCCCAATTACATAAATATCAAAATTATTACTAACATCAAATATTTATTAAATCAATCTTCCTCCCATAATTTTAAAATATACATATTTAATTAATTCTCCATGTAATATAATGTCACACAACCTTCATTATATAACTTAGTAAATTATATAATTCAAACTTACTTTTACCACATGGTCTTATTGAATATTTATTCATATAATAATGTCACACATTATATTACTATTCCAAATATCTCATATTATAATTAACTATCTATATGATCATGCAATAATTGCACATAACAACACTAAATTAAATAATATATTAGTAAATAATCTATCACATAATTTAATTACTCCCTTTATTACTTTAATTAATAAATTACCTATCACTTAGCCACACTAGGCACATCACATAAGCTTAATATAAGCTCATCTTTATTTCCACCATAATTCTCAATTATTAAATACTTAATTTAATTTAATTGAATATTCACCTCCCATGTTACAACAATATATATTTATATTCATATAAATATTCAAAATTTTATTTATTTAATTATTGATGTTATTTCAAAATTCACGGATATTACAGCCTCCCCCTTATAAAAATTCTGTCATCGGAATTGGTACAAGGTTACATGAATAAGTGGGGATAATCCCTTCTCATTTTATCTTCTAATTCCCACGTAGCCTCCTCGGCGTTGTGGTTTCGCCAATTTACTTTTACAGAAGATATAACTTTATTTCTCATTGTCTATTCTTTCCCATCTACTATCTGGACAGAAATTTCTTCATATGTTAGATTATTCTCTATTTGAATGGGCAATTGTGACACACCCAAATCCGAGTACTTCAATCCCACAGATCTGGTGTTCACTGTCCAATTAAATCATAACCAAATACCCAAAAACAAAGAATATATTTAAACTCCCAAGCATAAACAATAAATCTCCCATTAAAGGGTTACATAATCTTAAAATAAATCCCAGGTCATTTAACCTTTATTATTACATCATCAGTGGAAAAGTAAAACGTAATCATAATCAAGTCTATTACACGAGCTTCATAAATAAAAGGTAACTAAACATCGTCTAGTCGAGCATTTTACCTTTGCCTTTTCTTGTAGAAAGCTCTTCGGACTTTTTAACTTCATTTGCATTATTTTGTGCAAGAGTAATCAAACAATTGCCCACAAGAAGAATAGTATACAATAACAATCTATGAATGACAATTGACTGAGCTTTCAATGGTAAAGTATTTTTACCGAAAACAATAAGTTCTAATTCAAATACTATAACTTCAAAGGATTGATGAACTTTAAAATCGAATAATAGATGTCAATATCAAAGGAATACACTGAGGGTCATAAGACCACGAACTGTGTTCTAGGTTGTCAAGTATTTTTACTTTAACCTTTAACAGTTTGAAAGACCATAACCATTTTCTATGTCCTAGGTTAACAAGTGTTTCTACTATAACCTTTAACAGTTTAAACGACTATGTGGACTATCATCTCGTACTCCAGGTGATCAACCCTTTATACTATGTATTGCACAAACATTTTAACACTATCACGTAGCTCTAAAATAATCCCCTATAGCAGGGTTGTTCATCTCAGCTTTAATCATTAGGTTCCGTACCAAAGAAAATTTGGTTTGCAATTAGCTTCAAAGGAATTCTAAATCTCCAGAACGCTCATCAACCAAGTACTAGTTTAATCAAATAAGGATCAATAACTGTTCAAGAGTTTGGTTACAATCAAAGTATATAAATGAATCAATAAGAGATATAATACCAATGGTTTATAAGCTGAACAAGTGTTAATCATCGAATACACACTTTCAAAATCTATAGGTACTTGAGCAAACCAAAGGAAATTTGGGTTGGACTGACTTTAAGGGGTAATTTAGAGTCTAGAACATTCATCAACTAAGGATTAGTTGAATTAGTAAAGGGTTTCTAGTCAACTAAGAGTTTGGTATAACAATGTAAGATTATACAATGACATTGGTGATCAAAGTTGAACAACAGTTATCCATAGCTGAACAAACATTTTGCAACAAGATAAAGCTTTCAACAAAATAATAGACTTTTGAATAAACAAAACAAACTCTCTTGGAATGAAGGAATAAAGATTAATTAACTTGCTCAATGAAAAGTATAGTTTAGAAACTTGCTCAATAATATTTCAGAGTTAAAAAATTTACATAACAATAACAAGTTAGGAACAAGAAATTGCATAATGAGATATTAGGGTTAGAGAACTTGCTCGTTTGAATAATAGATTCAAGAAACTTGCATAGTAATAATAAGTTAAGAGTAGGAGACTTGCATAACGTAAAAGTAGGGTTAGGAGACTTGCCTCTTGCATAAGCTATAAAATTTATAGATTCTCGTTCACCTACATCTACCATTAAAATCATAACATCAATTAATTATAATACTACTAACATTATTGTCTTCTCTTTTCACTTATCTTTATAGCTCTTAGCTATAAATCTGATTGTATTAGCCACATAACACAAGTCTTAGTTCACAACCATACGGATAACAAGTTTAAGTTTTACATAACTTATTAATCATAACCCATAATCAATATCAATCGTGATTACAACATATTATTATTATATCTGATAATATGTTTAACATTTCACTATCACCCTCTAATAAGGGTACAAAAATATTTCTAGAATTTTTGCAACAAAAATCTCATTTCTGGCCAATCTGCCTACAGGCGCTGCAGCGCAGCCATTAAGCCTAGATTATGGCACTGTAAGTGCTACGGCGCGACTAAAACATAATGATTAGGCGCGACAGGGCACCGAGAAGCCTTCTGAGAGGCGTTGTAGCGCTGCGATGTTGAAGCAGATGCTGTTAAATCGCGAAGAACACATCAAAATCCATAAACTTACAATTTCTTCGTTTATACAACAATTTAATCATACTCAGAAGTTATAAGCTTCATATAATCAAGACCCAACATGTATACAACCATTATAACAACAAAACACCATTAAACAACCAATTTTAGAGGGATTAATACCAAAGTTCATGTTATTCCACATACTTTGACATCCTTAGCGTAATCAAGCACCACGAATTCTTTTCTCAACCAATTTAGTCCATTCCACTTGCATTTTTTTCGTTTCTTAACATACTAATATAAACCACTAACACTTTACAGATTCTAGCTTGATTTGACCACCAATTTTAGACTCCAAACTAAGCCTTTTTGCACATACATCAACAACAATCCAAATCCTCACTTAAAACATGTTTTATGGATTTAATTACCGAAAACTCATCTATAGATGATATATAACAGATTACTTGCAACCAAGAACACATACATAACCATTCTCTCAACAAATCATGCATCAAAACAATTTACAGTGAAGAAAACTTCAAGAACAAAAAACTAAGAATATAGAACGAGATTATTACCTTTTGATTCTTCTTAACCTTAGCAAAGATGATTATAATAACTTTGTTAATTCTCTATTTCCTTCACAAATCACAAAGAACGTAAATTCTCTCAATAGCTCTCACTCTCTCTTACAACACTATGTTTGCAAATAAGTGTTAGAAGAAAATTGATATAATATTTACGTAAATTAGAAAATAAATAGAAATATATTATAATAAATATAATAACCCATATCAGTTATAAGAATAAAGATTTTAATAGTTACAAAAATTCAAACCCCAAGGCCATGTTTGGCAAACACTATTAATACCCCTTTTAATTTATTTTAATATTCCTTTTCATAATATGGTTCATTTACCACACTCTTAACAAATTAATTTAATTAAATTCTTAAATCCATTAATCCTTAACATATAATTATAATTTCTACTATAAATTATAATTCTATTTAACACATTAGTAAATCTCTAATTCAATTATTTAATTAAATTATTAAATTCATTTATCTTTTAATTTAATTATTTAAATTAAATTAAAACATTACATTACCAACAT
This sequence comes from Panax notoginseng, assembly GCA_016801055.1. Classification (NCBI taxonomy): domain Eukaryota; kingdom Viridiplantae; phylum Streptophyta; class Magnoliopsida; order Apiales; family Araliaceae; genus Panax; species Panax notoginseng. The sequence continues at coordinate 59,927,116 of CM029021.1, read as the reverse complement.
ATTAGCATAATAAAATACACATAACTCATAAAATCATTTAACATCAATTTAATTAATATTCATCCTTAATTAAATCACTCCATAACAATCCCATTAGTTATTTATTTTATTCAATAAATAAACAAATTAAAATATTTATTTAATTCGATAAATATTTTAATTAACACAAAAGTCTCATTTGTTACATCCTTCCTCCTTAAAAGGATTCTATCTCCAGAATCACAACCCAATTAATTCATTCATCACATTTTTCCTTTCTTACAAGGATTCTGTTCCCAGAATCGCTATACAAATATTAAACAAATAACTTGAATTTTTTTTCATCTTGTTTTTGTGACGCCTTTAAATCTGGGTTACCTAACCCCGGGTCTGGTGCTCACAATCCATCATACAAATAACATCTAACTACCCATTCATTTATGAATATCATCAAATATACCATTAATTAATATAGTTAATATAATATCTCAGGTTGTCTAACCTTAACATAACACACATACCTTCAGATATACAAAAAGGTTTACACACAATAACATAATAATTAAAGTCATAATAACTACTCCTGAATTCTGTCATTGCCATTGTCTTTATCTACCCCTCCTGCTATCTCATCATTAGCTAAAATGTTATATTTAAGCAAGGGTGAGCAACGAGTTTGCTTCGTAAGTTAAAGCATTCGATAAGAAATATTAATCAATAATATTAGAGCCTAGATTTGATAAGAATTCAATAATACTTAACAGATTTTGAGGTAGCTGAATAAATCATTTATCAATAATAAGACTTTATCGACTTTCATGCTAAACAACAATTCAATGATGAAAGAGTAAAACTCTTATGAAGTTTCAATAATGTTCAATTGATTAACAAGAGATAGTAACACTACAATAACAAAGTGGGATATTCCCAGATTTCACGTTGAGTGATCACAATGGGATCATGAACAAATAGGGGAATTATCAGTATACAATACCAAATTACCCCAGAATTATAAGTTAGCTATAAAAATAAATTATAACTCTCTGCAAGTACCTGGAGCGGCCAACCCCGTTGTACCTGATATTATGCATAATACTCAAAAATAGCGCAACAACCGGATGTTCGACCACAAAGTTCCCTTTTATATAAAGGTTGTTCATCTGAGTCTTACATCAAGAGTTCATATCTCAACAATATGATTTGGATTTAAAGAATGCTATGATTTCAACATCTAATAACTATATCGATCTAGCCAAATTAATTGGCATTGATCTTTCAATAACAATTGAGTTCAAATACTAGAACATATCAAGTTTCAACAAATATTTGTCTTGCCAAAATAATTAGCTAAGACATAGCTCAAAAACTGTTCAATAATAGGCAGAAATTAATTGCCCTATTTTCAATCAACAATACTATTTATAGATGTGAATAACCAACAATAGTTATTCACCAGTCACGCTTTTGAAATTTAAAGCTCAATTTGAGTTAATGAACTTGCACTAATTGCGAATAATCAATAATAATCTTAGACATGGTATAATTAACAATAATTACCCACTCAAGCTAATGGTAAATAATAATTCAAATTTTGAGTTAAAGAAATTTCAATACATACAAGTATTCAATAGCAATCTTAGATGTGAAATAATCATCAATAATTAACAGGTTTAAAAAATAATTCCTCAAGTTTGAGATAGAAAACTTGCCTTGGTCGCTGACTACTGTTGTGACGCCCCCAAAATATGTATACAACACTCATTCTGAGTCATCAAATACATGGTACAGAAAGCAAACTACAACTTCAATAATACAATTGTCGTGCAAAATACGACAACACATACTGTGAGTTTAAATACAAATATTGTCTTCTGAATAATATCCACACTCAAATAAATCCTCATTACAATTATTCAAACACTATTTTACAGAAATAGTGAGGACTGCTAAAATATCTTTCTAGAACCATCACTCCATACCCCGACTAGATCCTGCTATGTTCTCACCTCCTGAGAAGAAAATTGGAACAAAAAGGAAAAGGGTGAGCTCAACTAGCCCAGTAAAGAATATTATGACTAAGATAATATACAACAAATTATCGTTAGTCTTCAACAGGAAAAATCTGATAGAATATAATGGACAATAAGTTTTAGATCAACAACTGCAGCGGAAATAGCAAACCATTAGAAGAGTCAAGTAGAGAATGAATTCTACTATCTTCTAAGATTTAAAAGTCCATCATCAATATTTTATCCCTGTAACATCAATTAATAATCATCTTTATCCAAATATTCATCTTTGCACTACAAGCCAAAGATATTCATTTGTATCACCTGTCAGTCATGTTCATCTCAACACCTGTTCATCTTTGCACTACAGGCCAAAGATATTCATCAAGCAATCATACATCTTTGCACTACAGGCCAAAGATATTCAGTATTATCATCATTTAGGACTGAGGATGATGAAAAATATCTTAAAGAGAACGAATCCAGTGGACAAATATTAGGGATTCGTATAACAGTTTATCCAAGATCAATAATACTTCATAATAATCAATTGTAAAGCAGAATTCAAAAATAAAGATCAAAATATAGATACAATTAAAGATAGTAACCATAATAGACATCTTGGACAAAAAGAGAAAATTTTATTTTTCGGTGAATAGTGTCGTATTCGTGAATAGTGCCGTATACGTGAATAGTGCCGTATACGTGAATAGTAACCCCGACACAAAAAGTTTCAAATTTGATAAAAAAAACTCGTATCAATATTTCAGCATAATGATATTGAAGAAAATAATATCATTTAAGAAGAAAATAATATCCCTTACCTCAAGATATCAGTACTTCTGGTCGGAATACCGATATAAGGCTGAAAGAAACTTGCTCTGATGAATAGAAACTTTTAAAGTATCTAAATACTCACAAAATACACTCAATAATATAGAGAGAGAAAGAGAGAAAACTTATTTCTGGTGTGATTTTCAATTCTAACTTTGCCCTCTATTTATAGGAAAATGTTAGCACGCCGAAGCAGACTTAACCTGCAACCTGATGGCTTTACCTGCTACTATTCCCACCCACCACATTTGAACAAAAATCTCAGCACATTTCTTCACCAACCAAGAGTGGGGCCCACCAATTCTAGAATTTTCCACCAAAATGATTAACTCCGAAAATTCAACAATTTCTAAACCAGTCATCTCGAAAAATTCATAATTAATCATACGTTCATTTTTAACGGTTCAAAATTTATGGACATATACTCAACTTATATATGTATAACATATCTAAAAATTACCACGATCCAACGGTCGGATTAAAAATTATAACCCCCGTAAAATATCTCAAAAATCCTGATTTTTAATACCTCAATTCCGACAAAAATACTGATAAAAACCTAAACATTAACTCCTTCATTTTTAACCACAAAAATATATCCCTCATTTATATCCATATAAAATAAATATTTTCTTATCATATGAATCAATAATTAATTATTCACAAATAATATTACAGAATCACATTTATAACAACCAGGTCGTTCCCAGGAAAGAGGGGGCTTTCCAATAAGTATTTCTCCTTACTAGCGCGCAATTAGATGACCAAACCTCTCCTTAGACAGAACTTTCTATACATTGCCAATAATGCTATCTAATAATATTATTTAAATAATATGAATTATTGATCTGATAAAGGAAAATATTGTGCAGTGACAATTATTGAAACAACAATAATATAAAATATCAATGCAGCAATTATTGAATCAATAAAATAAAATATTGAACAGTAACTACTGTAACAATTATTGAGTAGTGCCTTCCTTTGTAAGAATCAATAATTTAAAAATACTGTGCAATCCGTGTGCTACTGTATTTTAACCACCGGGTATTCCAACAGTATTAACGGTAACAACTACGCCGTTATTTATAAACAACTTATACTTGTCGTTTTCTTCATCCAATCACTTTCCGTTATGGGGCCCACACAAGACTGCGCCGTCGTACGAATATTCCCCGACAGCAAGAATATTCCACGACCAAATGAATATTCCCCGACAAAATGAATATTTTATAACCACTTGCTTATTTTGTAAAATTTGCGCATTTCACCCATAACCAAAGTATTATATCAAATTAACCCCTTATTATTCACAATAATATTTAGAGAAAATTTGATTTTATTCATTAATAAGCTGGGGTCTTACAACCTCCCCTCCTTATGAAATTTCGTCCTCGAAATTGACGTACGTACCTGATATTTTGAAAAGGTGAGGATACCTCGCTTTCATTTCTGATTCCAACTCCCAGGTCATTTCTTCAATAGCATGGTTTCTCCACAAAACCTTAACTTGTGGTATAACGTTTGTGCGTAGGACATGCTCTTTCCTATCCAAGATCTTAACATGTACCTCCTCGTACGTTAAATCTTCAGCTATCTCGTCTGGTTCTAACTCAATAATGTGGTTCAGGTCTTTAACATATTCTCGTGTTTTGGCCAGTCACGACAAACGCCCTTCCAGGAACCGCTGATTTCGACTTATCCGGGACAACTTTTGGAGTCACCATCCCCGCTGAACTTGGTTTTACTATAGAACACTCTCGAGCTATATGACCCTCCTTTCCAGAGTTATAACATACCTTGGATTGTTGTGGGCAATTTGGGCTGATATGTCCCTCTTTCCCACATTTGTAACATACGACCGGTGGTCGTTCTCCTCCCCTAGAAATAGTTTATGTTTGTGTTGACGTCTTCACGTTATCATTGTTGTACCTTCTCTTCTTGAAATCTCCTCTCGACTCGCTCCTTCTATTATCACGACCACGATTACCACCAGAGTGGTTACCGCTTTTGTCCGAATATTTTCCTCCCTACTGGTTTTTATTGCTTCGATGACTGCCGCCACCGGTATGACCCTGGTTGTGGTCCCTCAGTTGCACATACTCATTATCTCGCTCTAATAATTGAGCCCTGTTTACAACATCTGAATATAAAGAAAATTTATGAGAGATAAGATATTGCCGAATCTCGGGTTTTAGACCTCTTAGAAATATCCTTGTCATTCGTTCCTCATTTTCGACCAAATGAGGTGCAAACCTGGATAACTCTGCAAACTTCGTCTCGTACTAGGACACCGTCGTGTTGTTTTGTTCCAGTCTAATAAACTCTACCTCCGTCATATGACAAATACTTTCAAGAAAGTACTTGTCATTAAACAGTTTTTGAAACGTTTCCCAGGACATGTTGAGTGCGTCAGGCTGGGTACGCTTCACAGACTCCCACCAGTAGTCTGCCTCACCGCGGAACATAAAGGTGGCGAATGGAACCTTCTGTTCGTCCTTGCATCCCAAGACATCGAATATTTTGGTAATTTGCTTGACCCACGTTTCCGCCATGATCGGATCTGGCTTTCCCTTAAATTCTGGTGGTCCCAATTCTTTAAACTGCTTGGCTATGACAAACCGCGCGTTGTTATCATTTCCACCTGTATTCTACACACGAGTCTCCCTCGTCTGATTTTGCATGAACTACAAAAAGCTCCTAAACATTCCATCATTCATCGTTTGCTCGGTAACGTTGTTTACAGGAGGAATATTGCCTTCCTGTTGCACGTTCCCCTGGGTGGTGATCAAAGGTGTCTCCACGGTCTGATTTACTCCATTATTAACGTTCTCAGCTGCCATTCTCAAATACTGCCACAAAACAAGGTTTAATTGAGATGTCACATATTATCCCTATATCTGACCGACCAAATAATTACCAAATAAACTTATTCAGGTCATACTAGCGAAGGAATTCTCCGTCTCTCCCCTCCTAGTTCTTGTCTCACATCTCAGCCAGGGATCATATCCCTAAGCTCTGATACCAACTGTGACGCCCCCAAAATAGGTATACAACACCCATTCTGAGTCGCCAAATACATGGTACAGAAAGCAAACTACAACTTCAATAATACAATTGTCATGCAAAATACGACAACACATACTGTGAGTTTAAATACAAATATTGTCTTCTGGACAATATCCATACTCAAATAAATCCTCATTATAATTATTCAAACACTATTTTACAGAAATAGTGAGGGCTGCTAAAACATCTTTCTAGAACCATCACTCCATACCCCGACTAGATCCTGCTATGTTCTCACCTCCTAAGAAGAAAAATGGAACAAAAAGGAAAAGGGTGAGCTCAACTAACCCAGTAAAGAATATTATGACTAAGATAATATACAACAAATTATCGTTAGTCTTCAACAGGAAAAATCTGATAGAATATAATCGACAACAAGTTTTAGATCAACAACTGCAGCGGAAATAGCAAACCATTAGAAGAGTCAAGTAGAGAATGAATTCTACTATCTTCTAAGATTTAAAAGTCTATCATCAATATTTTATTCCTGTAATATCAATTAATAATCATCTTTATCCAAATATTTATCTTTACACTACAGGCCAAAGATATTCATTTGTATCACATGTCAGTCATGTTCATCTCAACACCTGTTCATCTTTGCACTACAGGCCAAAGATATTCATCAAGCAATCATACATCTTTACACTACAAGCCAAAGATATTCAGTATTATTATCATTTAGGACAGAGGATGATGAAAAATATCTTAAAGAGAACGAATCCAGTGAGACAGAGGACAAATATTAGGGATTCGTATAACAGTTTATCCAAGATCAATAATACTTCATAATAATCAATTGTGAAGCAGAATTCAAAAATAAAGATCAAAACATGGATACAATCAAAGATAGTAACCATAATAGACATCTTGGACAAAAAGAGAAAATTTTATTTTTCGGTGAATAGTGTCGTATTCGTGAATAGTGCCGTATACGTGAATAGTGCCGTATACGTGAATAGTAACCCCGACACAAAAAGTTCCAAATTTGATAAAAAAACTCGTATCAATATTTCAGCATAATGATATTGAAGAAAATAATATCATTTAAGAAGAAAATAATATCCCTTACCTCAAGATATCAGTACTTCTGGTCGGAATACCGATATAAGGCTGAAAGAAACTTGCTCTGATGAATAGAAACTCTCAAAGTATCTAAATACTCACAAAATACACTCAATAATATAGAGAGAGAAAGAGAGAAAACTTATTTCTGGTGTGATTTTCAATTCTAACTTAGCCCTCTATTTATAAGAAAATGTTAGCACGCCGAAGCAGACTTAACCTGCAACCTGATGGCTTTACCTGCTACTATTCCCACCCACCACATTTGAACAAAAATCTCAGCACATTTCTTCACCAACCAAGAGTGGGGCCCACCAATTCTAGAATTTTCCACCGAAATGATTAACTCCGAAAATTCAACAATTTCTAAACCAGTCATCTCGAAAAATTCATAATTAATCATACGTTCATTTTTAACGGTTCAAAATTTATGGACATATACTCAACTTATATATGTATAACATACCTAAAAATTACCACGATCCAACGGTCGGATTAAAAATTATAACCCCCGTAAAATATCTCAAAAATCCTGATTTTTAATACCTCAATTCCGACAAAAATACTGATAAAAACCTCAACATTAACTCCTTCATTTTTACCCACAAAAATATATCCCTCATTTATATCCACATAAAATAAATATTTCCTTATCATAAGAATCAATAATTAATTATTCATAAATAATATTACAGAATCACATTTATAACAACCAGGTCGTTCCCAGGAAAGGGGGGGCTTTCCAATAAGGATTTCTCCTTATTAGCGCGTAATTAGATGACCAAACCTCTCCTTAGACAGAACTTTCTAGACATTACCAATAATGCTATCTAATAATATTATTTAAATGATATGAATTATTGATCTGATAAAGAAAAATATTGTGCAGTGACAATTATTGAAACAACAATAATATAAAATATCAATGCAGTAATTATTGAATCAATAAAATAAAATATTGAACAGTAACTACTGTAACAATTATTGAGTAGTGCCTTCCTTCGTAAGAATCAATAATTTAAAAATACTGTGCAATCCGTGTGCTACTGTATTTTAACCACTGGGTATTCCAACAGTATTAACGGTAACAACTACGCCGTTATTTATAAATAATTTATACTTGTCGTTTTCTTCATCTAATCGCTTTCCATTATGGGGCCCACACAAGGATGCGCCGTCGTACGAATATTCCCCGACAGCAAGAATATTCCACGACCAAATGAATATTTTCCGACAAAATGAATATTTTATAACCACTTGCTTATTTTGTAAAATTTGCATATTTCACCCATAACCAAAGTATTATATCAAATTAACCCATTATTATTCATAATAATATTTAGAGAAAATTTAATTTTATTCATTAATAAGCTGGGGTCTTACAACTGTTACATAATCTAATATATCTTTGATTGAAAGACCTATAAGCAATAGTATTGATTTCACAATTAGCATAATACATCACAACACATAATACTGTTATTTAAAGTCACTATATATCTTAGACACGTAATCATGTAGTGAGAATGGTGTTTAGATCCTATAAAAATACTTATCAGGTCAAACTATGTCAGTCTGGTTGGACTTCGGTACTAATTCGGTGTCCCGATCACCCTATCAAATAATTAACGAGTTTATTTTCAATAAAACTCGATTCCAAAGCCTCAATATTATTTAAGGTAATTTAATTATTCTTTATAATATTTTTTGGAAGCTCATAATAATTTTCAAATAATTATTATCTTTTATAATAATTTTCCAAACACTGATATCATTTTTAAATGATTTAAATACTGAATAATCTCATTATCAATAATATTTAAATAATATTAAAATATTAATGAAATCTTTGTCAAAATATTAAAGTTATTTATAATAACTTAAAATATTTTTTAAAACACTAATATTACCCTTAAATGATTTTTACAACATTTAAAATTATTTTTAATAATTATCATTAATATTCAAATATTAATGTAATTTTCATCAAAATATTAAAAGTCAATTATTATAACTTAAATTATTTTTAAATCATTTATATAATTTTTAAATCATAAAAACCATTTTAAACCATTTATTTAATACAATTATTAAATAAATCTATTATCATTAATATTAATTTATTAATTAAATTTATCTCAAAATAATAAAAGTCATCTTTTATAACTTAAAATATTTTTTAACACTTTATTATCATTTAAAGTAATTTTTAAAATATTAAAATCATTTTTAACTAATTTATTTAATACAATTATTAAAAAAAATGTAATATCATTATTATTTAAATAAATTAAAATATTAATGAAAATTATGTCAAATTATCAAAAGTTAATTTTTATAACTTAAAATAATTTTTAAAACTTATTTTTGAATTTTTAGGAATTATTTTCTATTTTTATTGATTTATTAGAAATTAATATAATTAATTTTAATCAAACCGTCGCTATAGGCTTTAGCGACACAAACTGTCGCTGTTGGTGCTCTCGAGCTTCAAGAATATTCAAAGTCAGTTCTTGGGTGCCTAGTTTGACCATCTTTAATTCCTTGTTCAAGATGTTTCTAGGCATGCAAGTGTACTGATTATGTAGTATTGATGTAATACTACATATACCAACAATAATCAAGGTCAAACTACATCACATATGCAAGATCTAAGCCTTCAAAATAGATGTCAGGCCTGTTCTGGGCTTTCTAGGTTACCCAGAAACTCAGTCAGTGCTTGATAGCTACTTCGTGACTTCCATAACTTGATTTTTGGTTATTGTTTAGGTGTTTAAGTGTTACAATCTTGTAGATCTCATGTCAAAGAACAAAAGTACTACACTTAGGTAGCCTAACCACATCACAATCTCAAGATCTGGCTTGGTCAAACCTTGTCAGAAAACTTGTTCATCAGTTTTCTAGAATTTCCAAAAAACTCAAACTGTGCTCGGTCAACCTACTTTAACTGCTCATATCTTTGATTTTGTTGTTTGTTTATGTGATCTAATGTCATGGTCATCTAGTTCATATACCAGTGTATAACTATCATACAGTTACACAAGCGAAACACATAACACATGAGAGATCTAAGTCCATGAAAATCTTGTCAGACCATTAATTCTGGAGAATTTCTGGGTTACCTAGAAACTCAACTTCATGACTAGTCAACCCATTTTGACCATTAATATCTTGGAATCTGGACATGCTATGAACATGATTCCACATCCAGATTACTTTCCTCATAGCATACTACAATACTGATACATCTAACAAGTCTAACAATTAACAGATCTAGATCTATGGCCTCTAACATTTGACTATCAGGCCATAAATTTAGGGTTCTTGATAGTTTTGAAAACTTTATTTTTAAGCACTTAAATGTTATGGATACATGATATATCATCATAGATCACTAAATAACATCCTATAACACATAAATAAACACTAAAACACCAAAGTTATCTTAGCATACAAGATTAAACTTAGTTAGGGTTTATACCTCTCTTTGAACAATCTTTGATCCTTGCTTCCTAATCTGATCTTAGGGTGTTATGGACTTATCTATGGACTAAATTACAAGTTAGTTTTCATGACATTGAGAGCGAGTGGCTTGGTTAAGTGTATGGAACTCAAATGAGCTTTATTTTGGTTTTTCTCTTTCTTTAATCTCTCACTAATTGATTCTTGTGGTTGCTAATGTTGTTATACGACAAAAATGAGCTGATGCAAGGTGTATTGCAACATATGGTGAAATTCCAAGAGATGTGTCAACCAATTTGGCCATATCTCTTTTAACTTAAAAGTTAAGTAAATGGTATTTTAGTAATTTCGCATCCAAAAGGGTATTTTGGTAATTTCCCACATTATTTTATGGGTAGTTTGGTTAATTGACATGATTCCCTTTAATTTTAACCCTTAGGGTTTGAAAATTACTATTAGGATTTGCTAATTAGGGTTTAGGGTTCCCAAATCAGAAAATAGGGTTTCCAAAAATACAATTGGGGTTCCTAACTGATCGTTAGGATTTTCTAACTACAGATTAGGGTTTCTACTCTATCATTAGGGTTTACTAAGGTTATACCTTATCTGATCAACACTTGATCATTAATCCTATATAGCACAAACACATAATCATAGATACAATTATAATAACTGTATTAATACTCAAATCCCTATTCGTTATTAGGGTTATTGTTTTCACCAACTGATTAACATAACTTACTCATATTACTTAGTCAAATATATAGGTTGACTATCTTACTACTCTCATATCACAGATACTCTACATAATACTGATAATCAATACTGATATTAAATATAAAAAAATTATTCGTAGAAATTGAATTGTTTAAAATTTGGGGTCCTCATAGTTTTCCAGTTCCCACATAGCTTCTTCAGCTTTGTGGTTCCTCCAAATTACCTAACAAAAGGTATTAATTTATTTCCGAGTATTTGTTTATTCCTGTCAACTAGTTGAACAGGTACTTCCTTACAAGGTACATATTTTGAAAATTACAACAGTTCACACCCTATGACATGTTTGTAATCAAGTTTGTACGACCGTAACACTAAAACATTAACAACATCGTGAATGTTCTAACTGTAGAGGTAAGGCTACCTCATAAACCACCTCTTCTACTCTTCGCAACATATAAAAACTAAGAACCTCATATTCAGCTTTCCCCTGTCTGTCTTGAGTGACTAACGATTTTGCTCTTATCACTTGACGATCTCCACATTTTGTTGTACCAACATAAACCCTTAGCAGTCGACGTTTCCATCCTCATACCAACATATTGGAGTTTCGAATTTTCTTCTGTACAATGCTTCTTACAGTAATATACCAATGTTTTGCGTGATAGATGTTGTTGTAGACGAACCAACTAAAAGTAAATGTCTTCCAATGTCTGGCTTGTCCTTTCATTCTTCCCATTGGTTTGCAAACGATATAACGTGCTAATTTGCAACTGCATTCCCATACACTTTTGCAACTTTTCCGGAAATTCAAGTGGCGATTGATACTAAAACACCGCGCCTTAACAAATTCTTGTCATATAATTTTACCAACTGATCGATAAGAAATACATCGATTTCGCCATACCATGAAATCTATTGCCATATAACTCCACCATAGTTTTTATCGAATGTCGTAATATGTTTCCGTTTTCTGAATATCTCGAATTATGAGTTTTATGCAAAACTTCATCTCCAACTCCCGATACTGGCGAAACCTAATTTCTTCATTTAAATCCTAACAACCCTTCAATATCGATCTTGAATTTGACATTCTCTGCTTCGAGCACCCTCCTTCGCATTTCCTCACACTCCTCATCTTGGAGTTACTCTTTCTTTCTTTTGTCCAATAAAGCTGCACGGATTTCTATCTTTAAAGCTTTCCCTCCGACTCCTTCCAGTCTCATACCTTCAGAGACAACTATCACCTTTGACACATTCCCACATCTTACTGTGTGAAGATATACGTCAGACATCTATAGTCCGTATACATCTCACGCTTCTTCCCATAGAAAGAATGCCTCCATATCTTTCAAGACAAACAACACTACAGTCAACTCTGGACCATGAGTTGGATACCCTTTCTCGTAATTTTACCTAACGCAATGCATATGCAATGACCTGCCATTTTGCATAAGCACACAACCCAGTCCCTTACATGATGCGTCACTATTCCTACAAGATCCCCTGTGTCATCCGGCAGAGACAATACAGGTGCCTTACTTAGTCTCTACCTCAATTCTTGAAAACTCCCTTCATAATTTCCTGCACATACATGCTTCACCAATTTCCTCGTCAATTTAACCAACGGAGTGACTATCTTGGAGAAACCTTGATAAACTTATCTATAATAACCTACCAATACCATGAAACTCCTCACCTCCAATGATGGGACCCCAAATTCATCACAACCTCAACTTTTTCGGATCTACTGAAATTCTATTTTGAAAACTTTGCGTATCCTGCACATCATTTTCTTAACAACATCTTGGTTTGCAACCATGTTAGACAACTCGATTGTCTAGGCGACCTGTTACCGGAAGATATAATATCACCTTTGACCTCTTCGGAGTCATAAGGTTTACACACTTTCTTTGGAAATTAACCATTGCCACATGGTTCAACAACCTTAGAGTTTCCCATATCAAATTCGAATTAAATCCATCGACATCACGTGAACTTTTATACCTATACGACAATTCTATGCATCAACTTAAAAGGAATCATTATTCGCACTTTCTATATTTAGGGAATAGTCCAACTCTTCCCGAAGCGAATCTAATTTCTAAGCAAATTCATCAAACTTAAATTAACAAATAACACCTGAATCAAATAACATGCAATCATTTAAATCATTGTTCAGAATAGTACCTTACATTGCGTCCTCGCCGTCATGTTGAATATAGGTTTGGTTGGTCGACCCGGCGGTGCTAATTCTACAATAGTCAGCTTGCCACTACTGCTGCCTCCCTTGCTTTTGCTTGCCTTTCTGAAAGTAGTATGCATACAAGCCAATCATGTATGATGATAAAGCATATACTTTGTAAACAATCTTATTTATTTATTAATAAAAGTATTTATTTACTAAATGCATTTAATTTATCTACATGGTGCTATTTTAATAATATGTGATAAACCCATAGTTTTAAGCAATGCTTTTAGAATCATGATGGGATCATGCTAATGCGATCTAAATTCTTATATAGCTTAAAAACTAAAATGTTCCAAATCAATAGATTACTAAAAAGGGGATTAGTGAATCAGGATAGATTGGTACATACGTTGCTTGCTCATTAGATGAGGATGCTTGATCTCATGATTATTTGTGTGGAGACACTAAAGCAAGTATGTAGCTGCCTATTGGAGAATAAGTTCATTGAACGTGGGTCGCTAAGGAATACCTAATGGAGTTTTACTTGCCTGTCAATAGGAATTTCTCAAGTGATAGTAGTATAAATGATCCTTAGACTTGAGATCATCATAGTATCTTGTATATAATAATTTATATTTTATCTTATTCCTTAAGACCCTTAAGGTATATCAAAGGGTATGCTTTGGTATAATGAGTTATTTATGAAGATAATGAATGATCAATAAAGAATCTACCGCTTCAAGTAAAAGAAGAGAAATGTCATATGTGATTCGATAAATGACAACCCAGGAATCTTTAGGCAAGGTGGAATGAAATTAGAAAATAGTTTCTAATTTTCATTTATTCGGAGTTGTGCATTTAGGAATCGAAATACATATCTATATAATAAAACAGAACTCATTTTGAATCTTTCATTTGATAAAGCACAATGACGGTTCAGATTTCGTCTCAATTCTTTCAACTTAATCTAAATGCTCACATTTCATCTCACACTAAAAATTCCCACCCAAATTAAATTCATCCCTAAAAATTCTTGCCCAAATCAAATAACAATAATAATAACAATAATAATAATAATAATAATAATAATAATAATAAAAAAATAATAATAATTACTACTATAATAATAATAATAATAAATAGTATTATAATAGTTGTAATAATAATATTTATAAAAAAAATAATAATACTAAAAATGATAATAATAATAATAATAATAATAATAATAATAATAATAATAATAATAATAATAATAATAATAATTATAATAATAATAATACTTGTAATAATAATAACAATAATAATAATTATAATTATAATAATATTAATAACTATTATTATTATAATAGTACTAATAATAATAATAATTATTATAATAATGGTACTAATAATAATAATAATAATTATTATTATAATAGTACTAAAAATAATAATATTTTTATAATAATAATAATAATTATTAATACTAATTGTAATAGTAATAATAATAATTATTATTAGTACAATTATTATTATTATTATTATAATAATAGTAATAATTATAATAATAATAATTATTATTATAATAAATAATAATAATAATGATAGTAATAATAATAATAATAATATTAATTATAATTATAATTATAATAATAGTAATAATAATTATTATTATAATAATAATAACTATTATTATAATAATAATAACTATTATTAATATAATAGTTATAATAATTATTCTAATTATAATAGTAATATTAGTAATATAATTATAATAATTATTATAACTATAATAGTAATAATTATAATAATAGTAAGAATAATAACAAAAATAATAAAAAAATAATAATAACAATAATAATTATAATAATAATTATTATTTTAATAACAATAATAATTTTAATAATAATAATAGTAATAATTATAATAATAGTAATAATGTAAGACCCCGAATTTTATGAAATGAAAGTATTCAATTTTCTTATAATTAGTATTCTATTTAGTAAATGGTTAAATTGATAAAAGGTTAAAGTTAAGGGTGATATGTGAAAATTTTACGAAGTAAGCAAGTTGTCATAAAATATTCGTTTGGTCGGAGAATATTCTTTTTGTCGGAGAATATCCGTATGACAACATAATTATTGGTGGACCCCACAACGGTATAACTGTCAGATTTAGATAGCGACAGAAATAACCTTTTTATAAAAATAACGACAAGACTTTTACCGTTAAACTATTGAAATACCCGGTGATAAAAATACAGTAATACGCGTGGTTACACAGTAGCACACGGTATTACACAATATCTCTAAATTATTGATGCTTACGTAAGAAGCCACTCAGTTTTATTCAATTATTGTCACAGTATCATCTGCACAATATTTTATATTATTAAATCAATAATTGAGACGACAAAGTTATTCATATTATTATTTGTATTATTGACAATGTCTAGAAAGTTCTATCGAGAAAAGAGGTTTGGTCACCTAATTGCGCGCAAATAAGGAGAAGTCCTTATTGAAAAGCCCCCCTCTTTGTGACAACCCGAGTAAAATCGGATTGTTCAGAATTTAAGTTTAAAGAATTAGTTATTAATAAAATAAATTTTTATTAATAGTATTCTGTGCTATGTGTTTATTAATCGTTCTAAAACCTAGGATGATTATAAAACGGGAGGATTCTAGCTACGAGCTAGACTGAACGAGTAAGAATTTTCAAGACGAAAATAAAATTTTTCCGGGAATAAAAATATTTCCGAAAAAAAGATGAAATATGCACTATTCACCTGACGAAACCTAAGGGTTAGGGTTTGAATAACCTAAGCCTTTCTGAGAATTCGATAAAGATTTGACGATAATATATCGTGAAAAGTTAAGTAAGGCGATAAAAGTTTTTCTCAAAAAACTTGTAGAAATCGGACGAAATAAAAACGACGAAAGGTATTATTATGTACTTTTCATTCGTTTAACTATGTTAGGGGAAAACTTGAAGAAAAATGCTTAACATCAAAAAGTGTTTTTTAATTTTTCGGAGTTCTGAAGAATGCATAAAAGTTAAACTGTAGAGGAAAGACGAAATATCTAAAAAAATTTGGATTCTGAGAATCGCAGTTTTTAAAATTGTCAGACGAATTCTGCAAGACGGAAGCACGAAGCTTCCAAGGGAAGCTTCGTGAATAGTAAGGAGGTTAACTAAGGAGGTGGGAATAGTGATTTGAGGGACGAAATGACTATTTTGCCTTTAGCTTTGGTTTTCTATATAAGAGAACCTTAACTCATTTGTTGGTGATTTTGAAAATCACCAACACTTGAGAGAGAGAGAGAGAGAGAGAGAGAGAGAGAGTTCGGATGAGGAGGAAAAGGAAGAGGAAAAGCTAGCTCGAGTGAAAGCTTTGTCCAACGGAGGAAGATTAAAGAAGAAAGGTAATCTGAAGCCTAACTGTCAGGAATAAGCATGTGAATGATATTCCTATTTATATATCATTTGATTATGATATATATGAATGAATATGCAAGTATGCTTGCATCAAGAAAAGCTGTAAAGTCCTTTGATAGATAATAGGAAAATATGTACAAGGACTTAGAATGAATTGATCAAATGTGTTTGGTTGATCCTACATAAGCAAAACAGCTATGTAAAGTCCTTAAAAAGAAATGATGTACAAAGACTATAAATATAGAAAGATCAAGCTTGTTAGGTTGATTTTATAATGTAATAGATAGGCATGTATGATCGTCGAGCACTACACCAGAAATCGTAGTCTGCCAGGAAAGTCAATGAAAACTTGAGAGCTATTAAGGCAGAATCGTAGTCTGCAAGATAGTAGATCTCCGAGTTCGTAGACTGCCAGGAGAGACAAGGAAGGATCGTAGTGTGTCGAGTAGAACTTCCTCGGAGCCGTAGTCTGCTGAGGAAGTCATGTTCAGAATCGTAGAGACAGTCTGTCTAAGAGCCAAACGAGCATCTGCCGAAGCCAAGTCAAGAATCGTAGACTACACTCGGAGTCATAGAGTCTACTGATCATATTAGAGGTAGAGATCGTAGTCGAGCAAGATCAGATGAAGACAACAAGCATAAAGCTAGAAATCGTAGAGTGTCAGGATCTGATCTCGGAGTCGTAGTGTCTGCACAGCCGAAGCTGAATCGTAGAGTGCATAACTAAGGCCTCAACAGATGTGCTCACAATGCCAAGGCAGAAGAGTAAAGCAAATACGATTCCCAACAAATGAGCACTCCCAGAATATCCGAAGTATGAAGCCTCTGGTTTGAGCTGCAAAGATACATTCCACCTAAAGAAAACCAGAGAGCACTCAACGAATGACATGCAAGCTAACAGAAGATCTAAGCACCAACCCAATCAACATATAGATTGAGTTGTGAAGCTATTCAAGATGAAGTCTTCCACAAGTTGATCAAAAGAAGACTTCAGTCAAAGCAACTGACTAAGGAAAGTCAGTAAGTGCAGTAGCTGTCAAGAGAACAGAAGACAACGATCTTGGGATTAACCAGGATCGTAGTGTTTGCTAAATAAAGAAGAAACTGATGGAGTGTACACGAAGATACTGGTCAGCTTTTGAAGAACAAGGCTAAAGTGATTAATCACTGGGTCAGTCCATTGATGATAAGTGAATGGGAGGTCACAAGGAGAAAGCGATCTGGACATGCCACAAATCTGAAGTGTCTTGCTATTCAGAAGAGGCCAGAACAAGGAGCAAGCCATCAGTGTATGAGATCAGTCGAAGCAAACAAAAGTGTTGAAGCACTGCACAAGAGAAGGAAGAAGTGTTCTACATTGATGATCCAATGAACACTCTTCAGGATCGTAGTGTTGACTCAACCAGTCGATGAGCACCATTCAACATGACACTGAAAGTAGTATGCACACAAGACAATTATTTTTGATGATAAAACATATACTTTGTAACAATCTTATTTATTTATTAATAAAAAGTATTAATTTATTAAAGATTTTTAATTATCTACATGATGCTGCTTTATAATATGTGATAAACCTATAGTTTTAAGTAATGCTTTTAGAATAATGATGATGATCATTCTAATGAGATCTAAATTCTTAGAAAACTTAAAACTAAAATAGTTCCCAATTGTTGGATTACTAAATTGGGGATTAGTGAATCCGGATAGATTGGTACATACGTTGCTTGCTCATTGAATGAGGATGATTGATCTCATGATCATTTGTATGGAGACACTAAAGCAAGTATGTAGGTGCTTATTAGAGAATAAGTTCACTGAACGTGACTTGCTAAGGAATACCTAATGGAGTTTTACTTGCATATCAATAGAAATTCTTGTAATGATAGTACTACAAGTGATCCTTGGACTTGAGATCATCATAGTATCTTGTGTATGATGAATTATACATTGACTTATTTCTTAAGACCCTTAGGGTATATCAAAGGGTATGCTTGGGTATAATAAGTGTAATAACCCAATATTTTCAATATAATTAAATAATAAATTTTACATTTAATTTTGGATATAAATTTTTTTTATATAAAGGTGGGCATATGTGTAAAGTAAAATATATATATATATATACATATGTGATAAATAAAATTTATTTATTACATGAATAATTGTAATAATTTCTTTTTAAGAATTATTAATCGTTATAAATTATATTCCTATAATAAATTAATTTTGTAATAATAAGAGTATTAGTTATTTTCATAAATATATGATTACTGAATATATGATATGATTATTAGGATTATTATGACAAGTAATCAATACGCTCTTAGACTTGTAATATCACTTTTGTGGACATTAATTCATGTCGTATAAAACGAGTTTAGCAATAAAAATTGACACTGGCTTAAGCTAAACCAGTCTTGGCACTGTCAGGGCAAGGCGCAGTTGCGCCATCCCAGCAGTACAAACTGGCGCAGCTGCGCCAGTGGACAGTTGGAGAAAATTAAATTTTTTTTCTTCTTTAGAAATAAAATGAAACATTTTGTTATGTGTAACATTGGTAAACCATGAAATGAAGTGCGTTATGTTTGACGAAGGAAATATTAAGTAAGCCATTAATTAATATTAATTAATTGTGGTAGAATATTGATTACTTGGTAATTAATTAATAATAAGTGATTACTATTATTTGCAATATATCTATAAATATAATAAGAATTATATAGATAATTAATGATTATGGAGATCCATAAATACATTAAACGATGATGATTAGATTAATTAATTTTGGTGTTAATTAGTCAAGGAAGTGAATAATTTATTTAATTGACATAAATAAATAAGTTATTAATATAATAATATTAGATTAACGGTTATGTGCATGTGAGCAGTATTACGACTATACGATATAGCGTAGTGTGACTTTTATGTGACTATATATTAAGTTCTATGAAACTATATTGTATGAAGCAATATGATTATGCATATTAAAACTATAGGTTATAAATACATCATGAAGGTGTATGTGGCAAAATGTATGTGGGTATATATTAAAATAATATACTATGAACATATTGTAGGCTATTATTTTTTATAAAGTATACCGGTGTGATAAAATATACATGTACTATATGTATGTTACATTTCCATATTACTTCTACTACCTTGAAATATTAAATTATATTGTGGCATTAGGATTTAGCCTTGTATGAAGAATGTGTATATTAAATATAACGTAAGAGTAGGAAAGTGTATAAGTATTATATGAATGCTGAGTTATATGGATTATCCAAAAATTAGAGTCCCAAATTCTCTTCATCTCTCCTTCACGTGTAAAACATAAGGCTAGAAGCTATTTCCTTTTCTTTCTTCCAAGCTTTTCCTAGCTGATGATTATGGGGGAGTGGTGGTGATGATGGATTCCAACTACCAATTACCAACTCCTTATTAACCATCATGTAATCTAATCTTCTCATTGGTTTAATTTGATGAATTTATGCATTGTCTGTATTTTTATTTCTCTATAAATATGGACTCTCCTTCTCCAATTTCTATTGCTAAGAATTGCTAAGGAGGGGGATTGAAAGCATATATAGAGTGAGTGATTGTATACATATCAGTAGAAGGGTGTGAATTAGAAAGCAAATTGCAAGGTATAAGATTCTTTGTGTTCTTCATTTTTAGTTCTGTTAAATTTTCGTTCTTGAAATCTTAAAATTTTGATTTTATGAAATTCGATGCCAATAGGGATTGGGTAATAGTTGTATGGTTGCTATATAACTATATTAGCATGTTGAAACTGATACATACTTGTTTAGAATCGAATTCGTGAGTAATTTCTGTGTTTGTGCTAAAGTTCTACTGAAGCAGACTGTTCTTGGCTCGAACCAGGTACGGCGCAGCTGCGCCGAATTTACACTGAGGCGCAGCGCAGCTGTGCCAGTCTCTGTTTTCAGTTGGAGTTTCTATTTTTAAATCTGATCAATGTTAGTCAACTATATGGTTTATACTAGCATGGAAGAATGTGTAACTTGTATATATATATATATATATATATATTAGTATATTACCCTAATGTGAGCATGTTTTACTAGGATAACATACGTGATAATCAAAAACACATAGTTAGATGAAAATTAGGACTTTAGAAACAAACTTGATATGTATGTATGCCATGATTATATAATGACTTTGCAAGTATGTTGGTATGATTTAGAAATGCATGTATAACCCGTTAACTTGTGTTTATATGATTCATAGTTCTTTGCTCATGAACACCTTATTTAGGATTTGTATTAAAGAAGTTTTTAACTTAGTATAGTGAGCTAACCTGCATGACTACTACATGCTCTATATTCTAACCTTGCGAGCATGATAACATGACTTGATCTCAAATGGTTAGAGCCTTAAAGTTGTCTTATATGTGTTAAATTGCATTGTTCAAGTTTAAAATAGTTTCAAAAGCAAAGTTGAACATATTTTCAAAATATAGTTGCATCACAAGAATATCTAGATTCTAAAGGGTTAAGATGTCATGTTAGGTCTATAATATCCCTATACATGATTCATATGTATTGAACATGTAGAACCTACTAGTAAGGTTACTAAGGAAAATACGAGAATGCTAACATACTACTTTGGAAGTTAGAATCTGACTTATATGAGCATATTTGATGGTACTTTTAGACGTGCTAATGTATCATTCATATATACCTACTAAGTTAAGAGTGTGAAATCAAGTTAGAACTAAGTAAAGCCTGTTTTCAAAATAATAACTAGAATAGTTACACATATGTGTTATGAATACTCACAAGCATGCCTAATATGAGTTATATGACTGTATTGTATGTTTAGAAGGAAAGCATGTTAGACTTTGTGGTTTCATGACCTTAAATGGCCTTAACTTGTTAAAATGTTAAACTTAGAACCATGTTATGAAAGTGTGAAACCTATATTGACTTAAGAACCAAGAAATGACCTTTGCCATGGTAGTATGTATGTTGTGTTCTTACTGAACAGAAACCACAAGGCAACTGTTAAGTCTTGGCTTGGTCAGAGGGCTGCGCAGCTACGCCGGCCCTAGGCCTAGCCATGGCGCAACTGCGCCAGTCTGGAATCTGAGTTTCTACAATCTGATTTTTGACAGTTAACTTGTATGATGTCTTTACTACTAGAAATGGTTTAAAATCTACTAATGTATGTGTATATGTGAGGACTAAGTAATAAGATAGTGTTCTCTTAGATAATGAAAGTTCATGGGTGAAAATACCTTAAACTTGAGCATTCTTAATTTGCTTATGAAATAACTAGATAATTGATTTCGTGATAAACCTGTGAGCTGGTTTTGGTACCATATGTGCATATTTGAATCATGTCAAACCTGAATAAAGAATGTGTTAGCTAATGAGCATCTTATGCTTGTAATACGTTATAAATAGGATTCGAAAGTGTTGATTTATTAACGTGGATAATCTACGCTTAAGGCAAGTTCCTTGAACTCTACTTTTATTGAGCAAGTATCCTACATTTGCATTTTCTTTATACAATGGACAGAAGTAAGAAAGTTTTATAATTATATTATTATTGTACCAGATTATTAACCCTGTTGTTATATATATTATATCTGACCATTGATTATCAACATGTTATTATATTGTATTTCAGATATATATTATGTTCGTTAATTTTTATATATATGGTTATACAAGTGTCCCAACTTGGATAATCATTGTATTTAATCACATGTTGATATATATATATATATATATATATATATATATATATATATATATATATATATATACCTATTGATTGCCAGTATGTATACATTAAGTAAAAGTCGTCTAAGCTAATTGATCAGCTAGACACAAATTTAGAAATATCGTTGAATATGATAAAACCTTTTTGTATCCAATCAAATTGCTTTGGTTCGGATTCTCGACTA
The DNA here is from genome assembly GCA_016801055.1 of Panax notoginseng. Lineage (NCBI taxonomy): Eukaryota > Viridiplantae > Streptophyta > Magnoliopsida > Apiales > Araliaceae > Panax > Panax notoginseng. The sequence goes on along the minus strand of CM029021.1, from coordinate 59,904,435 downwards.
AGTATGAACATCCCAAACATGGGAAAACTTTTGTGCACCTGAGGTGGATATGATGAACGAGAATATCGTTCTGGTATGTAGTATTAATCAATACAGGGAATAACGGGCTGATCACCCCCATGCCCGTAAGTTATGACGATTTGTCAATGAAGTTCTGCTAAACCAATTCAAAAATTGAAAATAATGTTCATAGTATGTCACCTTAACCCTATTTATAGTCAGTACGTAGTTTTAAATTTTTTTTGATAGAAAGTTGTTATTATTATCGGTTCAGATTACTTCACAACTAATGATTCATTATAGAAGGGTAGTACAAAGAAAACATTTTATCATTTCAGTTAATATTTATAATTGTTGTTACTTACTGGGCACTCAAATGCTCATCCTTGCTTAATTTAAATGTTTTCAGTTAAGTATGATCAACCAGAAGGTTCTGCCAGGAACAAAGGGAAAGGAAAGCTGTCAGAATAAGTTGTGTTATCATATGTATAGCTAGACTTAAATAAGATGATAATAATTATTAAGTATCATGTAATGAATGTTTTAAGGTCGCGTACCTGGAATTTAGACAACTCTGATATGTAAATTAAGTTTGATATTTATGACAATATTATTATTATTCTGCTCAAAGAAATGGTATCGTGAAGCACTGAATTCGGGTTTTAAGTACCAGAATTTGGGGGCGTCACAATAAGTCGTACGTGGAGATAATGTATGATCAATAAAGAATCTACCACTTCAAGTAAAAGAAGAGAAATGTCCTATGTGATTCGATAAATGACAACCCAGTAGTCCTTGGCCAAGGCAGAATAAAATTAAAAAGGAGTTTCTAATTTGCGTGCATTTAAGAGTCGAAATACATACAATTAAATAAAATAAGACTTGACAGTAATTCCATATCTTATATTTAATTGGGACATTGTATAGTGGAAAGATTGAATTGTACGGTAACTATTTACTCGAAGGTTCTTTTATGATTAATGTTAAAATCTATATTATCTGGAAAGTCGTTGATCGCTAGGGAGGCTTATCCCTATTATAGAATAAATATTATTTATTTAAATAAATTAATAGTTTAATTTATTTATTTAAATAAGATTAGAATTGTTCTAATTGATTTATTCACAACTAGTTTAATATGGAGAACCTAAAGGGTCACACCATAAAAGAAAGAATAATTATTTAAGAAGTTAATGACATAATCATAATAATAAGTTAAGTATATTTAATTTAATCTATAGTGATAGAATAAATTAAATAACTTAATATTTATTATTTAATATTTTGAAAATATGAAATATAAATTAATAAGAGGAGTCTTATTATTATTATTACTATTATAATTGTTTAATTTCTAAAGGAGTTTGGGAATTAATTAATAAAAGTACTCTCATATATCCTAATAAGATTAGGAGGCTAATTAATTAAAAGAGTTTAATTAATTATTCCTAATAAGATTGGGAGCTTAATTAAGTAAATGAGTTTAATTAATTAAAATAAAACTCAATTTCTTAATTGTTAAGGAGAGTTGCCTCATCTATAAATAAGATGAGTCTTATTATAGGTGAGGGTGGTTGACACTTTCACAACACACGTGAATACGTAATTCTAATAGTTGGGAGAGTACACCCTTTTTCTATGAGAGATAAAAAAAACTAGGATTTGTCAAACACTCATCTTCTTGAATCTTTCTTCTTCCTTTGTGGATCATCTCTAGAGGCCAAACACTTGGGTGGCTAACATTGATCAAAGGAAGGAACCAAACCCGGTGGATTCAAGTTGAACGCGAAAAAGATTGGAGGTGAACTTGTACCTGAGGAAGCTCGAATCTTCAAGGGTATGATTTTCGTTCTTTATCTTTTTGTTTAATTAATAATTGTGCATAAAGGATGATCTGGGTATATGGTTTGTAAAATTTTAAAAACTCTATTTTACCACGTTTCCGCTTACTTTGTGCAATTTGATTGCATTCTTGAATATTACAAACCTAATAGTGGTATCAAAGCCAAACCTTTATGCGAATTATTAATTATTTTAATTTGATATGTGTTTAGAACAATTTAATTGGACATAATTTTGTTGTATAAAATATAAAAAAGAAAGAAAGAAAAATTCCGTGATTCACGAAGCCTATTTCTCCTTTTCGAAAACGTTAATCATGTTCTGTAATTACCGGATATAGATCTTATTATATGATTACCTTTACGTGAATCATGATAACCTGATTATACTTATATATATATGTACTATGGTTAAGCAGGTTACATGATGATTCAGGTGAATCATTTTTGAATCATGTGAATCATTTTTGAATTCATGTATTACGATATATATATATATATATATATATATATATATATATATATATATATTATTAATAATTTTATTCTTAAAATAAAAAAAAGTTTATTTTAATCTTAAAATAAAAAGTTTATTTTAATTTTAAAATTGAATTTCATGCTAACTAATTAGAGTTGTAATTGGATTCTATGATAACTAATTGGAGTTGAAATTGGATTACATGTTTCCTTAAATAAAGGAGTTTATTTAGATATGAAATAAGATTTCATATTATTCAAAATAAAAGAGTTTATTTGTGAATAGGAAAGAGAATCCGTATTTCCTTAAATAAAGGAGTTTATTTAGATATGGAATAAGATTTCATATTATTCAAAATAAAGGAGTTTATTTGTGAATAGTAAAGAGAATCCGTGTTTCCTTTAATAAAGGAGTTTTTTTTTACATGGAATTGGATTTCATAATTAATTAAAATAAATGAGTTTATTTTGATTAAAGATTTTGATTAAAATAAAATAGTTTATTTTATTCAAAATAGGATAAATTAAAATATAAGGGTTTATTTTGATTTAAATTTTGATTAAAATAAAGGAGTTCATTTTAATTCAAAATTAGATTTTATACTAATTAAATTTGCCCATTAAATGATATCAATATATATATTAAATGTTTATTATTCATGAGAAAAATGCTATTTATTGATGCATATGGTGATGTGTATGATAATAAATGGGATTTTATTATGGACTATTGACCAATGTTATTGGATTTTATTTTAGTTGGATGCGTGAATGTATGAGTTTTATTAAATGGGGTCTGCGTACCTCGTATTTTCTAATTTTTCTTAATGTAAATTCTATCTCCCTCCTATGTACTTCCCCTTGACTGCTGATCAAGGTTTTTATTTATTTTAAATAGTTTTGTAATATGAATAGTTAGAATTAATTTTGAAGAATAGGAGATCAAGGAGCAAGGAGCGCCTGAAGACCCGTTTGTAATGGAGCCCGTGATTTAAATGTAATAGTTATATTTAAATTTAATTCTTGCACCCCTAGGGTTTGACCTTTTAGTTCACTTGGTGGCTCTAGTGAACCAACCTAGAATAAAAGTTCATAATCAATCTAGGCAGAATATAATATTCTATATGTGCATGCTTATACTATATATATTATATATTATGTAAACATGCTTCGCATGTTAATTAATATGACGCGTATTTTATATATATATATATATATATGTGCATACGCGCTAAACAAGATGAGACAAATTAATAGCAAACCCCTCAAAGATTTTATATGAAGTCCTAAGCGTTCAAAGATATTTGAAATATTGAACGTTGCCTTCTAGCATGATAAAAATAATAGAGTATCAATTAATTATTATAAGTTTGTTGTGTCACCACAAGGCTTATCTTAATTCTTTGAGATGTTAATTTTATCACATTTGATGCTTATAAAGAAAATTGAACAATGTTATTTTGTTGTGCCATCACAAGGACAATATTTTTTTTTTTGAATATATGGAGTGCTAGGTTGGACTTAACTTGGATAATTTTAATTCGGATGTGCCACCACTTAATCAAAATAATCTAAGATAAAAAATATAAGGAGTTGCATAGTTGATGTAATTGACAAGAGTTGTCTACCTATTTATTTATATATAGTTTGTTGTGTCACCACAAGGCTATATACATTTGAAATGGGATCCTTATTCTCACTAGCATATCTTCAATTAAATATTACCGAACTATATATATTGAGGGTAATATAGTTTGAAGAAAATAGTGGGAGATACCAATTTAAAACAAGACCTAATTTATTTTGGTAATTAATAAAAGAATGTATGCTAAAATATTGTTAAGAACAAATTCATTTACAGAATTTTATAATGTCTAAATTACTATCACTGCGTAGCATATTAGATGCTAAATTAACCGGACCGAATTACTCGGATTGGTTAAGAAATTTGAGAATAGTTCTCATGGCTGAAAAGATATCTTATATCTTTAATACGCATATCCCTACAATGGTTGCAGATAATGCCTCTGAGGAAGAGATTGCTACTTTTAAAAAGTGTCAAGATGATGCACAGTTGGCTTAATGCATCATGCTCGCATCCATGAGTAACGAGCTTCAGCGTCATCATAAAACTATGGATGCTTTTACTATATTCTTGCACGTCAAGTAGTTGATGGTGAATAAAGTAGGACTAATAGATATCAGATATTTAAGGAGTTCTTCCGATCTAGAATGACCAACGACACTACAGTACAGACACATGTCCTAAACATGATCAATTTGATTAATTAATTAGGACAATGGATTTTGTCACAGATGGAGAGTTGAGCAGCCAAGATTTGATCTTGCACTCACTTCCGGACTCCTTTCATAATTGTTGTGAATTTTTCATATGAAAAAGCTAGATATCAGCCTCACTGATTTGCTTAACATGTTGAAAAACATTGAGAGTCACTTTCCAACTAAGAAAGACCATTTCTTACTGGTAGGGGCCAAAGGATCTTCTGAAAAGAAGAACGATTCAAAGAAAGTAAATAGAAAGGCAAAAACAAAGGATAATAAGAACAAAACTGATAAAAATAGTAAAGGAGTTTGCCTCCACTGTAATAAGCCTGGACACTAGAAACAAACTGCAAGAAGCATCTTGCAGAGCTAACCAGAAGAAGCTTAGTGAAGTTTCGGCTACAAATATATTTTTGTTCATGATTTAAAATAAATTTTTCTTTAAGTCAAGGTTCTACTTGGGTATTGGATACCGGCTTTGGTTATCATAAATATAGATTTATGAAGGGACCAAGCAGAAGTAGAAAGCTAAACAAGAGATAAGTAATCCTATGTGTGGAAATGAAGCAAAGGTTGCTGCATCAGCCACATGAACTTATAGTTTAGCACAGCCTACGGACAAGTCTATTAAGTTAATAAGTTGTTATTGTATTCCAGTTGTCGTTGGAAACATTATTTCCATTTTATTATTGGACAATGCAATCTTTGGTATTATATTTAAGAACAATTATTGTTCTATTTATAAGAATAATGTTTTGTATAGAACTGAATTATTACTTAATGAATATTGTGTACTTAACTTGCGTAAAAATTATTTTACAGATTGAACAAACTAGTATAAGAAAAAGGAGATGATCATTCAAAAAATTGAATGTGTGTATTTTTTTGAAATACAAGTGTGAATTATTTGAAAGGTTCAAAGAATTTAGAAGTGAAACAAATTGGCAAAGTATTAAGATTCTTTGATTAGATCAAGGAATAAATACTTGTGCAATAAGTTTTTAGATCATCTCAAATGATTTTCTCACAATAGATGCCTCCTGATACACTATAATTGATTGGTGTATTTGAAAGGAAAAATCGTACCTTGTTGGACATGGTGCGGTCCATAATAATTTTATCGACATTCTCGTATCCCTCTGGGGTCATGTCCTAGAAATGGCTGCATATCTACGAAAAGGTAACCTCAAAATCCGGCCCCAAGACTCTATAAGAGTTATGGACAGGAAGGATTCCTAATCTTAAGTATATTAAGATAAGGGGTTTTCCAGCTTATGTGAAAAAGATTTCAAAGGATAAGCTTGTGACAAGATTTGACAAGTACATATTTGTGGGACATCCTAAAGTAAGTTTAGGGTATATGTTCTATAATCTTACTTAGCAAAAGGTGTTTGTCGTGAAACACGCTACCTTCTAAGATAAATGTGTTTATCATTAAAGGGGCTAGTGGGAGGATAATAGATCTTGAAGCGTTCAAGAACCACAAAACACTATAAGTCAAATAAGAGGAACCTGTAGATAGAACTATTGTACCATAACCGAATCGTAAATCTGGAATAGTACTGAAGATACCTAAGAGGTATGCATTCATCATAAATGATGATGATGAAGTACATATCATAGAAGATGATGATCCAGTTACATACGATGTGGTAAGAGTTGTAGACACTCAGAGAAATGGATTAAAGCAAGCTTCTCAAATATGTAACATTCGTTTTGATGAGACAATCAAAAGAGTTTGATTTTATCAAAAACAAGAATGAACCTAGTGTGTACAAAAGGGTCAGTGAGAGCGCCGTGATATTCGTGCTACTATATATTGATATACTACGGATAAGGAATGACATATTAATGCTACAATCAGTAAATATAAAGTTGTCTAAACATATCCTCCATGGATGATTTGGGAAGAGTATCTTAATTGGGGATACAAATCTATATAGATATATTTAAAAGGATGCTCAGCTTAACCCAAGGAACATACATTCATTTGATGCTAAAGTCGTTTAGCATGGTAAACTCCAAGAGATGTCTCATGTTGATGAGCCCTGGAGTGTATCTCTCTTAATAGTCCCCAAAGACTCCTAAAAGAGAGATCATATGAGTAACAATCATGTATACAATGAAATATATGAGACCTGATGTTGATCGATCATATTCTGGAGAAGATCACTGTAAGATAATGAAAAACATCTTAAAGTACTTAATCGACACTAAGGATGTGATTAAAATTTATGGTGAGTCTAAATTAAAACTAGAGGGCTTAACAGACTCAAGTTTTTTAGACAGACCAAGACGGCATAAAATCCACTTTAAGGTAAAGCGTTACCTTAAACGGTGGTGCAGTGAATGGAAAAGGATCCAAACAACAAAGAGTTGTTGGTTTAGTGATAAAGACAAAATATATAGCTACAAATGAAGCTACAAAATGATTGTTTGGATGAAAAGTTCATTACAGAACTAGTAATAGTTCCTAAGTCTCATCTTGGATCTAAACATTTGTTGTGGCACTTTCATTTGATTATAGGAATTATTGAAAGATGGGAAATCACTATAGAGATAGTGGACTCTCAAGAACAACATTATATATCCATTAACTAAAGCTTATCCAACAACAGGATAATCGTCACTTAAAGAAGAAGGGTATGAGATACCATGGCGATTGGCTTTAGTGCAAGTGAGAGATTGAAGTAGTATGCACACAAACCAATAATGTTTGATGATAAAGCATATACTTTGTAACAATCTTATTCATTTATTAATAAAAAGTATTAATTTATTAAAGGTTTTTAATTATCTACATGATGCTGCTTTATAATATGTGATAAACCCATAGTTTTAAGCAATGCTTTTAGAATAATGATGATGATCATTCTAATGAGATCTAAATTCTTAGAAAGCTTAAAACTAAAATAGTTCTCAATTGTTGAATTACTAAATTGGGGATTAGTGAATCCGGATAGATTGGTACATACGTTGCTTGCTCATTAGATGAGGATGATTGATCTCATGATCATTTGTGTGGAGGCACTAAAACAAGTATGTAGGTACTTATTAGAGAATAAGTTCACTGAACGTGGCTTGCTAAGGAATACCTAATTGAGTTTTACATACCTGTCAATAGGAATTCCTATAGTGATAGTAGTACAAGTGATCCTTGGACTTGAGATCATCATAGTATCTTGTGTATGATGAATTATACTTTGACTTATTCCTTAAGACCCTTAGGGTATATCAAAGGGTATGCTTGGGTATAATAAGTTGTACATGGAGATAATGTATGATCAATAAAGAATCTATCACTTCTAGCAAAAGAAGAGAAATGTCCTATGTGATTCAATAAATGACAACCCAGTATTCCTTGGCCAAGGCAGAATGAAATTAGAAAGGAGTTTCTAATTTGCATTATTTGGAGTTGTGCATTTAAGAGTCGAAATACATATAATTAAATAAAATAAAACTTGACAGTAATTTCATGTCTTATATTTAATTGAGACATTGTATGGTGGAAAGATTAAATTGTACGGTAACTATTTACTCAAAGGTTCTTTTATGATTAATGTTGAAATCTCTATTATCTGAAAAGTCGTTGATCGCTAGGGTGGGTTAGCCCTATTATAGAATAAATATTATTTATTTAAATAAATTAATAATTTAATTTATTTATTTAAATAAGATTAAAATTGTTCTAATTGATTTATTCACAACAGATTTAATATGGAGAACCTAAAGGGTCACACCATAAAAGGAAGAATAATTATTTAAGAAGTTAATGACATAATCGTAATAATAAGTTAAGTATATTTAATTTAATCTACAGTGATAGAATAAATTAAATAGCTTAATATTTATTATTTAATATTTTGAAAATATTAATTATAAATTAATAAGAGGAGTCTTATTATTATTATTATTACTATTATTATTATTTAATTTCTAAAGGAGTTTGGGAATTAATTAATAAAAGTACTCTCATATATCCTAATAAGATTAGGAGGCTAATTAATTAAAAGAGTTTAATTAATTATTCCTAATAAGATTGAGAGCTTAATTAATTAAATGAGTTTAATTAATTAAAATAAAACCCAATTCCTTAATTGTTAAGGAGGGTTGCCTACATCTATAAATAAGATGAGTCTTATTATAGGTGAGGGTGGTTGACACTTTCACAACACACGTGAATACGTAATTCCAATAGTTGGGAGAGTACACCATTTTTCTATGAGAAATAGAAAAACTAGGGTTTTGCCAAACACCCATCTTCTTAAATCTTTCTTCTTCCTTGGTGGATCACCTCTAGAGGCCAAACACTTGGGTGGCTAACATTGATCAAAATAAGGAACCAAACCCGGTGGATTGGAGGTGAACTTGTACCTAAGGAAGCTCGAATCTTCAAGGGTATGATTCTCGTTCTTTATCTTTTCATTTAATTAATAATTGTGCATAAAGGATGATCCAGGTATATGGTTTGTAAAATTTTAAATACTCTAGTTTACCACGTTTTTGCTTACTTTGTGCAATTTGATTGCGTTCTTGAATATTACAAACCTAACAGACACTACGATCAGGTCCAAGAAGATATGCATCAGAATCATGGAGTTAGGTCATCTGAAGATTGAAGCATTGGCAACGGTTTAATATGAAGATTGATATTCGAATAGAGCTTATTGAGAGTATTGATGCAAAAGGACAACCTCTGATCGAAAAATCAGAAGGAAGAAATAAAGTTGACTACCTGCCCAAGACATCAAAGTGACATCTCTGACGAGGTAAGTGAAACAGTAGACTGCAGTGTCAGAAAAGTCATAAAGGAGATGTCATGTCACATCTGCAGTCTACACCAAATAACTCGAGATCTATGAAGCAATTCAAATAGCTTTCAACGTCTATATGTAACGACCCCAAAATTCATAAAATTTAAATCCCAACTTTGGTCGTTAATCAAACATTCAACCTCTAATTTTACATCATTATTCGATATTAAAAATCACTAAAAATTGCAGAATATTTAAAACTTTTGTACATTTCCTTCTTTATTGCACTAAATCGTAACCTTTACATTACATCTCTTCGATTCTAATAAATATCATGAATCACTACAATAAACTGACTATACAAAGTTTTACATCATAAATAGATATCCATATACACTGAATAACTCAATTTACAACTCAACAACATTTACATTCAAAATATTACATACATTTCTCATAAAACATAAGTAATCTTATAGTTCTCTATAACTCACTTAGCACATATCCTTACCTTAATTCCTCGACCTGCAAAAGTGGTTATTTGCAAGAGTGAGCTCGATAGCCCAGCAAAATCTAAAAGTTTTCATGCATCACATAGCACATAATAACATGCTCGATATACATCTCATTAAAGTAACGTGGCATACATGCTTTTAATTCACATAGCAAATATCAAGATTGAGTTCCTTACTCAATCATCATTCTTTAGCCAAAATAATGCAGTCATATATTGACTTTAACATTTCATTATTTCAACATATATATAACATATCATGCAATTTAAAATAGTTCATCTAGTCCACGTAGAAAATAGGAACCGAAAGACTTGCCTTGATCGTTGTTTACCAATAACAGTTTAACAGCTTACAGCTATCTGCACTTCACGTGCCCTACTCAATTATATAATCATACACATCAAATATTAGTCACATAACAACACATAGTAATTGTAATGTAAACTCTACTCTACGTCTCATAATCTTTCCTATTAATAAATATACAATGTTCAACTTAATTGTGTTAACTTTTAACTTATATCTCACTGTATTTCATATTCGCAGTTCATTCAAGTGCTCAAGTCTTGCTAAGACTACTCATTGGTTTTATATTAAATCTATTCCATATCTTATAATATTTATTTCAATTGAATTGAAATACTTTTTAAGTTCATTAACACTTGGCACGACGTTTCGACGTTCATTCGTCACACGCCCGATTTGCCTCTCTTGTGTATGCTTACTATGCTTCTATGACTTATCTAACACATTATTTATTAATGTTAAGCACCATTATATTTACTAACATTCATGTTTTATAACTTAGGACATCATCTTTTATGGTCAGGAGCACTACACATGCATATGTGCATGCCCGACGCCCTCTGATTGCCTCCGAAAACACAATAATCCTAAATATGACCATTTTGACCCATCCTAATGACCTCAAATTGAAAAACTTAAAGAACAAAAGTTGTAGGTCTATTCGTCCACGTTCCGGATCATCTTGAATCACCTCAATCGGAGTTCGTATGAAAAAGGTATGACCATTTTACTACAGGAGGTCAAAATTGTCAAACCCCGACCACTTTTCCAGCGCTGGGGCGCGAGACAGTGGCGCTGGGGCGTGAATTCCAGCGCTGGGGCACAAATTCTAGCATTGGGGCGCGAAGAATAGGCTAGCCAGTGGCGCCAGGGAGCGAATTTTGGCGCTGGGGCTCCATTTTTGGCGCTGGGGCGCCGAAACTTGCAGAACCCAACCATCGGAGAACAAAACAACTAATTTCAATTAATTTAACACTACTAACATCTAAATGAACATGCATAACTTATATAAATAACTCATATACACATTATCCAACATGCATATACTAATTTAAACCACTAAACAACAATCACAGAAAACTTAATTCCTTGAAAACCATAATTTAAACCCAAAAAGTCCATTTTTATACTTCTAGACACTGTGAACACAGTAATCATAGTTTATAAACCAATTTTGATTCCTTGAGACTACGATTCTCTGAATTTCATAACAAATCAATATACTCAACGTTAAATTCCACGTTTAGCTAACAGTTAATTACTCATTTATTATCAAGCAATGTTCATGCTTATCTTTACTATAAAACCAATTTCGTTCATGTTCATGCTAGTTATAACAATACAATCACCTACAATTATCATAATTCAGTTGTATGGCCTAATTCGGATCAAGAATTCATAGAACATATAAATTTTATGTCGTAAAACTCATACATATTCATATATCTATATAACAACACAATTTCCCATGTACAAAGATTTTACAAAATTTTGAAAGCCGTATAATATAAAAATTTTAACAACGTAATAATAATGGGTTGAAGAATTTACCCAATGTGTAAAGTGTAATTAGTAGGAGATGAATTCCTTCTCAACTCTTGTTCAATAACACACTCACAATCTCCCCAAAAATTTCTCAATCTCTTTCTGTGATGCTAAGTCAGACTTAGAAAAAATGAAGAAGAAGAAGACGTTTATAATACTGAAAAAGAACTTACGCGCTGAGGTCAGTTACCCAATCATGGGTAACTGCTCTTAACTTCCCAAAAGACCATGTTTGGCTACCATTTAATTATTACTTCTATTTATTTTAATCAATCCCCTATAGTATAGTTTAATAATGTCACATCTAATTATAACATAAATCAAATATCTTATTTAATTTAATTTAAATAAAATATGATAATTTCTCATTTATTAATAATGTCAAATTATTATATCTCTAATTAATTATTAAATTAATTAAAATAATATTAGGTTTATTAATTATTTCTTTTAATTCAATAAGCTCACATAAATACATACTTGAATAATCAATATTCTCCACATTAATGTAATAAATATAACACATATAATTACATTAATCTACCATAATTTCATTAATTAATTATTTAATCTAATAATTAATTCATCGAAAAATATTTATTCAATTTAATAAATATTTAATTTAATTTACAAAAATCTCGCTTGTCACACTATATCCCAACAGGAAGATTGGGAAGGAGTATATATTAGCCAGAGCTTCAAAGATCAAAAGGAGCTGATGTTGCTAAGTTGCAGAATCATTGAGTTATTGGAATGATATTGTTGACTCTACGAGTTCCACAAGAATAAACAGAACAAGTCTCAGTGACAGTGAGATTACAAAGGTGGAAGTGAAGCAGCCTTAAAGAAGGACGAAAAGATTAAAGCTTCACTCAACAAAGATGAGAATGCCACTGAAGATGGCAGCTAAGCTGAGAGCCGAGAAGGCCAAGAAGATAACATTCAGAAAAGTGGCAGAGCACAAAGAAGATCCGGAGAGCCACTCTACAAATCACCATGAACCGAAAGCTGAAACAAAACAAGTGCAGAACCATGTCTGCAAACCAGTCAAGAAGGGTTCAGGGAATGCTAAGTGCTAGACGAAGTCTACCAAAATCTCAAACACTTAGCAGACCCAAATGGTGATGGTGCATAGCTTACAACAGATGAAGATGAGCAGAACAAAATGAAGATCAGCTGCACCAAAGAAGATGTAGTCCAGACACAAAGCATAATGCCAAGAGGACTACGCCAAGCTGCTAAGTATAGAAGATGGTCAAGCTTAAAGACATCTTAGCAGCAAGACACCAACAACAACAACAACACCACCAACAAGAAGCCAGGGCCTGAGGGGTCCTTGTTCGGAGGGACTAAATAAAGTTCCAAGCCTGTTGGGCTTAAAGAGTTCCTAGGAAACTAGAGAAGTTCCAAAGCAGCTGGTCTTGAAGAGTTCTTAGTGAACTGAAGTTTCAAGGCTGCTGGTCTTGAAGGAATCTTAGTGATTCAGGGTGCTGCCCTTCCTTAGTGAAAATCCTGCTAGTTAAAAGAAAAAGAGTGGATTAGGAGCTTGAGTCTCTAAACTACTTAAAATCCCTTGTGTCTTTTACTTTATGTCATTTACATTATGTACCTAGCTGCTATAGCTGATATGCATGTATTAACTACTTACAACTTAACTAACTCTAAGAAAAATTTATGTATGATTATGAATATATCAATGAAGGGGATCTTTTACTTATTCCGCTATGCTTGAAAAGATTCTTATGCTTGTCATATGCTAAATCATTAACAATACAAAATAAACCAGAAAAGTATTTGAAATTAAAAGGACCTATTCAACCCCCCCTTCTAGATCTATTGTGTACCTACTGGGAACTAACACTAACTTCTAAGTAATTTTTCTTTAAGTTTCTATGCTAAAAACATAGCTTAAGGAGAATAAGAAGTAAAAGATGTTAAGAATTGTGATGCCCCCAAAATAGATATACATCACCCAACCTATTCTGAGTCGCCAAATACATGGTACAGAAATAACTACAACTTCATTAACACAATTGTCGTGCAAAATATGACAACACATATACTTTGAGTTTAAATACAAATATTGTCTTCTAGACAATATCCACACTCAAATAAATCCTCATTACAATTATTGATACACTATTTTACAAAATAGTGAGGACTACTAAAACAACTATCTTGAACCATCATTCCACACCCCGACTAGTTCCTGCTATATTCTCACCTCTTGAGAAGAAAAATAGAACAAAAAGGAAAAGGGTGAGCTCAACTAGCCCAGTAAAGAATATTATGACTAAGATAATGTACAACAAATTATCCTTAGTCTTCAATAGGGAAAAATATGATATAATACATTAGACAACAAGTTTTAGATCAACAACTGTAGTGGAAACAGCAATCCATTAGAAGAGTTAAATAGAGAATGAATTCTACTATCTTCTAAGATTTAAAAGTCCATAATCAATATTTTATCACTGTAACATCAATCAATATACATCTTGATTCAAGTATTCATCTTTACACTACAGGCCATAGATATTCATTTGTATCACCAGTTGGTCATGTTCATCTAAACACCTGTTCATCATTGCACTACGGCCAAAGATATTCATCAGTTAATCATTCATTTTTGTACTACTGACCAAAGATATTCAATAATATCATCATTTAGGACTGAGAATGATGAAAAATATTTTAAAGAAAACGAATCCAGTGAGACAAAAGAATAAATATTAGGGATTTGTACTTCAGTTTATCCATGTTAAAAAATACCCCATAATATATCATAGTGGAGTAAAATTCAGGAATAAAGATCAAAACATGTATACAATCAAAGCTAGTAACAAAAATAGACATCCGGGACAAGGAAGAGAAAATTTTATTTTTCTGTGAATAGTGTCGTATTTGTGAATAGTGCCGTATACATGAATAGTACCGTATACGTGAATAATAACCCCGACATAAAAAGACAAGAATTTCACAAGAAAAATCTTACCAATATTCTGGCATAATGATATTGAAAGAAATAATATCATTAACAAAAAATAACATCCCTTACCTCCAAAAAGACAGTACTGAAATACTGGATATAGTGCTGAAGGAACTTGCACCGTATAGCAACACTCAAAGTATCAAAATACTCACAAGAATACGCTCGATAATATAGAGAGAGAAAATTTTAGTTTCTGGTGTGATTTTCAATTCTAACCTAAACACCCTATTTATAGGAAAATGCTTAGAATACCAAAGCAGAAATTTTAATAAAATATTATTATTTATAAAACAAATTCCCACGCACACCTAGAATAACTAATTTTAGCTCATTTTACATACTAGTGGGGCCCACTAACTTATTAAAAATATTTTTCTTTTAAAAAATATTTAAAACTTCAAAAATCAATTATTCCGAAACTTCAATAATTCATAATAAATAGCTCTTTTATCAGAAAAATTCAAATCATATGTCCATTCTATAGGAAATTTAATTCTCTACAACTTTGCAGAAGAATATTTTTCCAAATTTCAAACAGAAATTGACCGAAATCCACTTACGGACGATTTTGCAGGCTATAATCAAATTTCAGTCAAAAATGGGGTCCATCAACACACAAAACATGTGTTAAACATTTTTTTTATAACAAAAATACTCTTCCTCCTCATTTATTCATATATGACACATTCATTGTAAAATATCACCATTATTATATTATTATAATATAATAATATATTTAAATGAATTATTTTATCATAAAAGATAAAATATCAATTTTTAACAATTGTCATATTAAAAATTTTCTCCATCTATATCCACCTAAAATGAATATTTTCCTTATCGTATAAATCAATAATTAATTATTCACAAATAATATTACAGAATCACAATACTGACAACCAAGTCGTTCCCAGGAAAGAGGGGGCTTTCCAATAAGAATTTCTCCTTACTGGCGCATAATTAGGTGACCAAAATTCTCCTTAGACAGAACTTTCTAGACATTTCTAATAATGCTATCTAATAATATTATTCAAATAATATGAATTATTGATCTAATAATGGGAAATACTGTGTAGTGACAATTATTGAAATAACAATAATATAAAATATCAACGTAGCAATTATTGAATCAATAAAATAAAATATTAAACAGTAATTACTGTAAAAATTATTGAGTAGTGCCTTCTTACGTAAGAATCAATAATTGGTGCAATACCGTGTGTTACTGTGTTTTAACCACCGGGTATTCCAACAGTATTACCGGTAACAACTATGCCGTTATTTATAAACAACTTATACTTGTCATTTTTTTCATCCAATCGCTTTCCATTATGGGGCCCACACAAGGCTGCGCCGTCGTACGAATATTCCCCGACAGTAAGAATATTCCACGACCAAACGAATATTCCCCAACAGAAATGAGTATTTTATAACCACTTGTGTATTTTGAAAATTTTATATATATCACCCTTAACTTTAAACTTTTATCAATTTAACTATTTACTAAATAGAAAAATTGAATACTTTTATTTCATAAAATTCGGGGTCTTACAAGAATGATTTCATATGGTTGAAATCATGAAGAAATGAAGAAATAAGAATAAGAAATTTAGTTTATAAATTTCTTAAGGAAGTATAAGATTCGTAAAGAATTTGAGCGATCTGAATGAATCATATGAACGATTGGGTGACATTAGTATGGAATGATGTTTTATAACATCAAATTCTAAGAAAAAGTAAAATTGTAATCAAAATATCGATTAAAAATGAAGAACGAACGAAGAACGCGAAGAACACATGAAGAACACGAAGAACGTTGTTGATGCACAAATTTAAAACCATCGTAGATATAACTTGTTATTGATGGACAAGTTTAAAACCATCGCGTATAAGTTAGTTGTTTATTGTTAGAAACGATAGAAACGTTCATGAAGAACGGATTAAACTTAGCTATAACGAAGTTATGACAAAAAATTTGTAAAAGACGAATGAGAATTAGAAAGTATATAAATGAACCCGAATGTGTAGGGTTTCATAATAATGTAAGAGAACATAGAAAATGTGAGTTGTGGACTCAAGAACGAACGAGTTTCGAGTTCGGATGACCGAATTACGGACGAACGAACGAAAAACGTTAATAACGTAAAACGAACAAAGGATGAAGATTAAGCCAATTGAATGGTATGTTAACGGATTTAGAATGAATTTCTATCAAAAGGAAGTTGAAGTACATAAGATAAGGAAGAGAATGGCTTTGGAACGACCTCGTTCCGAGTTATAACGAAGAAGTTATGAGATTTCAAAAGTAAACGTCTCAAACAATTTCCAAGACTTAGAAATTTTTGGAGATTTTAAGCCTGGCACCGCAGCGCCAGTCAAGCCTTGGGAGGCGGCGCCGCAGCTCTAACCCGAGCCATTAGGTACTGCTTAGTGGCACTGAAGCGTGAGAAGAAGAGAGGGAACCAGCGCCGGTGCAGGGCAAGGCCCAGAAATGAGCTTTTACTTGCTCAACTTCTGGGGGAAATGTACGGGAAGATAATGAACATGTAGTTCATGTAATGTAACACTTAAACAAGTGATTTAAACCTTTAGTGAAGGTTGAACGAAAGGATTGAATAGGATTAAAAGACAAAGAATGTAATCACAAAATACGTAACCGATATCCGGGGACCGTGGTCGTGATAAAATGAATGTGGGGGATTGCTATGATTGTGATTCCTTAGACTTTGAGTGAAGAGGATGATGTATAACATTTTGATGTTATGATGTTGTAGTGAGAGTTAAGTGTAAAGCGTATAGACGCTGTGAATGCAATGCAGTTGTGATGAACGATCGGTCTTAGCATACAACAAACCGTATGGCTTCGACATTAAGAAAGAATAATGAACATGGGGTTCATGGGAAGGATAACGATTGAAAGAAATTAAAACCTTGAGTAATGGTTGAATGAGAGATTAAGAGACGAGCAACGTAAACGGAGAATATGTAAACGACCCTCGTGAATCGTATTCGTGTTGAACAAACGTTCTAAGTATAAATTGGTTGTATGACTTAGACGTTGACGAAGGTAGTAAGTAAGATATGATATTATCAAGAAAGCCGTAACAAACGGTAATAAGAATAATGGAAGTCCGAATGTAAGTCGGGTAAAGCAGGATAGAAAGAAGTAAGCGTTAAACACATTAGCCGACGTAAGGGTTGAGTATACACGAATATTAAACGGACAGAACCTACACTCCATGTATGGTTTGACCGTAAGGTAATAATGAAGAGTAATGTTTAAACCTGTGAAGGTGAAGAAATTGAATTAAAGACAATGACGTATAATATTAAGAAGTCGAGTTAATGATTATAACTTAGACAACGTTTCGAGTCGAATGAACCGGACGTTGTAAGATACGAATAAGGGAATATAAAATCTTTGACGTTATGTACACATAGTATTGACATTGAATGATCGTTCTGAGTATACAAAAGACTGTATGACTTAGACGATAAAGAATGAATCCTGAGGTATTGCATTTAGTTGCCAGAAAGCCATAAGGATTGAGATATGTAACACCCGACAAAAATCGGATTTATGTGAATTAAATTTTTATTTGATTATTTGAATTAAATGAATTTAATTGTTTATTTATGTGAGTAAGCTATGTGAAGGTCGTTCTATGACCTAGAATGTGCGGATGTAGTAAGGATTCTAGCTATGTGCTAGGATTAATTGTTATGAAGTTACAAGACAAAAACGAAAGTTTTCCGAGAAGTTTTCGTAAAAACACTATTCATCCGTTTCTGCTCGGAGATTAAGTTTGAATTTCTGAGAAATGCATAATGATAGAATATTAAGACGTAATGGAATATTCAATAATATTTCAGTTATGTCAAACAAAGTTTTCGCCTGTGGACTTAAAACCTAAGGGTTGGAAAAAGTGAGTTCCAAGAATTTAATGGCAACGTATAATGATTAGGGTTATTATACGTGAGAAATACGAGCATGATACTAGTTATTATACGAGTATAGTATGAAGATTATTACGACGTATAATACGAATATCGTACGAATAGAATACGAAGAGAATACGAGAATTGTACGAGTAAAATACGATTAATTCTTAATGGACTTTAGTAAGTGAACTTTGTCATTTCCAATTGGACTTGGATTATGTCAAGCCCAATAAGATATTATGTTAAGCCCAAAGTTATGTTAAGAAAAGCCCAAGATAGGCTCAAACTAAGAAAATAAACCACGGATCGAACCGATGGGTCACCGGATGGTTAAAATCCATGGGACAACCCATGGGTGACCCAAGAAGCTAGGTGGGCTAGCCACTTGGTGGCCAAGTAAAGTGAAATTACTTGGCGGCTACACCAATGAATAGTAAGGAGGTGAATAGTAAGGAGGTTGGCATTTTGACCATTTTGCCCTCCATTAGAATTTCCTATATAAGAGAAGCTAGGGTGGTTTATTATTGGTTTTCACCAACTCTAGATAATATATTGAGAGAGAGAAAAGAGCTTTAACAAGTAATCAAGAGGAGTTAAGAGCAAAGTATACAAGCTTTATTAAGAACGTTAAGGAAATATTGCGTAAACCCTAGTTTTTGATCCTTTTCTATTTCTTTTTCATAAAAAAGTATGAATTGGTGGAGCATGTCTCTCCCGGAGTAATAAGGATGGCTAATAGTGGATTAAATCATTATAAGTTATGGATGATTAGAAATCATAAGCGTTTAAGAAATTTTATGCGAAGAAAACCGATAAGCGTTTATTTGGTTGTTGATGGACAAATTGAAAACCATCATAGGTTATGTGCATCTTGTTTGGTTAGGATGCAGATAATGAATCAAGGGAGTTGTTCCATTTTATTTGGCGTAGAAAACTCGAGTAACGAAGTTATGGCGAAATTTACGAGATTAGATGTTAAACGTCGAAATCGTAGAATTTTCGGATTAGTAGTCAAAAGTCGCCGCTTAACTTGGAAACCCTGGTTTTTGATGGCGTATCGTAGAACAACGTATTTAAGAGTCGTAGAGTCAAGAATTGTCGAAATCCGACTTAAAACGAAGAAAACGAGTGATGAACGCTCACGAGCGTTAAACGAACGCGCAATGGAACGTTAAATAGTGAATTCATTGTTAACAGATTTAAAAATTACTTTTGTCTGGATGAACTCGAAGTATATGAGATATGTAAGATAATAGCTTTTGAACGAGCCAATTTCAATTTATAACGACTAAGTTACGAGTCCGGAAATAATCAAATTGGAAAATTTTGGAAATTTTCCTAATGGTTAAAGGTCGGCGCCGCAGTGCCGCCCAAGTGTATAGAACTCGGACCGCAGAGCCGGGGCGAGGGGAGTGGCCACTGTAGAGTCGAGCTGTAGCGCCACTCGTAAGCATGAGTCGCGCACCGCAACCAGAGACCGGGGTTTGAGTACTGATAATTGGAGCCGCAACGCCACTGTTGTACTAGAAGTTGGAGCTGCAGCGCAGAGTAAGGAAAAATGTTAACCAAGTTTATTGTGAACCCAATTGTTTGCAAGACAAGTATGTGACATATATACTTAATATACATAGTAAGACCATTACTATACCACGTATATAGTGATGACTGTAGAAATTTAATGTTGTTTAATGGGTAATTGAACGTAGAATGTAAAGTGTAAAAATATAAACCGTATTCAATTATCATGATACTTAAACAATGATTGTTGAGTATTGGTGTAGTGAGAAACGTTAATAATCCGTAAGGAAGGATAATTAACTCGAAATGAGTTGTATTAATGAAATAATTTCAGTTAAGTTATAGAAGAGAAAGAAGTTGGTAAAAATAATGCGATTAAATTGTTTGGTAGCTAATTTCAGTGTGCTATGTGAATATATCATGTAGATACTGTAAAGACCAAGAATTGTTGAATATGTATTTGAAGACGCTTGAAGGCAAGTTTTCTTAACGCTTGTCTAACCTTCGTGTTAGCCAAATTTTCTATGATTCATGATATGAGATGCATGAATTGTTTTACGAAAGGGTCGATACCAGTTTTAAATCGGCTAGACTAATCTTGAAGAGTTGATTGATTTATTTACAAGTCTTTCAATATAGAATTTATAACGCTATCCTACACTAATTGTTTGGTACGGATTCAAGGTAAGCCTGAGTATGAATAAACAAATATATTTTACATCGATTATTCGATGGGCACGCGAGGTTACCAAAACTTAAACATAAATACGTTTAATGGATGAGTGTTGATCAACATAGAGTACTATAAGCTGATCACCTAGATGTGCTCGTAAGATATTTTAGACTTTCTAAGTCACTATATGTACTTCGAAATTGTTTTATGAGATGAGGAGTGCTATTCAATGTTTCATAGTATTTCATAACTACTTGTTCAGTTATTGAAGAATAATTATATGATTCTCGACGTGGTATTTATATTATACATTGTTAGACTTGCTGAGCTAGTTATGCTCACTCTTGGCTTGAATTTTATGATTGCAGCTAAGGCCGAGCGAACCGAGGGTTCTAGTAAAGATAAAGGCAAAGTGAAGATGAATAATTAGTTTATCTTGTAATAGACTAGTATGTTTGTATGAATTATATTATGGTAAGCAAAGAAAGTATTTGGTTAACAGAACCTAGGAAATTATTTATTACTATTGTAATAAGAATGCGGTAAATACAATCATTTTGATGTTGTTTCAATGAAATGAATGTATAGTGTGGAGTACGGTGTGGCACCATATGTCGGGTTGAAAGATACCCGGATTTAGGGGCGTCACAGGTTGGTATCAAAGCATTAGGTTATAAAACTTAAGGGGTGAAGAACCTTAGGTTAATAACCTCGTTAGTAGATGAGAAGTAAGAGCGAATGGAATCTAGTTGATCGAGTTAATTAAGTATTGAGGAAACTCAGTACCGAAAGATTTAAAAGATGGAAATTAACTCTAAATAAATTAAATTTGATTTGTGCTAATACTATTGTGTATTATGTACTAATCAACATGTTATGTGTGATTGTAGATGTCCATCGATAGCTTCATGTTTAGGGATATGTTGGTTGATGTGGATGAGGAGATGGAGGTAGCATCGTTTAATACGATGGTACCTACACTAGGGTCAACACCTCTAGAGGTAATGAGAGCATTGTATCTGGCAATGCTTGACCAGAATGTGCAACTGCACACTGTTGTGCAGAACCAGAGGGAGGAGATTAGTGATCTCCATAAAGCTAAGGAATCTGCAGAAGCAGATTTTAAGAAAGAGCATGATGAAAAAGTTCTCATGAAGGATAAGGCGACAGATTTTAAGAATAAGGTCGATGAGCTTCATAAAGAACTAGGGGAAAAGGACCAGAAGATAGCACGTATGTCTTACATCCATGAGAGTGCTCATAAGGATTTTAAGCTGAAAGTTGCTTGTTATTCCATCGAGTCAGGACAAACCCGTCATACGATTAGTCGAGATATTGTTTCGATTCTTGCAAGTGAGAAGCAAGAGGATGCTGTTATGCATTATTAGAAGTCTAGAGCGGTAAATATGTGTGTAGTGACGTAAAACCCTCTTTTGTAAAACTAAAGGGTAGTCTTTTTGTGTAAATCCCAACTTTTGTGAAATTCAATTGCAGGATAGAAATGTAATAGCTTTTGGCTATGGAAATGAATTGTAAATAATTTCAAACTATGAAGAAGCATATGAATATAATGCAATTTTTATTAAATGTGCTTTGTATGGTATGAGTTGTTGTTTGACGAGCAATAACTAAGTAAGCAAATAGATTATAATGAATCTTTATTTATTTAATCGAAAAATGCCGCCAAGAAGGAGACAACGTAATCAGGAAGCTGAATCCCGTAATGATAACTAAGGGGGTCAGAACAACCCTATGCAAGAGTTCGTTAATTTATTAATGGCTGCATTTAACCAAACTAGGGGTAGAGTACCCGCAGTACCTAGGGTAGCCAGAACAACTACCTTTAATGAATTTAAAAGTATAGGTCCACCGGAGTTCAAGAGAACTACGGACCCAATAGAGGCCCGGACATGGGTGAAAAAAATTGAGAAGGCATTTGTAATTACAAACGTAGGGGAGGCGTAAAAGACCTCTTGTGCGACCTATATGATGAAGGGGGAAGCCAACTTTTGGTGGGAGGCTCACCAGGGTGGGGCTAGGATAGATACGGTAACGTGAAAATAGTTCAAGAAGGTTTTCTTCGAGAACTATTTCCCTATAAGCATGCAAGGGAGAATGGAGATTAAGTTTTTAGAATTTAAACAAGGGGACATGACGGTTCCCCAGTATGCAGCCAAGTTTAATGAATTGGCAAGGTTCGCTCCACATCAAGTGGACACTGAGGAGAGGAATGTTTATAGGTTTAAGCAGGGATTGAAACCCTGGCTCTATAGTAGGATTTCTGTGTTCCAGAGTGCTTCCTATGGGACCATTCTGGAGAAAGCAATTATTGCAAAGGGTGGTAGTGAGACTTTGAGCTAATACCACAAAGAGAAAAAGAATAAGGGTAAAGGAGAAGGAGTATCCAAGGCGGAGGGAGCCAGTGGTAGTAGCAGTATGCGCAAGAGGAAGCGTTTTAACTCTGGGAATACTAAAGGGGAACAAGGGGATCCTAGCGTAGGATCAAGGCATGCAAGACATGTGGAAAGACTCATCTAGGAGTCTGTCTAAAGGGGAAGTCAGTTTGTTACAACTGTGGATAGGAGGGGCATATATCACCCAATTGTCCTAATCCTAAGAAGAACCAAGGCTATTTTGTTTGTGGGACAATAGACCACATGGCAAGAAATTACCCAAAGAAGGGGTCAGAGGGTAGCAAGGGTACTAGTAGTGGTAAGTTAGCCATTACTGGACCAACATCACCGGGTAGACCTATGGCCCGTAATTTTAAAATGACTGTCCAAGATGCGGTTGCATCAGCGGATGTAGTAACAGGTATCATTCCAGTCAATAAAATGAATGCTTGTGTGTTGTTTAATTGGGATGCTACTTGTTCTTTTATAGCATGTGAATTTACTAAGTGATTGGGGTTTATTCCCGGAAAGGTTAGAACTACCTTTAAACATTAAGGTAGCGAACGAAGAGATAATTTCTCTTGAACACATTCATAAGAATTGTTTCGTAGATATTGGAGGTAACAGATTTTCGGTAGATTTTATACCGATAAGGTTGAGAGAATTTGAAGTAATTCTCGGTATGGATGGATTAATTAACCATAGAGCTATAATAGATTGTCATAAGAAAAGTGTGAACCTTCGGATTTCTAAGAAACCCAAGGTAGTGTTTTACGGTAGTAAATCACCAGGGCGCTCGTGTTGTTTAACCATAACACAAGCTAGGAAGATGTTGAGGAAGAGTTGTATGGGATACCTGTGCCATGTTGTGGGTACCCAGAGAGTGAGAGCACCGGTATTGTTGGTAAAGAAGAAGGATGAGTCGTTACGACTTTGTATCAGTTATCGTGAGTTGAGTAAGTTAACGGTTAAGAATAAATATCATTGCCCAGGATCGATGATCTATTTGATCAGTTGAAAGGGGCAAAGTATTTGTCTAAGATAAATTTGTGTGCGGGGTATCGTCAGTTGAAGATAAGGAAGGAGGATGTACCTAAGACGACGTTCAGAACTCGTTATGTTCATTACGAGTTTCTGGTTATGTTGTTTGGGTTGACTAATGCACCGAAGCTAGACTTTTCGCAAGGGGCGCCGAGCAAGTCGGTAACAAATTGATAGGTACTCTTGTCAGGTGCTATGGTTGAAAGTACCATTAGCGTCACAGAGTGTTCAAATAGTATTTGGACAAGTTTGTCATAATGTTCATCGATGATATTCTAAGACGCCAGAAGATCATGCTGAACATTTGAGGATGGTGTTGTAAACACTATGAAGTAAGAAGTTGTATGCGAAAGTTACTAAGTGTGAAAATAGTTTCAGGAACTAGAAAGAAGGTTAAGTGAGGCACCTATATTATCTTTACCAGGTGATACGGGGAATTTTGTAGTTTATGGCGATGCTTCGCATAGAGGACTGGGTTGCATGCTCATGTAGCATGACAAGGTCATTGCATATGCATCACGTCAGTTAAAGGATTATGAGAAGGTCTATCCTACCCATGACCTAGAAGTGGCAGCTGTAGTTTTTATATTAAAAATATGGAGACATTATTTATAGGGGGAGAAGTGTGAGATATACAATGACTATAAGAGTCTGAAATATATCTTCACACAGAAGGAGTTGAATATGAGGTAGAGAAGGTGGTTAGATTTGATAAAAGATTACGATTGTGGTATCTTATATCATTTAGGGAAGGCAAATGTAGTAGCCGACGCGTGAAGTAGGAAGGGTAGGGAAAGCTATCAATGTTAATGACTCAGAATGAGTTAATAACAGAGATGGAAAGAACGGAGTTAGAAGTTAAATTACTGAATGAAGCGGTAGAAATGTTATTCACAATATAGACTCAATCCATGAAAATGGAACAAGTTAAGGAGGTACAACTAGGTAACGAGGAGTGCGAGCGAATGAAGAAGAGGATGGAGGGTGAATAAAAGATCTAGTATAATCTTGTTTTGAAGGAAGAATTTGAGTTTCAAATAATTCAGAGTTAAAAGAAGAGATAATAAGAGAGACCCATAGTTTGAGGTTCTCGATACATCTAGGTAGTACTAAGATGTATTAAGACCTTTGACAAAAGTTTTGTTGGCCAAACATGAAGAGAGAGATAGAAGAATATGTTAGTAAGTGCTTAACTTGTCAGAAAGTTAAGGCTGAGCACCAACGATCGAATGGATTATTACAATTGTTAGAGATTCCAGAGTGAAAAGGTAAGATACGTTTTGGAAAGAAAGGGAAGTTAAGTCCAAGGTTTATATGACCTTTTTAAATTTTAAGAAGAGTATGAGAGGTAGCTTATGAAGTAGCCTTGCCTCCTGAGATTTAACGAATACATAATATGTTTCACGTATCAATATTGTGTCCTTATAAATCGGACTACAAGCACGTAATAGAGTATGAATCTATTCAAGTAGAAAAAGACTTAGAGTATGAAGAACTTCCAATTTAGATTGTTGATAGGAAGGAACAAGTTTTGAGAAATAAGATAATACCTTCGGTGAAGGTAGATTGGAAGGACCACAATGCCGAATAAGCAAACTGGGAACTCGAGAGTAAAATGAAGGAAAATTTTTCCCCAATTGTTTATGTAATGGTAGTGAGATTCTGGGGACAGAATCCTTATAAGGGGGGAAGGATGTAACGCCCGAGAGAAATCAGATTTATGTGAATTAAATTTTTATTTGATTATTTGAATTAAATGAATTTAATTATTTATTTATGTGAGTAAGCTATGTGAAGGTCGTTCTGTGACCTAGAATGTACGGATGTGGTAAGAATTCTGGCTATGTGCTAGGATTAATGGTTATGAAGTTACAAGATGAAAACGAAAGTTTTTCAAGAAGTTTCCATAAAAACACTATTCATCCTTTTCTGCTCGGAGATTAAGTTTGAATTTCTGAGAAACGCATAATGATAGAATACTAAGACGTAATGGAATATTCAATAATATTTCAGTTATGGCAAACGAAGTTTTCGCCCGCGGACTTAAAACCTAAAGTTTGGGAAAAGTCAGTTTCGAAAATTTAATGGCTACGTATAATGATTAAGGTTATTATACGTGAGAAATACGAGTATGCTACTAGTTATTATATGAGTATAGTACGAAAATTATTATGACATATAATACGAATATCGTACGAATAGAATACGAGAATTGTACGAGTAAAATACAATTAGTTCTTAATGGACTTTAGTAAGTGGACTTTGTCATTTTCAATTGGACTTGGATTACGTCAAGCCCAATAAGATATTATGTTAAGCCCAAAGTTATGTTAAGAAAAGCCCAAGATAGGCCCAATAAGAATTAATGTTAAGGCCCAAACTAAGAAAATAAACCGCGGATCGAACCGATAGGTCACCGGATGGTTAAAATCCATGGGACAACCCATGGGTGACCCAAGAAGCTAGGTGGGCTGGCCACTTGGTGGCCAAGTAAAGTGAAATTACTTGGCGGCTACACCAATGAATAGTAAGGAGGTGAATAGTAAGGAGGTTGGCATTTTGACCATTTTGCCCTCTATTAAATTTTCCTATATAAGAGAAGCTAGGGTGATTTATTATTGGTTTTCACCAACTCTAGATAATATATTGAGAGAGAGAAAAGAGTTTTAACAAGTAATCAAGAGGAGTTAAGAGCAAAGTATACAAGCTTTATCAAGAACGCGAAGAACGTTAAGGTAATATTGCGTAAACACTAGTTTTTGATCCTTTTCTATTTTTTTCATAGAAAAGTATGAATTGGTGGAGCATGTCTCTTCCGAAGTAATAAGGATGGCTAATAATGGATTAAATCATTATAAGTCATGGATGATTAGAAATCGTAAGCGTTTAAGAAATTTTACGCGAAGAAAACTGATAAGCGTTTATTTGGTTGTTGATGGACAAATTGAAAACCATCATAGGTTATGTGCATCTTGTTTGGTTAGGATGTTGATAATGAATCAAGGGAGTTGTTCCATTTGATTTGGCGTAGAAAACTCGAGTAACGAAGTTATGGCGAAATTTATGAGATTAGGCGTTAAACGTCGAAATCGTAGAATTTTTGGATTAGTAGTCAAAAGTCGCCGCTTAACTCGAAAACCTTAGTTTTTGATGGCATATGGTAGAAAAATGTATTTAAAAGTCGTAGACTCAAGAATCGTCAAAATTCGACTTAAAACGAAGAAAACGAGTGATGAACGCTCATGAGCATTAAACGAACGCGTAATGGAACGTTAAATAGTGAATTTATTGTTAATGGATTTAAAAATTACTTTTGTATGGATGAACTCGAAGTATTTGAGATATGTAAGATAATGGCTTTTGAACGAGCCAATTCCGACTTATAACGGCCAAGTTACGAGTTCGGA
Organism: Panax notoginseng; assembly: GCA_016801055.1. NCBI lineage: Eukaryota > Viridiplantae > Streptophyta > Magnoliopsida > Apiales > Araliaceae > Panax > Panax notoginseng. Next base: position 59,876,748 of record CM029021.1, on the reverse strand, counting down.
AAGAATCGAATTGGAAAAATTTGGAAATTTTCCTAAGGGTTAGAGGTCGGCACCGCAGCGCCGCCCAAGTGTATAGAACTCGCGCCGCAGTGCTGGGGCAAGGGGAGTGACCACTGTAGAGTCGCGCCGCAGCGCCACTCATAAGCAGGAGTCTCGCGCCGCAGCGCCGAGATCGGGGTTTGAGTACTGATAAGTGGCGCCGCAGCGCCACTGTTGTACTAAAAGTTGGCGCCGCAACGCCGAGTAAGGAAAAATGTTGACCAAGTTAATTGTGAACCCAATTGTTTGCAAGACAAGCATGGGACATGTATATACTTAATATACATAGTAAGACCATTACTATACCATGTATATAGTGATGACTATAGAAATTTAATGTTTTTAATGGGTAATTGAACGTAGAACGTAAAGTGTAAAAATGTAAACCTTATTCAATTATCATGATACTTAAACAATGATTGTTGAGTATTGGTGTAGTAACATAAGAAACGTTAATAAGCCGTAAGGAAGGATAATTCACTCGAAACGAGTTGTATTAATGGAATAATTTCAGTTAAGTTATAGAAGAGAAAGAAGTTGGTAAAAATGATGTGATTAAATTTTTTGTTAGCTAATTTTAGTGTGCTATGTGAATATATCATGTAGATACTGTAAAGACCCAGAATTGTTGAATATTTATTTGAAGACGCTTGAAGGCAAGTTTTCTTAACGCTTGTCTAACCTTCTTGTTACCCAAGTTTTTCTGTGATTCATGATATGAGATGCATGAATTGTTTTACGAAAGGGTCGATGCCAGTTTTAACTCGGCTAGACTAATCTTGAAGAGTTGATTGATTTATTTACAAGTCTTTCAATATAGAATTTATAACGCTATCCTATGCCAATTGTTTGGTATGGATTCTAGGTAAGCCTGAGTATGAATAAACAAATGTATTTTACATCGATTATTCGATGGGCACGCGAGGTTACCAAAACTTAAACATAAATACATTTAGCATATGAGTGTTGATCAACATAGAGTACTATAGGCTGATCACCTAGATGTGCTCGTAAGATATATCGGACTTACGGACTTAGTTTCGGGTTATCCTTTTTATGAATGGAAACCAAAGAGAATGTTCATGTTCTTTTGACCTACTTAGAATTTCTAAGTCACTATATGTACTTCGAAATTGTTTTATGAGATGAGGAGTGCTATTCAATGTTTCTTAGTACTTCATAACTACTTGTTCAGTTATTGAAGAATAATCATATGATTCTCGACGTGGTATTTATATTATACATTGTTAGACTTGCTAAGCTAGTTATGCTCACTCCTTGCTTGAATTATATGATTACAGCTAAGGCCGAGCGAACCGAGGGTTCTAGTAAAGATAAAGGCAAACCGAAGATGAATAATTAGTTTATCCTGTAATAGACTAATATGTTTGTATGCATTATATTATGGTAAGCAAAGAATGTATTTGGTTAACAGAAACTGGGAAAGGATTTATTACTATTGTAATAAGAATGCGGTAAATACAATCATTTTGATGTTGTTTCAATAAAATGAATGTGTAGTGTGGAGTACCATGTAGCACCATATGTCGGGTTGGAAGATACCCGAATTTGGGGGCGTCACAAGATAGGTGCGAATTCTTGAAACTCATACTTATGAAAAGTTTGTGACTTATAGTTATATGCTATGTTTCTGAGCGCTAAGCATATGGATAGTCCTTGATTTGTTCTTGGATTACATATTGCGAAGATAAATTCTTAAACACATATGGTTGTGGAAAGTTCCTAAACACATAAAGTGTGGTAAGTTGATGGACTATACAAAGGTATAGGAATATTTAGACTGAAAATGAAGTATTTTCAGTATGCTTAGCATTAAAGGTGCTAGAGAATATTAAGAATTATCGTAAGTAAGACAATGAAGGAAGATGGAGAAATAGGATATTCCAAGTCATCTAGCTTTGCTAGATTTCGAAGTTTATTGAAATCGTGCTTATATGTGCGCGTTTTGAAAAGAAAAGAATTGGTTCAACTTTTGGAACCAATGGATTTTAAAAAGAACTATTCTTTATATGTCTATGCTAATTGTTTCGGCTAGACATACGTTGAATTGAAATATAAAAATGAATTTTATATCATCAATGCATTTGATGCAAAGATGGTAAAAGGATGGAGTTATTAATGCAATTAAACCTAGTGTTGGATGTGATCTTATGATCAACAACCCGCTATAGTATGATGTATAATGATGAAGTCATAAACTGACGAAGTCCTCAACGTACTGTGAAAAGTACGGTATCATGACGTCATAAAACGTTTTGATGTATTGTGAAAGAATTTAAAGAAGTAGTCGATGTCAATTGATTTGACTAGACGAATGTTTCAAGTTGATGTCCAATTTATTAGTATGGTCTAAGCTATTTGATTTGGGTAAAACGAATGGTATGTCATGTTTAAAAGAAAATCGAGCTTTCTTTGAAGAAGTTATGCCAAGAAAAATTGTTTTGGCGCGGAATCTGATGAATGAGTCTGAGGTGAACATACCCTGAAATGGGGTTATACGATGGGTTGATCACCTATGTATGGAAGAGGTAGTTTACTTTCTTTGTGATTGTAAACTGACCATTAAAGAAGGGTTTACGGCGAAATGCTGTTCAACCTAGTAAGAGTTTATGGTCGATTTAACCCCTCAGCAAAAGTATGAAATGTTTAAAAGAATCTTTATATTCCTCGTTATTCCTTCTACTTCATGATTCTTGACAAGTTATGAAGATTAGGGAATGTTTGAAAGATAAGAACTTCTTTGAAGAGAAGTGGAGAAGAAGAGTAAGCTAAAATTTTGAGAACGAAATTCAGTGAAGAAGGGGTGAAGGTGACGACCCGAAAGATGGGAAGTATAGTTAAGCGTGAGGTTTAACTAATGACGATTATGTCAACAAATGATCCTTGTGAGAAGGATGAATTGAGATTAAACCTTTGCTAAAGGTTGTAAGGATAAAGCATCCGGATATGGGTGTGGATTTAAGAAATTCTGAGGGCAAAATTTTTTTAAGGGGGAAGTGTGACAACCCGAGTAAAATCGGATTGTCCTGAATTTAAGTTTAAAGAATTAGTTATTAATAAAATAAATTTTTATTAATACTATTATGTGCTATGTGTTTATTAATCGTTCTAAAACCTAGGATGATTATAAAACGGGAGGATTCTGGCTACGAGCTAGACTGAACGAGTAAGAATTTTCAAGACGAAAATAAAATTTTTTCGAGAATAAAAATATTTCCGAGAAAAAGACGAAATATGCACTATTCACCCGGCGAAACCTAAGGGTTAGGGTTTGAATAACATAAGCCTTTCCGAGAGTTCGGTATGTCAAAATGACGTTCCCTCGAAAGATTTGACGATAATATATCGTGAAAAGTTAAGTAAGCCGGTAAAAGTTTTTTCTCGAAAAACGTGCAGAAATTGGACGAAATAAAAATAACAAAAAGTATTGTTATGTACTTTTCATTCGTTTAACTACGTTAAGGGAAAACATGAAGGAAAACACTTAACATCAATAAGTGTTTTTCAGTTTTTTGGAGTTCCGAAGAATGCATAAAAGTTAAACTGTAGAGGAAAGATGAAGTATCCAAAAATATTTGGATTCCGAGAATCGCAGTTTTTAAAATTATCGAACGAATTTCGCAAGATAGAAGCACGAAACTTCCAAGGGAAGCTTCGTGAATAGTAAGGAGGTTAACTAAGGAGATGAGAATAGTGATTTGAGGGGAAAAATGACTATTTGACCCCTAGCTTTGGTTTTCTATATAAGAGAACCTTAACTCATTTGTTGGTGATTTTGAAAATCACCAACACTTGAGAGAGAGAGAGAGAGTTTGGATGAGGAGGAAAAGGAAGAGGAAAAGCTAGCTCGAGTGCAAGCTTTGTCCAACGGAGGAAGATTAAAGATGAAAGGTAGTCTGAAACCTAACTTCTAAGTAATTTTTCTTTAAATTTCTATGTTAAAAAGATAGCTTAAGGAGAATAAGAAGTAACAGATGTTAAGAATGATTTCATATGGTTGAAATCATGAAGAAATGAAGAAATAAGAATTAAAAATTTAGTTTATAAATTTCTTAAGGAAGTATAAGATTCGTAATTAATTTGAGCGATCCGAATGAATCATATGAACAATTCGGTGAAATTAGTAAGGAATGATGTTTTATAACATCAAATTCCAAGAAAAAGTAAAATCGTAATCAAAATATCGATTAAAAATGAAGAACGAACGAAGAACGCGAAGAACACGAAGAACGTTGTTGATGGACAAATTTAAAACTATCGTAGATATAATTTGTTATTGATGGACAAGTTTAAAACCATCGCGTATAAGTTAGTTGCTTATTGCTTGGTTAGGAACGATAGAAACGTTCATGAAGAACGGATTAAACTTAGTTATAACAAAGTTATGACGAAAATTTTGTAAAAGACGAACGAGAATTACAAAGTATGTAAATGAACATGAATGTGTAGGGTTTTATAAGAATGTAAGAGAACGTAGAAAAAGTGAGTCGTGGACTCAAGAACAAACGAGTTTTGAGTTTGGATGACCGAATTACGGACGAACGAACAAAGAACGTTAATAACATAAAATGAATGAAGGATGAAGATTAAGCCAATTGAATGGCATGTTAATAAATTTAGAATGAATTCCTATATGAGGGAAGTTGAAGTACGTAAGATAAGGAAGATAATGGCTTTGGAACGACCTCGTTCCGAGTTATAACGAAGAAGTTATGAGATTTCAAAAGTAAGCGTCTCAAACAATTTCCAAGACTTAGAAAATTTTTGGAGATTTTAAGCCTGGCGCCGCTGCGCCAGTCAAGCCTTGGGAGGTAGCACCGCAGCACCAACCTATGCCATTAGGTGTTGCTTATTGGCGCTGCAGCGCGAAAGGAAGAGAGGGAACCGGCACCGCAGCGTCGGTGCAGGGCAAGGCCCAGAAATGAGCTTTTAATTGCTCAACTTCTGGGGGAAGTGTACAGGAAGAAAATGAACATGTAGTTCGTGTAATGTAACACTTAAACAAGTAATTTAAACCTATAGTAAAGGTTGAATGGAAGGATTGAACGGGATTAAAAGACAAAGAATGTAATCGTAAAATACGTAACTAATATCCGGGAGCCGTGGTTGCGATACAACGAACGTGGGGGATTGCTATGATTGTGATTCCTTAGATGTTTAGTGACGAGGATGATGTATAACATTTCGATGTTATGATGTCGTAATGAGAGTTAAGTGTAAAGCGTATAGACACTGTGAACGCAACGTAGTTGCGATAAATGATTGGTCTTAGCATACAACGAACCGTATGGCTTTGACATTAAGAAAGAATAATGAACATGGGGTTCATGGGAAGGATAACGATTGAAAGAAATTAAAACCTTGAGTAATGGTGTAATGAGAAATTAAGAGACGAGCAACGTAAACGGAGAATATGTAAACGACCTTCGTGAATCGTATTCGTGTCGAACAAACGTTCTAAGTATACATTGGTTGTATGACTTAGACGTTGACGAAGGTAGTAAGTAAGATATGATATTATCAAGAAAGCCGTAACAAACGGTAATAAGAATAATGGAAGTCCGAATGTAAGTCGGGTAAAGCAGGATAGAATGAAGTAAGCGTTAAACACTTTAGCCGACGTAAGGGTTGAGTATACACGAATATTAAACGGACAGAACCTACACTCCATGTATGGTTTGACCGTAAGGTAATAATGAAGAGTAATGTTTAAACCTGTGAAGGTGAAGAAATTGAATTAAAGACAATGACGTATAACATTAAGAAGCCGAGTTAATGATTATAACTTAGACAACGTTTCGAGTCGAATGAACCGGACGTTGTAAGATACGAATAAGGGAATGTAAAATCTTTGACGTTATGTACGCATAGTATTGACATTGAATGATCGTTCTGAGTATACAAAAGACTGTATGACTTAGACGATAAAGAATGAATCCTGAGGTATGGCATTTAGTCGCCAGAAAGCCATAAGGATTGAGAAATTGACTTAACGAACATTATAGTTTAATGATTTTGATAATTTAAGATAAGTTTAAGTTGTAGTACAATCAGAATCTTTGATGGTTGACATATGGGAGCCGGGCTAAATAATTCCTTCAGAGAGCGAAGGTATATATGAAAATGTCAACCGATCTAACTCATTGTGAAAGACAGTGTAGACAAGACGGGAACTTGTTTGTTTTGTTGGATGTTTGTGGGAAACCACTCAGAGTACCATATGGACTACTAGCAGAGACGCTATGTGTGCTGAGTCCTAGAAAGGTTATAAGAAGAAGATAAGAATGTAAATCATCAAAGATGATGATCGTATGAGTAAGACATCGCTGTATGTCATGAAGCCGTAAACCGGTAAAAAAAGTTAGTCGCGTAAACTTAGATTACAAGAACGCGAACCCTAAGAAGTAAAGCTAAGTAAACCAATGCGTAAGTAAAGTATATGACTAATTGGTGTATGTGTTATTTTCTTATGTGTTCTATTGGGATTGGAATTAGCAGTTCAACATAAGTTGTAGCTGTACGTAAGGCAAGTTTCCTAACTTCATTCATATTACATGAATGTTAGTTTCTTAAACTTCTCAGATGTTGAACTTGAGAAGTCTTGTCGATGTCAAATGTGTGATATTTGTACAAGGTGGTAGAATGTGACTAATGTTTTAAAATGATAGGAATCAGAGTTTATTCCTATTATTTAAGCTACTTCATAACCTTTGTTCGGTTATTGAAGTCTTAAAAGAATGTTTAAATTTGTGAAGTTATTTGTTCAATTGCTATTACTTGCTGAGCAATTGAATGCTCACACTTGCTTTAAATAAAAATATTTTCAGTGAACGATGTTATAAAGAACTTAAGTGTAACAATCCAAATTTTTTTAATTAAATATTTAAATATTTATTAAATTATATAAATATTTAATGGTTGTGTTTATCGTTGAATAAGTATTTTTGTAATTGATTTGATGTGATTTGATTATTTATTTGTTTAATAAATAATTAATGAGTTAAGAAAAGTAATTATTTTGAAATAGTAATCTAATTTAATTTAATAATTAAGTTAGAGAGTTTATAATGATTAAATAAATTATTATATTATGCAATGAATTATTATTAGAATTAATTAAATTAAGTATGAAAACTTAATTAGAAGTGTGACAAATAGCTATATTATAAGTGGTTATTAAAATAAATTCAAGTAGTTTTAATTTATTTTGCCAAACAAAGCTTAAAAATATTAAGTCTTTAATTTTAAATAATTTTGCCAAACAAAGCCCTATGACTTTTGGATTTTAAAATTTAATTTATTAGTAATATAAATTAAATTAAACAAAATATAAATAATATATAATATTTGGTAACTAATAAATTGAATAGAGGCAATTAGTAGAGGACGGTTTTAAAACGTTTGAAAAAAAAAGACGTGCGTTTGTTTTAGTTACGTATAATGTAATTGGCTTAAGCCTAAGAAAGAAAAGATTGTCAGAGGTTTGAGAGAGAGTCTGAGAAAGAAAAGCAAAGAAAGTTCTGAGTTCTTCAAGATATTCTCAGTGATTAAAAAGGATTGTCTGAGCAAATTAAAGGTATGTTATATAATCTTAACATATATGATTTATAGTATAATTCCTTAGTCTCTGTGTTCTTAAGGTTTATTGTGTTTTATAGTATAGTCTCTATAATTCATATTTTTATAAAGGATAATGGAATCATGTGCATATGTGGTTGTAGTAGGACAACTATCATATATAAGTAGTTGTAATGCTAGAAGTTTGTGTTTAGACAAAGAATTGTACGTTAATTTTGTTAAAAGAAAGGGAAACTATTTTTCAATGTATGTTCTTATACATGGCTATTAACAGTCAAAATATACATTAGTTTGGTTGTTAAGAAAATCAAAATCAGTAAATTATTAATAGCTAATTGGGAAATTAAAAGTGTGAACATGTTAATTCTGTTGTTAAGAACAGAGAGTCGTAGTTAAAGTAATCAAATTGGTGGTTAGTAGGAATTACAGTATTCACTGTGTTTATCAACTGTTAGTAATGGAGTTTTGGTTTTTTTTTAAAAAAATAGTGCTTTCAAGAATTTAATTTTTCTAAATTGTTGTTAAGTTGTGCTAAGTTAATATATGTATGCTTGGTGAGGTTATATGTAAATTACATCAATTATATGTATGTAATTTGTTGTTAGAATTTCTTAAGCAGACCGAAAATGGTCTTCGTGCTCGGTTCTGTTAATTTTTGGCGCCACAACGTCAAAGTTCATGCCCTTGCGCCACTGGCTAGCCTATTCTTCGCACCCAGTGCTAGAATTCGCGTCCCAGCGCTGGAATTCGCGCCCCAGCGCCACTGTCTCGTGCCCCAATCCTGGAAAAGTGGTCTGGGTTGGACAATTTTGACCTCCTGTAGTAAAACGGCCATAACCTTTTCATACGAACTCCGATTGAGGTGATTCAAGATGATCCAGAACGGGGACGAATAGACCTACAACTGTTGTTCTTTAAGTTTTTCAATTTGAGGTCATTAGGATGGTTCAAAATGGTCATCTTTAGGACTATTGTGTTTTCGGAGGCAATCGGAGGGCGTCGGGCATGCACATATGCATGTGTAGTGCTCCTGACCATAAAAGATGATGTCCTAATTTATAAAACATGAATGTTAGTAAATATAATGATGCTTAACATTAATAAATAATGTGTTAAATAAGTTATAGAAGCATAGTAAGCATACACAAGAGAGGTAAATCGGGCGTGTGACGAATGAACGTCGAAACGTCGTGCCAAGTGTTAATGAACTTAAAAAATATTTTAATTCAATTGAAATGAATATCATAAGATACAGAGTTGATTTAATATAAAGCCAATAAGTAGTCCTAGCAAGACTTAAGCACTTGAATGAACTGCGAATATGAAATACAGTGACATATAAGTTGAAAGTTAACACAATTAAGTTGAACATTGTGTATTTATTAATAGGAAATATTATGAGACGTAGAGTAGAGTTTACATTATAATTACTATGTGTTGTTATGTGACTAATATTTGATGTGTATGATTATATAATTGCGTAGGGCACGTGAAGTGCAGATAGCTGTAAGCTGTTAAACTGTTATTGGTAAACAACGATCAATGTAAGTCTTTCGGTTCCTATTTTCTATGTGGACTTGATGAACTGTTTTAAATTGCATGATATGTTATATATGTTGAAATCATAAAATGTTAAAGTCAATATATGACTGCATTATTTTGGCTAAAGAATGATGATTGAGTAAGGAACTCAATCTTGATATTTGTTATGTGAATTAAAAGCATGTATGCCATGTTACTTTAATGAGATGTATATCGAGCATGTTATTATGTGCTATGTAATGTATGAAAACTGTTAGATTTTGCTGGGCTGTCGAGCTCACTCTTGCAAATAACCACTTTTACAGGTCAATGAATTAAGGTAAGGATATGTGCTAAGTGAGTTATAGAGATCTATATTCACGAAGATTATTTATGTTTTATGAGAAATGTATGTAATATTTTGAATGTAAATGTTGTTGAATTGTAAATTGAGCTATCTAGTGTATATGGATATCTATTTATGATGTTAAGACTTTGTATAGTCAGTTTATTGTAACGATTCATGATATATGTTTGAATCGAAGAGATGTAATGTAAAGGTTGCGATATAGGGCAATAAAAAAGGAAATGTACAAAAGTTTTAAATATTCTGCAATTTTAGTGATTTTTAATATCGAATAATGATGTAAAATTATAGGTTAAATGTATAGTTAACGACCGAAGTCGAGATTTTAAATGGTATAATTTTGGGGTCGTTACAGTTGGTATCAGAGCCGTAGGTTATAAACTTTAGGTTAGAGTACCGTAGGCTATAACCTTAAAGAAGGAAGGTGAAGATAATGAAAGAATAAGCTCAAATAGAGTTTGAACAATACGAAATAATTTAAGTAATGTATAAAGAATGGATTAAAACATGCGTGAAAGGATTCAAAGAAGAATCTCAAAGAGCTATAAGGAATAGGAATGTGGGGTTACCCAAATCCAACAATAATAATAAATAGATAGTGCCTATAAAAAGAGAGTGATAAAGAAGTTAAGAATAGAGAGTTATGTCTACGTATAGTGTAATTGTACTCTTTAGTAGTTGATGTATGGTATCTCGGCTAAACGATTCCTTCCTAGAGCGGAGGTATATACGAACTAGCAACTTGGAACCTAGTTTGTTGGTTGTTTGTGGGAAACCACTCAGCGTACCATATTGAAACTGTTAGAGACTCGATGTGTACCAAGTGTGTAACTCGAATGAAATGTTGAGCGATGTAAATGAAGTTAGAATTCTTAAAGGAAGAATTGTTATATAAACAAGAAGATTCAAAGAAGAATCTTAAAGAGATATAAAGATAAGAAATAGGAGTTTCCTAACTCCAATAGCCAAGATAACGAATAATGTCATAAATGATGGAAAAAAAGAGAGGAAAGAATGAGGATCGTAAAACAAAACGATCATGAGTTAAGAAAAGAATTTTAAGGGAGATGATTATAGAATAAGATCACAACGTGATCTGTTTAAGTTATAAAGGGAAGATGGTTTGTAATGTTTGAATGATTATAGCTTGATGCTATAAAGATATTGTACTATGAATAGTACAAGATGTACTAATGAGGAGTTATAGATAATGTGATACGAGGAATTCGTATCGAGCAAATAGCAAGTTATGAGTAAGATAGAGTTAAGTGGTATTTCAATTGAGGATTCATGTGATGGCTGAGTTGTACAAACCTTGGTATGGGCAAGGGTTTTATGCTTGCACTCAGTTTATCCCATTGATAATCATTGGAATGTTTGTGTCGCGCTATTTGCAATATGTCTATTGAGAATGTGATTCTTTTCTTATGTGTATAACAGATAGGTAGACTTTAGTTAGAGAATATCATAAGGTTAAGTGCGAGTTCTTAAAACTCATACTTACGGTAGGTTCATGACTCATAATTATATGGTATATTTTTGAACCCCTCAGTGAATGGACGCCTATGGTCTGACTATGATAAGTTCTTAAACTCATATGATTGTGGTAAGTTCCTGAACTCATAACGTGTGGTGAGTCTAACGAACTGGGTATATATAAGTGTAAATGGAGTATTGAGGATGATAGGAATAGATAGACCTATTAAGCAATGGATCATTATAGAAAGTGGAGTTGATGGTGGAAGCATAGGTATTCTAAATCTACTAGCTATGCTAGACTTTCGAAATTTATTGACTTCGTGTTGATGTTTACACTTTTATTTTCTTGAAAAACATTGGATCAACTGATGGAACCAATGAGTTTTAACAATAATACTGTTATTCGTATGTCTATGCTAATTGCTTCGGCTAGACAAAAATGATTTGTAATATATCAAAATATATTTTATATATCATTAGTGCATCATGTAGCCTGGTGCAAAGATGATAAAAACGATGGAGTCATCAATGCAGTATTACCTAGTGTTGAATGTGATCTAAGGATCGTCAGCCCACTATGGTATGATGTAGTATGATAAAATCACCAAATGACAGAATCCTCAACGGACTGTAAATACAGTGCGGTATCATGACATCATAAAACGATTTTTGAGATTTCTTTAAGATATGAGAATACATATGTATGTATGTATATGTATATTTCGGTTGATGTTCGAATTGTTGTAGAGGTCTATGCTATTTGATTCAGCTAGACAAATATTAAAAGATGTTCATGAAATTCAAACATTCATTGAAAAGCTATGCCAAACTAAATTATTTTGGTGCGGGTTCAAATGTTGAAAAGCTGAGGTGAACAACGCTATTATTAGGGGTTGCACTTAGTTTTATACTTTGTGCTGAAATGTTTGTGCACAATACATGTACGAAGGATTGATCCCCTAAGTACCTTGAAGTCCTTATAGTCGTATGACTATTAAAGTTAAAGTTGAAAGATTACTTATAACTGTGGACATAGTTCGTGGTCATTAGACCCTCAGTTGAATGCTTGTACTCTAAATTCTGAGATGAACAACTCTTTTATTAGAGGTTGCGCTTAGTTTACACTTTGCGCTGAAATGTTTGTACACAATACATTGTACGAAGGGCTTAACACCCTAAGTACCGAGCGTAACGCATATAGTCAATACAAAACACTACGTTGCGGCCCAACGTAGTGGTACAATAGGCTGGCCACCTAGTGTACGAGTGGGGGGTGTTTCCAGTCTTTGTGATTGATAAACATTCTGCCAAAGAGGGTTTAAAGTGTGAAGAACCGGGGGTGAAGCACTATTAAAACTAGAGAATAGAGTTCACGGTCTTGTGACCCCTCAGCATAATTTGGAATCTTTTAAATTCCTGAGTTATTCATACTACTTTCCAATTATTGAACAATTGTGGAAGATTCTTGTTATTCTACAAGATGAAAGTGAAAAAGGAAAGTATTCCTTAGAAAGAAGTAAGTCTGCGACACTGAATGATGAATGTGTTGATTAAGTGAGAAAAGAGATTTTGAAATGAGAAGGGGATGAGTTATCAAAGAAATTTGTAAAACTTTTAATAGAAAAGTTAATAATTGTAGAATGATCTTTGTGGAAGGAAGTGGTTATAGAATCCAATGAATGAATAAATATTAATAGATAAAATTTCGAGGACGAAATTCTTAGAAGAAATGGTGAATGTAATATCCCGAGTATTTATGACAGCGATCCTTAGAAAAGGAAATGAATGGGTTAAGAATATAATACTTAGAATATAATTGAGTTCAAGTGAAAGTTATGAAAATGAAACCTAGAATTTGTTAGGTAATGAATATAGTACAAATATAAAATCTATATTTAGATAAAATGATGAAAGATTACTCTTAGTTATTTGTTTAATTTGTGTCTTCGATTCTGGGGACAGAATCTTTGTAAGTAGGGAAGATTGTAACGAATGAGTGGTTTGAATTGTGATTCTGATGACAGAATCCTTGTAAGGAGGGAATGATGTAACAATCCAAATTTTTTTAATTAAATATTTAAATATTTATTAAATTATATAAATATTTAATGGTTGTGTTTATCGTTGAATAAGTATTTGTTTAATTTATTTGATGTGATTTGATTATTTATTTGTTTAATAAATAATTAATGAGTTAAGAAAAGTAATTATTTTGAAATAGTAATCTAATTTAATTTAATAATTAATTTAGAGAGTTTATAATAATTAAATAAATTATTATATTATGCAATAAATTGTTATTAGAATTAATTAAATTAAGTATAAAAACTTAATTAGAAGTGTGACAAATAGCTATATTATAAGTGGTTATTAAAATAAATTCAAGTAGTTTTAATTTATTTTGCCAAACAAAGCTTAAATATATTAAGTCTTTAATTTTAAATAATTTTGCAAAACAAAGCCCTATGGCTTTTGTATTTTTAAATTTGATTTATTAGTAATATAAATTAAATTAAACAAAATATAAATAATATATAATATTTGGTAACTGATATTGAATATGGGCAATTAGTAGAGGACGGTTTTAAAAAGTTTGAAAAAAAAGACGTGCGTTTGTTTTAGTTACGTATAATGTAATTGGCTTAAGCCTAAGAAAGAAAAGATTGTCAGAGGTTTGAGAGAGAGTCTGAGAAAGAAAAGCAAAGAAAGTTCTGAGTTCTTCAAGATATTCTCAGTGATTAAAAAGGATTGTCTTAGCAAATTAAAGGTATGTTACATAATCTTAACATATATAATTTATAGTATAATTCCTTAGCCTCTGTGTTCTTAAGGTGTACTGTGTTTTATAGTATAGTCTCTGTAATTCATATTTTTATAATGGATAATGGAATCATGTGCATATGTGGTTGTAGTAGGACAGCTATCATATATAAGTAGTTGTAATGCTAGAAGTTTGTGTTTAGACAAAGAATTGTACATTAATTTTGTTAAAAGAAAGGGAAACTATTTTTCAGTGTATGTTCTTATACATGGCTATTAACAGTCAAAATATACATTAGTTTGGTTGTTAAGAAAATCAAAATCAGTAAATTATTGGTAGCTAATTGGGAAATTAAAAGTGTGAACATGTTAATTCTGTTGTTAAGAACAGAGAGTCGTAGTTAAAGTAATCAAATTGGTGGTTAGTAGGAATTACAGTATTCACTGTGTTTATCAACTGTCAGTAATGGAGTTTTGGTTTTTTTAAAAAAAACAGTGCTTCCAAGAATTTAAGTTTTCTAAATTGTTGTTAAGTTGTGCTAAGTTAATATATGTATGCTTTGTGAGGTTATGTGTAAATTACATCAGTTATATATATGTAATTAGTTGCTAGAATTTCTTAAGCAGACCGAAAATGGTCTTCGTGCTCGGTTCTGTTAGTTTTTGGCGCCCCAGCGCCAAAGTTCGCGCCCTGGCGCCACTGACTAGCTATTCTTCGAACTCCAGTGCTAGAATTCGCATCCCAACGCTGGAATTCGCGCCCCAGCGCCACTGTCTCGAGCCCCAGCGCTGGAAAAGTGGTCTAAGTTGGATAGTTTTGACCTTTTGTAGTAAACCAGCCATAACTTTTTCATATGAACTCCGATTGAGGTAATTCAAATGATCCGGAACAAGGACGATTAGACCTACAACTTTTGTTCTTTAAGTGTTTCAATTTGAGGTCATTAGAATGGGTCAAAATGGTCATCTTTAGGACTTTTGTGTTTTCAGAGGCAATCAGAGGGCGTCGGGCATGCACATATGCATGTGTAGTGCTCCTGACCATAAAAGATGATGTCCTAAGTTATAAAACATGAATGTTAGTAAATATAATGATGCTTAACATTAATAAATAATGTGTTAGATAAGTTATAGTAGCATAATAAGCATACACAAGAGAGGCAAATCGGGCGTGTGACGAATGAACGTCGAAACATCGTGCCAAGTGTTAATGAACTTAAAAAGTGTTTTAATTCAATTGAAATGAATATTATAAGATGTAGAGTAGATTTAATATAAAGCCAATAAGTAGTCCTAGCAAGACTTAAGCACTTGAATGAACTGCGAATATGAAATACAGTGAGATATAAGTTGAAAGTTAACACAATTAAGTTGAACATTATGTATTTATTAATAGGAAAGATTATGATATGTAGAGTAGAGTTTATATTATAATTACTATGTGTTGTTATGTGACTAATATTTGATGTATATGATTATATAATTGCATAGGGCATGTGAAGTGCAGATAGCTGTAAGTTGTTACACTATTATTGGTAAACAATGATCAATGCGAGTCTTTCGGTTCCTATTTTCTATGTGGACTTGATGAACTGTTTTAAATTGCATGATATGTTATATGTGTTGAAATCATGAAATGTTAAAGTCAATATATGAGTGTATTATTTTGGCTAAAGAATGATGATTGAGTAAGGAACTCAATCTTGATATTTGCTATGTGAATTAAAAGCATGTATGCCATGTTACTTTAATGAGATGTATATCGAGCATGTTATTATGTGTTACGTGATGCATAAAAACTGTTAGATTTTGCTGGGCTGTCGAGCTCACTCTTGCAAATAACCACTTTTGCAGGTCAAGGAATTAAGGTGAGGATATGTGCTAAGTGAGTTATAGAGATCTATATTCACGAAGATTACTTATGTTTTAGGAGAAATGTATGTAATATTTTGAATGTAAATGTTGTTGAATTGTAAATTGAGCTATCCAGTGTATATGGATATCTATTTAGGATGTAAGACTTTGTATAGTCAGTTTATTGTAACGATTCATGATATATGTTTGAATCGAAGAGATGTAATGTAAAGGTTGCGATTTAGGGCAATAAAGAAGGAAATGTACAAAAGTTTTAAATATTCTAAAATTTTAGTGATTTTTAATATCGAATAATGATGTAAAATTAGAGGTTGAATATATGGTTAACGACCGAAGTCGAGATTTTAAATGGTATGAATTTTGGGGTCGTTACATTAAGGATCCCGTAAAGATCAAGTTGATCGGAATTCAGACGAAGTGTCATTCAGTATGTGAATGTGCGTAAAGATCAAGCGAAGACTTATAATGTAGAATAGTTTAATTGAACTATAGATTAGTTTAATGAACTAATATGTATCCTTGGTGGTGGATAAAAGTCACTCTTGTAAGATGTAAAGAATAATAAAATTATCATTATTTGTAATGAATGAGGTTTTAAGGTATTACAACCTGGGATTTGAGAATGTATGTTGTTATATTTAGATATATAATGATGTATGTTTAGAAGGAGATGGAATCGTGACGTACGAAATTCGGGTGTGAAAATAGACCAAATTTTGGGGCGTTACCATCTTTACATCAAATGCATTGATGATATAAAATTCATAACTCCATCCTTTTACCATTTTGCATCAAATGCATTGATGATATAAAATTCATTTTGATATTTTAAATTAACGTCTGTCTAGCCGAAACAATTAGCATAGACATATAAAGAATAGTTCTTTTTAAAATCCATTGGTTCCAAAAATTGAACCAATTCTTTTCTTTTCAAAACGCACATAAGCACGATTTTAATAAACTTCGAAATCTATCAAAGCTAGATGACTTGGAATATCCTATTTCTCCATCTTTCTTCATTGTCTTACTTGTGACAATACTTAATCTTCTCTAGCATCTTCAATGCTAAGTCTACTGAAAATAACTCATTTTCAGTCTAACCATTTCTATACCCTAGTATAGTCCATCAACTTACCACACTTTATGTATTTAGGAACTTTCCACAACCATATATGTTTAAGAACTTATCTTCGCAATATGTAATCCTAGAACAAATAAAGGACTATCCATATGCTTAGGGCTCAGAAACATAGCATATAACTATGAGTCACAAACTTTTCATAAGTATGAGTTTCATGAACTCGCACCTATCTCAACATTCTCTAACTGTCAAATATATACATGAGAAAAGATTCACCTTCTCACCATATATATATATATGATAGCGCGATATTACCATTCTTACTTTCTCTTTACTTAATAGAAATTTTCTTTAATTCGTATGCTATCCTTTACAACTCCATCTGAGTTCTGCTTCTCGTACTACTTCGTAGTACCATTCATTCATAGCATTAGCTATAAATCATTCACCGTTTAACAAAACATTTGTTATTACGATTCAATATGATCACGTGGTGATCTTCTTCCTTAATCGTTTAAGTCAACGATTTTCTTACCATTCCCTCTACGATTATAGTCTTAGGTACTCATACCTAAGATTTATAACCTATCAGCTCTGATACCACTTTGTAACACCCTGAAATTCGGTCTATCTTTACACCCGGATTCTGTACGTCACGGTTCCATTTCCTTCCAAACATACATTATTACATAGCTAAATATAACAACATACATTTTCAAATCCCAGGTTCTAATACCTTATAACTTCGTTCATTACAAATAATGATAATTACATTATTCTTTATATCTTACACGAGTGACTTTTATCCGCCACCAAGGATACATAACAGTTCATTAAACTATTTTACAGTCTAATTACATCATTCTATATTACAAGTCTTGACTTGATCTTTTCGCACATTCATATACTGAATGACACTTCTTCTGGATACCGATCAGCTTGATCTTTACGGGATCCTTAAGTTCTTTCTAACCTCGTACGCTGAAAATATTTTTCATTTAAAGCAAGTGTGAGCATTCAATTTCCCAGTAAGTCATAATAGTTGAATAAACAACATCAATAATTTAAACATTCTTTTAGAACTTCAATAACTGAACAAAGGTTATGAAGTAGCTCAAATAATAGGAATAATCTTGATTCCTATCATCTTAAAACATTAGTCACATTAATTTTTGAATACTTTTATTCTTCTACCTTTTTTATACACATCATGTCCGGCTAGAATCATCAGCACAGACTTAACAATAACGATTCAAGTATAAACAGAACATGCTCATATTGAACAGTATAATCACAGAATATTTCATCTCATAGAAACACCAAAGTATTCAAATTGTGGCACAAGACCTCATACTTTCTACCACCTTGTACAAATATCGCACATTTGCACATAGACAAAACTTCTCAAGTTCAACATATGAGAAGTTTAAGAAACTAGCATTCATATAAAATGAATGAAGTTAGGAAACTTGCCTTACGCACAGCTATAACTTACGCTGAATTGCTCATTCCAATCCCTATATAACACATAAAGAAAAAGCACATACACCAATTAGTCACATACATGACTTACATATTAGTTTACTTAACTTTACTTCTTAATGTTCGCGTTCTTGTAATCTAAGTTTACGCGACCAACTTTATTTACTGGTTTATGGCTTCATGACATACGGAGATGTCTTACTCATACGATCATCATCTTTGATGATTTATATTCTTATTTTCTTCTAATAACTCTTCTAGGACTCAGCACGCATCGCGTCTCTGCTAGTAGTCCATATGGTACTCTGAGTGGTTTTCCACAAACAACCAACAAACAAGTTTCCATCTCGTCTACACTGTCTTTCACAGTGAGTTAGATCGGTTGCTAGTTTTGTATATACCTCTGCTCTCTAAAGGAATTGTTTAGCCCAGCTCCCATATGTCAACCATCAAAGATTATGATTGTACCACAACCTAAACTTTATCTTAACTTATCCAGAATATTAAAACTATAATGTTCGTTAAGTTGCTTCCTCATCCTTATGGTTTTCTGGTAACTAAATGACATACCTCAGGATTCATTCCTTATCGTTAATCATTTTATGTTAACTTATTCATATCTTATAACGTCTGGTTCATTCGACTTGGAATGTTGTCCAAGTTATTACTATTAACTCAGCTTCTTAACGTTATATGACATTGTCTTTCATTCATTATTCAATACATGAAACCCACATTCATTTTTTTTATTAATGTCAGAGCCATACGGTTTGTTGTATGCTAAGACCGATCGTTCATCGCAACTGCGTTGCATTTACAGAGTCTAAACTCTTTACACTTAATTCATATTACTACATCATAACATCGAAATGTTATTCATCACCCTCGTCACTCAACGTCTAAGGAATCACAATCATAGCAATCCCCCACGTTCATTTTATTGCGACTACGGTCCCAGAATATCAGTTACGTAATCAAGCATTTACATTCTTGGTCTTTTATCCTGCTCAATCTTTCTGTTCAACCTTTACTAAAGTTCTAAATCACTTATTTAAGTGTTATGTTACGTGAACTTTCTATTCATTATCATTCATTAAACTTCCCCCAGGAATTGAGCAATAAAATTCTCTTCACTGGGTCTTGCCCTGCACCAGTGCTGCGGCACCGATTCCCTTCTTTCTCCTCGCACTACAGCGCCGATCCCCTTCTTTCTCCTCGCACTGCGGCGCGACTCTTCAGTACTTCCTTCACTGGTCTGGCGCTGCGGCGCCAAACTCTTCTCTATTTCTCGCGCTGCAGTGCCATTATGTAGTGCCTTTCTACCCAGGCTGGCATTGCGGCGCCGCCTCCCAAGGCTTATCTAGTGCTGTGGCGCCAAGCTTAAAATCTGGAAAAAAATTTTAAGTCTTTTACATGCTTGAGACGCTTGCTTCGCAATCTCATAACTTTCTCGTTATAGCTCAGAACGAGGTCGTTCCAAAGCCATTCTCTTCTTTATCTTACGAACTTCAACTCCTCTCAAACAAAAATTTATTCTGAATCTGTTAACATGCCATTCGATTGGCTTAAATTTCATTACTCGTTCGTTTTAAGTCATTAACGATCTTCGTCCGTTCGTCCGCAACTCGGTCATCCGAACTCAGAACTCGTTCGTTCTTGAGTCTATGACTCACGTTTTCTATGTTCTATTACATTCTTATGAAATCCTACACATTTGGATTCATTTACATAATTTCTATTTCTCGTTCGTCTTTTACCAAATTTTTGCCATAACTTCATTATAGCCGTTCTTCATGAACATTTCTACCATTCCTAACCAAGCAATAAGTAGCTAACTTATACGCGATGGTTTTAAACTTGTCCATCAACAACAAGTTATATCTACGATGGTTTTAAATTTATCCATCAACAACGTTCTTCGTGTTCTTCGCGTTCTTCGCTTGTTCTTCATTTTTAATCCATACTTTGATTATGATTTCACTTTTTCTTAGAATTTGATATTATAAAACACCATTCCTTACTAATTTCACCGAATCATTCATATGATTCATTCGGATCGTTCAAATTCATTACGAATTTTATACTTCCTTAAGAAAGCTTTTTAAGAAATTTATAAACTAAACTTCTAATTCTTATTTCTTCATTTCCTCATGATTTCAACCATATGAAAATCATTATTAACATCTTTTAATTCTATTCTCATTAAGCTATATGATTTCCATATAAAACCTAAAGAAAATTAGATTAAAGGTAGGTTTTAATACCTTTCGTCTTGGGTTTTATTCCATTTTCTTCTTCCTCAGGCTTAATCTTTTGATTTGCTAGCTTTTACGTTTCTTCTCTTTCTCCAATCCAAGCATCCAAGCTCTCTTTCTCTCTCTCTCTCAATTTCATGTGTTAGTTGAAAAACTAACAAATGAAATGAATTAGCTTATCTTATATAAAATTTCAAAGCTTAGGGGCGTTTTGGTTATTTGGCAAACCTTTTTACTATTCACACCTCCTTACTATTCACGAAGCTTCCCTTGGAAGTTTCGTGCTTCTGTCTTTTGGGATTCGTCCGTCAGCTCGAAAAACTGCGATTCTCATAATCCAAATATTTTTGGATATTTTGTCTTTCCTCTACAGTTTAACTTTTACGCATTCTTCGAAACTCCGAAAAATTGAAAAATATTTTTTGATGCTAAGCGTTTTCCTTCACGTTTTCTTCTAACATAGTTAAACAAATGAAAAGTACATAACAGTACTTTTTGTCATTTTTATTTCGTTTGATTTTTGCGCGTTTTTCGAGAAAAACTTTTATCGGTTTACTTTACTTTTCACGGTATATTATCGCCAAATCTTTCAACGGAATGTCATTTAGACATACCGAACTCTCAGAAAGGCTTAGGTTATTCAAGCCCTAACCCTTAGGTTTCGTCGGGTGAATAGTGCCTATTTCGTCTTTTTCCCCGAAAATATTTTTATTCCCGAAAATTTTTTATTCTTGTATTGAAAATTATTATTCGTTCAATCTAGCTTGTAACCAGAATCCTCCAGTATTATAATCATCCTAGGTTATAGAATGATTAATAAACACATAACACAAAATAGTATTAATAAAAATTCATTTTATTAATAACTAATTCTTTAAACTTAAATTCTGGACAATCTAATTTTACTCGGGTTGTCACATATATTCACATTTCCTGAAGAGAACAATGAAAGCAAAGGGTGAGCTCAACTAGCCTAGTAAGAAATATTATGACTAAGATAATACAGAATAAATTATCGTTAGCCTTCAACAGTATTAAACTGATAGAATATAATAAACAACAAGTTTAACTGCAGCGGAACAAGCAATCCATTAGAAGAGTCAAGTAGAGTAAGATATCTACTATCTTCTATGATTTAAAAAGTTTATCATCAATTTTATCGCTGAGACTCAGCTCAGTAAATAATTCACGTCACTGAATTATCCATGCACTACGGGCCAATGATATTCATTAGTATCACATCCACGAATTATCCATACACTACGGGCCAAGGATATTCGTGTTATCACCACTGGTCATGATCATGCCAAACAATAATTCATCTTTGCACCCTTGGCCGAAGAGAATGCATGGTCATGATCATTCCAACAACTGTCCATCAATGCACTACGGGCCAATGAGAACTTTTACCACATCATTTGTAACATTACAGGTCATGATTATACCGATACATAATTCCTGGTCATAATCATACCAATCAACAGTCCATCTATGTACTACGGGCCAAAGATGACTTTCATCACAATATAAGCATGAGGATATTGACAATGATATAAGAATTCAATCAAACGAGATCAATGATAAATATTAAAGACTTTAAATTTACCCAGAGTTTAAAAATGTCCAAATTATCAACATGATAACTGCTTTGTGGAGTAAAATTCAAGAATAATATTCACGTATCAAAAATAATTTGGACAGAAAGAATCAATTTTTCGTCGTGAATAGTACCTCGGGTGAATAGTACTTGGGTGCATAGTATACCGTGAATAGTACCATATGAATAGTAATTCGTGAATAGTGTCGTACGTATAAATAGTACCATACGTATGAATAGTATCGTACGTATGAATAATGTTGTATAAATGAATAGTACTCCGGCATGAAAAGCTTAAAATTTAACAAGAATGTTCAGAAAAATATCCTTGTGAAACGATACTAGATAAAGTGCAAATTTTGAGGATATTCTACTAATTTTAATGAGTATAGAAGCAATACTTAACAAAATGAGTGTAGAATTCAGAATCTGAAAGGAAATAACATTACTTACATACTACAGAGTATGGAAGAAAATATTATTTCTTACAAATATTGAACAAAAATAATATCCCTTACGAATATTGGATGAAGATAATATTCCTTACGAATAGTGAACGAAGATAATATTTTACTAATATTGAACGAAAATAATATTCATACGAATACGAAAAATAATATCTCTTCTGAATATGAAATAAATAATACTCCTTACCTCAAAAGAAGAGTATTTCTGACTGGTATAGCAGATATATTCTTGAAGAAAACTTTCGCTATTTTCTACACTCAAAGCTTCCTTAAACTCAGAAGAAATACGCTCAATATTATAGAAGAAGAATTCTCTGATTCTTGTGTGATTTTCAATTCTAAACTAAGCATCCTATTTATAGGAGATTGGAATGATACTATTTGAATTTAAAAAATCACGGACTGCACAGTAAAGAATCGCGGAATTCTGACAAATTTTTCTAATTTTACTATGCAGCACTATGCAAATACTATGCATAATAAAATATAATATACTCTATTTTACATAAAAAATAAAATTTATTATAATATATATATATATATATAGAGAGAGAGAGAGAGAGAGAGTCCGAATCTAGTCCGGACGTCCGGACGGTACTAAAATACGGATTATTTTTTTTAAAAACAACCAAAAAAAAGTTTACTATTTTATGGAACTGGAATTTTTTCATAATACAGCGTTTTGGGTGTGATTTGATTCCGTATTTTAACAAAATTCGGGCGTCCGGACTGGATAGGCTATATATATATATATATATATATATATATATATATATATATATATATATATATATATATATATATATATATATATATATTGTGATAACTTTCTACCGACAGTTTTGAAAAATGGGTAAGGGGGGGTCCATAAAATAATCAAAATTTATAACAAATACTTCATAAAAATCCCTTTTATTTATCTCAACTCACTTGGCTTCACAAAACATATTTTTAATAACATTCATCATTAATATTATAATTCGTAATATTAACAATCAGATCATTCCCAGCAAAGAGGGGGCTTTCCGATAAGGATTTCTCCCTATTGGCGCGCAATTAGGTGACCAAACTACTTTCCTCGACAGAACTTTCTAGACATCGTCAATAATGAAAATAATAATATGAATAACTTTGTCGTCTCAATTATTGATTTAATAATATAAAATATTGGGACAATAATTTAATCAATAACTTGAGATACTATGCAGCAATTACTGTAGCAATAATTGAGTATAACTGAGTGACTTCTCACGTACGCATCAAATATCGTGTGCTACTATGCAACCACGCGTATGACTGTACTTTTATCATCGGGTATTTCAATAGTTAACAGTAAAATTTTCGCCGTTATTTTTATAAAAAGATATTTTTGTCATTTTCTAACTCCGACAGTAATTCCGTTGTGAGCTCCACCGATAATTGTGCCATCGTACGAATATTCCCTGATAAAACGAATATTTCCTGACCAATCGAATATTTTATGACAACTTGCTTACTTTGCAAAATTTATAAATATTACCCACAACTATAACATTATATCAAATCCACACCTTATTATTTAAAAAGATATTTCAAGAAAATTAATCTTTATTCATAAAAATTGGGGTCTTACAACCTCCCCTTCTTATGAAATTTCATCCTCGAAATTGACATATGTACCTAGTATTTCGAAGAGGTGAGGATACCTTGATTTCATTTCAGATTTTAACTCCAAGGTCATTTACTCAACATCGTGGTTTTTCCACAAAACTTTGACTTGAGGTATAACCTTGGAGCATAGAATATGTTCCTTCTTATCCAAGATTTTAACAGGTATCTCCTCATACGTTAAATCTTCTGCTATCTCATCTAGTTCTAATTCAATAATGTGGTTTGGGTCGCCCACATATTTACGTAACATCGATACGTGAAAAAAACGTTATGATCACGAGACATACTTGGCGGTAAAATAAGTCTATGGGCCATAGTTCCTATTCGATCTAGGATTTCAAATGGACCAATTAAATCGAGGGTTGAGATTTCCTCTCTTCATCGATTCTTACTTCTAGAATAACGCCTTCTTGCACCTTTTTCATCATATTCATCAGCTCCGGTTTTATAGCTTGAGCAACTTTAACTTTATTAATTAAAGTCGGTTCTACTTGTATATTCGCTATCTTCACGTAGGTTCTTGGAGTTTTTAACTCTATCTCCATCATTTGTAAGTCATACGAAATGGGTCTTTGTGTTAACAATATCGCACTCGTAAATACATACGATCTTCTACTCAACGCGACAGCTACCACGTTCGCTTTTCTAAGATGTTATTGAATGGTATAGTCGTAATCTTTCAACAGCTCGAGCTAACATCTTTGACGCAAGTTACGTTTGTTTTGGGTAAAGAAATATTTGAGGGTTTTGTACCGGGTTCAAGGTCGATACAAAATTCGATTTCACGCTCTGGGGTAGGCTAGGAAGTTCTTCGAGGAATGCGTCAGGAAATTTATTAACAATAGAAATATCCTTAAAAATTGTGACTCTCATCCAAGACTTGGATAACACTTCACATTGATACCTATCAACTTGCCACCGTTATTCATGGCATCCCCTATTAAAAGTCTGGCTTCGGTGCATCCCACGCAAGTAAGTCACCAGCGAAAGGCTCGGGGCTCTTTACTTATGGCTTGATATGACAGTGATTGACTTTAGTGGTTTGGTTACTTGAATTTGCATAATAGGTTGGTTAGGAATATAAAGGCTAACAACCTTACGAAAATAATCAATTTTAGCATGATGAGTAGTTAACTAGTCGATTCCTAAAATCACATCAAATACAAGTATTTTCAAAGAGATGAGATTGACAAGTAACGTGATGGTGCCGATTTGAGTCAAATAAGATTTATAAACTGTGGATGTAACGAAGGTTTCTCCCAATGGAGTTTCAATAGATAAGTCAAAGTCTAATTTCTCCGAAGTTAAATTTAAACATTGAGCGCAAGTAGGTGAAATAAAAGAGTTGGTCGAACCGGTATCGAATAAGGTATAGACTTCGCAAGAGTTTATGATTAACTTACCCGTGATAACTTTGTTCGGGTTCCTCGACAAACGCTCTCACTTAAACTACTGGCTTTAACTTGTCATCGCCTTTGGCGTCACCATCCCAGTTGGACTTTACTTCACTACATGACAAAATTGAGCTAGGTGACCTTCTCTTTCACAATTGAAACACGCTTTGGGTTGCTACGTAGAGTTTGGATGGATGTGTCCCTCTTCTCCATATCTATAGCATACGATCAGTGGTTGTTCTCCTTCCTTGGAAAGGGGTGCTAGTGCTGCTATCGACATCTTTTCGTCATTGTTAAATCTTCCCTTCTTAAAGTTGTTCCCACTTAGTTCACCTTTCCTATTATCTTGGTCATGATTACCACCGAAGTGGTTACCATTTCTAGCATGATAATTTCCTCCACGATGGTTATCGTTGTTCCGATGGGCGTTTCCACCGGTATGATTATTATCATATTGTTGGTCGTTGCCTTTTAGTTAAGCTGACTCATAATCGTGTTCTAATAACTGAGCCTTATTCACAACATCTGAATATAACACAAAGTTTGTGAGAAATGAGGTATTGACGAATTTCGGGTTTCAAACCTCGCAGAAACATTCGCGTCATTCGCTCCTCATTATCAACCAAATTAGATGTAAACCGGGATAACTCCAAAAACTTAGCCTCGTATTGCGATACGGTCATATTATTTTGTTCCATCTTGATAAATTCTATCTCCTTCATGTGACAAATACTTTCAGGAAAGTACTTGTCGTTGAACAATTCTTGAAACTTCTCCCAAGACATCTTTAATGCGGTAGGTTAAGTACGTTTTACAGATTCCCACTAGTAATCTGCCTCTTCACGCAACATAAAGGTGGCAAAGGGAACCTTTTGCTCCTCGGAGCATCCTAAGACATCAAATATCTTGGTGATCTTCTTAATCCACGTCTCCGCCTTAAGTGGTTCTGGCTTTCCCAAAAACTCATGTGGTCCAAGCTCCTTGAACTATTTAGCAGTGACCAGCCGTGAGTTGCAATTGACTCCACCTGCATTATGAATATGAGTCTCTCTCGTTTGGTGTTGCATGAATTCTAAAATACTTCTAAACGTACCATCGTTCGTTATTTGGTCCGTGTTATTGTTTACACGAGGATTATTTCCTTCGTGATACACATTATCCTGATTATTGATCGTCGGTGACTCAACGGTCTCATGTGCTCCATTGCTTATCTCAACATTTTTAGATGTCATTCTCAAACACTGTCACAAAACAAGGGTTAATTGACATTCCACATATTATCCCTATATTCCGACCAACCAATTAAATAACAATTAAACTTAGGTAGGCCATACTAGCGAAAAAATTACCCGTCTCTCCCTTCCTAGTTCTAGCCTCACATCTTAGCCAGGGATCATATCTCGAAGCTTTGATACCAACTGTGATGCCCCTAAAATATGTATACATCACCCATTCTGAGTTGCCAAATACATGGTACATAATCCAAATACAAACTTAATTTATACAACAGTAAAGTGTCGTGCAGAATACGACAAAACATAAGCTGTGAGTTTTAATACAAATATTGTCTCCTAGACAATATCCAAACTAAAATGAAGTCCCCATTACAATTATTATGACACTATTTCACAGAATAGTGAGGACTACTAAAGCAACCATCTGGACCGTCACTCCATTCCCCGACTAGTCCCAGCTATATTTTCATTTCCTGAAGAGAACAATAAAAGAAAAAGGTGAGCTCAACTAGCCCATTAAGAAATATTATGACTAAGATAATGCTGAATAAATTATCATTAGCCTTCAACAGTATTAAACTGATAGAATATAATAAACAACAAGTTTAACTGCAGCAGAATAAGTAATCCATTAGAAGAGTCAAGTAGAGCACGATATCTACTATCTTCTATGATTTAAAAGGTTTATCATCAATTTTATCGCTGAAACTCAGCTCAATAAATAATCCACATCACACAATTATCCATGCACTACGGGCCAAGGATATTTATTAGTATCACATCCATGAATTATCCATGCACTACGGGCCAAGGATATTCTTGTTATCACCACTGGTCATGATCAAGCCAAATAACAATTCATCTTTGCACCCTTGGCCGAAGAGAACGCATGGTAATGATCATACCAACAACTGTCCATCAATGTACTACGGGCTAATGAGGACTTTTATCACATCATTTGTAACATTAAACGTCATGATTATACCGATACATAATTCATGGTCATAATCATACCAATCAACAGTCCTTCTATGCACTACGAGCCAAAGATGACTTTCATCACAATATAAGCATGAGGATAATGACAATGATATAAGAATTCAATCAAACGAGATCAATGATAAATATTAAAGACTTTAAATTTATCCAAAGTTTAAAAATATTTAAATTATCAATATGATAACTGCTTTGTGGAGTAAAATTCAAGAATAATATTCACGTATCAAAAATAATTTGGACAGAAAAGAATCAATTTTTTGTCGTGAATAGTATCCCAGGTGAATAGTACCTGAGTAAATAGTACATCGTAAATAGTACCACGTGAATAGTACCCTATAAATAGTGTCGTACGTATCAATAGTACTGTACGTATGAATAGTGCCGTATAAATGAATAGTACCCATGAATAGTACTCTGGCATGAAAAGCATAAAATTTAACAAGAATATTCAGAAAAATATCCTTGTGAAATGATACTAAATGAAGCGCAAATTTCAAGAATATTCTATTAATTTCAATGAGTATAGAAGCAATACTTAATAAAATGAGTGTAGAATTCGGAATCTAAAACGAAATAATATTACTTACATACTGCAGAGTATGGAAAAAAATATTATTTCTTACAAATATTGAACAAAAATAATATCTCTTACGAATATTGAACGAATATAATATTCTTTACGAATAGTAAACGAAGATGATATTTTACGAATATTGAAGGAAAATAATATTCATACGAATAAGAAAAATAATATCTCTTCTGAATATGAAATAAATAATACTCCTTACCTCAAAAGAATAGTATTTCTGATTGGTATAGTGGATATATTCTTGAAGAAAACTTTTACTATTTTCTACACTCAAAGCTTCCTTAAACTCAAAAGAAATACGCTCAATATTATAGAAGAAGAATTCTATGATTCTGGTGTATTTTCAATTCTAAACTAAGCATCTTATTTATAGGAGATTGGAAGGATACTATTTGAATTTAGAAAATCACGAACTGCACAGTTTGAATCACGGAATTTTAACGAATTTTTTTGATTTTACTATGCAGCATATATATATATATATATATATATATATATATATATATATATATATATATATATATATATATATATATATATATAAAACTGAGATAACTTTCTGTCGATAGTTTTGAAAAATGGGTAAGGGGGGTCCGTATAATAATCAAAATTTACAACAAATACTTCATAAAAATCCTCTCTATTTATCTCAACTCGCTTGGCTGCACAAAACACCTTTTTAATAACATTCATCATTAATATTATATTTCGTAATAATAACAACCAGATCATTTCCAGCAAAGAGGGGGCTTTTCGATAAGGATTTCTCCCTATTAGCGCGCAATTAGGTGACCAAACCCCTTTCCTCGACAGAACTTTCTAGACATCTCAATAATGCAAATAATAATATGAATAACTTTGTCCTCTCAATTATTGATTTAATAATATAAAATATTACGACAATATTTGAATCAATAACGTGAGATACTATGCAGCAATTACAGTAGCAATAATTGAGTATAACTGAGTGACTTCTCACGTAAGCATCAAATATCGTGTGCTATTATGCAATCACGCGTATTACTGTACTTTTATCACCGTGTATTTCAAGATTTAATGGTAAAACTTTCGCCGTTATTTTTATAAAAAGATATTTCTATCGTTTTCTAACTCCGACAGTAATTTCGTTGTGGGGTCCACCAATGATTGTGCCGTCGTACGAATTTTTCCTAATAAAACAAATATTCCCCGACCAATTGAATATTTTATGACAACTTGCTTACTTTGCAAAATTTATAAATATTACGCACAACTATAACATTATATCAAATCAACACCTTATTATTCAAAAAGATATTTCTAGAAAATTAATCTTTATTCATAAAAGTTGGGGTCTTACACACACACACACACACACACACACACACACACACATATATATATATATATATATATATATATATATATATATATATTAAGTTTTGTTTTTTATATAAAATAGAATATATTATATTTTATTATGCATAGTGTTGCATAGTACTGCATAATGTTTGCATAGTGCAACATAGTAAAATCAAATTTTTTCAGAATTCGTCCATGAAAATCGTCTGTAAATCCTTTACTGTGCACCCATGATTTTCTAATTCAAATAGTAACATGTCATTCTCTTATAAATAGGATGCTTAGTTTAGAAATAAAAATCACACCAGAATCAGAGAATTCTTCTTCTATAATATTAAGCGTATTTTTTTAGAGTTTAAGGAAGCTTTGAGTGTAGAAAATAGTATAAGTTTTCTTCAAAAATATCTCAGTCATACCATTCAGAAATAATCTCCTTTTAAGGTAAGGGGTATTATTTATTTCATATTCGCTTACGATATTATTTTTCGTATTCGTAAGGAATTTTATTTTCGTTCAATATTCGTAAGGAATATTATTTTCGTTCAATATTCGTAAGGAATATTATCTTCGTTCAATATTCGTAAGGAATATTATTTTCGTTCAACAATTGTAAGGGATATTATTTTTGTTCAATATTCGTAAAAATAATATTTTCTTCCATACCATGTAGTATGTAAATAATATTATTTCGTTTTATATTCTTAATTCTACACTTATGTTGATATGTATTGCTTCTATACTCCTTGAAATTAGTAGAATATCCTTAAAATTGCGCTTCATCGAGTATCTTTTCATGAAATTTTTTTTCTGAACATTCTTATTGAGTTTTAATCTTTTCATGCCGGAGTACTATTCACGGGATACTATTCACGAAGTACTATTCATAGGATACTATTCATTCGGGTACTATTCACCCAGGGTACTATTCATGACAAAAATTAATTTCTTTTGATGTCCAAATTATTTTTAATACATTAATATTATTCTTAAATTTTACTCTACAAAGCAGTTATCATGTTGACAATTTGGACATTCTTGAACTCTGGATAAATTGAATTATAAATCTTTAAAATTTATCCTTGCTTTCACTTAATTGAATTCTTATATCATTGTCATCATCCTCATGCTTATATTGTGATGAAAGTCATCTTTGGCCCGTAATGCATAGATGGACTGTTGATCGGTATGATTATGACCAGGAATTATATATTGGTATAATCATGACCTATAATGTTACAAATGATGTGGTAAAAGTCCTCATTGGCCCGCAGTTCATTGATGAACAGTTGTTTGGTATGATCATGACCACTGGTGATAATAACGAATATCATTGGCCCGTAGTGCATGGATAATTCGTGGATGTGATAATAACGAATATCCTTGGCCCGTAGTGCATGGATAATTCGTGGATGTGATATTAATGAATATCCTTGGCCCGTAGTGCATGGATAATTCGGTGATGTGGATTGTTTATTTTACAGACAAATGATGTAGTAAAAATCCTCTTTGGCTTACGTGCAAAGATGGACTAATGTTATAGACAAATGATGTGGTAAAAATCCTCTTTGGTTTATATGCAAAGATGGATTGTTGATTATTAGATTTACAGTTGTATATCTTTGGCTTACGTGCAAAGATGGACAGTTAATTATTGGTTTTATAGTTGTATGTCTTTGGCTTATAATTCAAAGATGGACTGTTGATTTACCTGATTATAAATATGAATTGTGAATTTAACTATAATATTTGGTGGTTCAGGTGAAGACATATGATGAGAGTTCTCTTTGTCTTGGGTACAACAAAGAACTATTGATGAGTATTACATGAATGAAATATTAACAATGGAATTTTAATTTGGAGTTAATAGTAGACATTATGTTCTACTTGACTCTTCTAATGGATTGTTGATTCTGCTGCAATTATGGTTGAAAACTTTTATCATCTACCATATGTTCTAAATATCTGATTTATTACTGATGAAGGCTATTGATAAATTAATTATCTTAGTCATAATATTCTTTACTAGGCTATTTGAGCTTACCCTTTTGCCTCACAATTTATTTCAGGTATTAAGAGTGTAGCTGGGTCGAGCGGGGATAACAGGGGAATAGTGTGATGGTCCGAGACTGTGAAAGTTTCTCAATACATTATAAAACTGCATGACATGCAATATATAATTGTATTGAGGACCTAAGATGGGTGTGCCGTATACTATACGTCACTCAATAATTGATTTTGGTGAACAACAATAGGGTGATGAGAACCCAACTTTGGAAGCGTCAAAAATGAACTCATTAGAATGAGGAGGAAAGAAATGTACTAAGAGCTTAAAGGGTGTGTTTCTACTATCATACATGATGTATGACCACATACAAACTCGTGTTATCATAAGATATGGTTGTGCACATCCACTTGCTGACTATATCTGTGAGACTTATTTATATAATCTTGGAGTATGGTTGGAATATAATTATCGGTTTGAGACAATGAAGATAATTATATGGCAAGAAGATACCCATTATTAGAATGAGCAAGATAGTAATATTCTAGTTTTTCTTTGGGGTCTTTTGGGTCAACAAAGGATAATGCTCAAGTCATATGATATCTATTATAACTTAAATGCATGGCCTCCCATTTATAATTGCTTCCTTAAGCATTTTTCAAATATTTTAATGCCTAAAACAGTTATCGACTGTACCTTTATGTAAAGTATCATCGATTTAGAGTGTGAGTACTGTTATTTCTATTAAAACTCACATCATATGTGCTGTCGTAATTTGCACGACAGTTCAACAGTTGTATAAATAAAGTTTGTATTTGAATTCTGTACCGTGTATCTGGCGACTCAGA